>VZRV01008267.1:151161-161484 GCA_013398115.1 Falcunculus frontatus | reverse complement strand
TATATATATAAAGTATAAATACTTATATTTATAAATACACTTTCCAGAGGGTGGATTGTGTCTTGACCTGAGATGCAGTATAGAACACTTGTCTTAGGGAATAAAGTTTAGAGCTAACTCTGGGCTTGGAAACACAAAATGTAGCATATTTATCAATGTCTGTAGAGCCATGAGAGATGTAGGGAGGCCCTGGTACACAGTTAATTCCCTTTGGGATATCAGTGCTCCTCTGTGCTTCATCCTCTGGGTCTTTATGGCTCTGAAAGAGCTTCTGCCCTCTGGCTTGACCCCTGCAGGGCAGATCCCAGGACCTGAGTTTTGAGCTTTGCTTCCCTGTAAGCAGAGCACTCTCCCTGTTCCCAGCCTGAAGGGGCTCCAAGAGCTGGAGAGGGACTTGGGACAAGGGAAATACAGAACAAGGGGGAATGGCTTCCCACTGCCAGAGGGCAGGGATAGATGGGATATTGGGAAGGAATTCCTCCCTGTGAGGGTGGGGAGGGGCTGGGATGGAATTCCCAGAGCAGCTGTGGCTGCCCCCGGATCCCTGGAAGTGCCCAAGGCCAGGCTGGATGGGGCTTGGCGCACCCTGGGATAGGGGGAGGGGTCCCTGCCCATGGCAGGGGTGGGGCTGGATGGGATTTATGGTGCTTTCCAACCCAAACCAACCTGGGATTCTTGATGGACACAGCCCTGAACTCCTCCATACACTGAAGTAGCATAATCCCCACCTGACCTCTGTGCTCTGCGTCAGTCACCACACTTGAGCTACACAAAATGAAAAGAGGGGAAAAAAGTAGCAAACCTAAACACAGAGCTGCAAGATTCAGTAGCAGAGATGGATTTATAGCAGAGATGGATTTGTAGCAGAGATGGATTTGTAGCTGAGCTGGGTTTTAACACCACGAAGGGTTCGTGGGTCACACAGATACAGGGGATCTGATTCTCATGGCGCTGGCAGCAATGACACAGAGTAAACAGCACAAGTTTTTACAATCTGGTAGGTTCCAAAACCCTCTCTGCTGTCCATCAGTGAAAGGACACATGATATCAGGGCTGCTTTTTAAACAACCCATAATCAGGCAGCTCTTGTGACAAATCACGAAGTCAAATTACATCTTTGAGAGTGAATTGGCACTTACTCACCAGGAGGGACGTGGCAAACTTATCTTTCAGAGCTGAAGAAACTTCCAGCTGACAAACAGGAAAATAAATGATGAGGGAAGAAAATGCAATCCTGACATTTCCGGGGGTGAGTGATGAAATACTTAATGGCGAAAGGTCTCGAGAGGCTCATAGTACATTTTATTTTCTTTAGCTTTACAAGAAGCAATTGAATTGTGCTACGAACGCTTGAGTGTCCTCAACCTTTTGAAAACAAAGCAGGAATTCCAGCATCATTTACCCAATCCACAATTCAAAATGCATTAAAAGACCTCTTGAAGCTTTCTTTACTGTTCCTCCAGCACAGACTGCAGGGAGACAACGGAAGGTGAAGCCTTTAAACTTTAATCAGGTTTGCCACTATTTACCATTTAATTCCTGACAGTGTGCAAAGGAAGACATTAAGGCCAGTGAATAGCACAGAGAATTAATTTCAAGGAAAACTTAGTATCTCAGCAGCTGTTCACCCTCCAGCTCTGCTGGAGGACACCTGGATGGCACCTCTGATTCCACTTGGCCTGGAGTGAGAGGATTGGAAAAGTTTGCTCTAAGAATTAGGTGCAAAATTCTGTTTCCTCAGCCCTGGCTGATGGTGTCCAAGTGTCCAAACTTGAGGTGACACAAACTGGCAGTCACCAAATGGTCAAGGATTGCATGGAAATGCTCATCCCAGCTCCACCTGCTCTCTCTGCACTCACTGCTCTGTAGGGAACTTGTACCATACGTCCTAAAAAAGAGATAATTCACCACTTGTGTTTAATCTCATGATTAATTATGGTCACTGTTTAAAAAAAACCCCACAAAATCTTGGTTGTATTTCTCCTTTGAGTTCATCTGACCTGAGCTGTCCACTCTGAGGGCTCAGCACTGAACAAACCACTTTGTCACCAGGTTTCAAAATGCCTCCTGTTCATTACCAGATGCATCAGCCACTGAGATTGATCACAACAACATCACTGAATATTAAAGGTTTGGAAGAAAGGGACATGTTCTTAGGATTCTGTGGGGAGGAACACCTTTCTTCAAAGATTTGGAAAATAAGATATTCTTCCCCTTTTCCTAGATGCTCAGGTAGCCAACAGGAAAGATCAGGGAATATTTTTGAGCTACAGAGGTAACTGGGTGCCTGCAATAGAAGGACAGAGATTTCTGTGGCCCCTGAGTGTCAAACACACCCTGCAGGGAGGCTGGAGAGGGAGTTTATACCAGGGCATGCACTGATAACACAGGGGGGGATGCCTTTTGGGTGAAGGAGGGTAGACTTGGATTAGATATTGGGAAGGAATTCCTCCCTGTGAGGGTGGGGAGGGGCTGGGATGGAATTCCCAGAGGAGCTGTGGCTGCTCCATCCCTGGAAGTGTCCAAGGCTAGGCTTGAGCAACCTGAGACAGTGGGAGGTGTCCCTGCCCATGGCAGAGAGTTGGGAGTAGATAATCCTTTCATGTCCCTTCCAATGCAAACCAGTCCATGACTCTCTGAAAGCCAGTGTGTGGTGGGGTCTGTAGATAGCAAAGTCTCTGTGCTGTTAAAGCTCCTTCATTTTCTTTCACTGTGTGTTATTCCAAGGCAACCACGAGTCTCTCCACTGATGAACCAAAAAAGGCTACATTAATAAATTAACATGCAGATCCCACCCCAAAAAAAGAGCAAGGGACAGACTCTGACACTGGCTCTTTTCTATTTTTATCAGACTTTTGGCACAGCCTATGCATTCCATTTGGAGAGAGCTAGGAGTTGCAGCAAACAGGAATTGTTATTGTTTACCCATTTTTACACTCAGCCTTACACAGCTGAATCCCTAATCCAGGATTTGGTTCACCTTTTGTCTCACCACAAAATGGGAAAGCGGCAGATACACTCCATTTAAAGGAGGAAACAAACCAAAAAACTGAGCGTGATTTGGGCATTTAGAAGCCTTTCGTTATTTTTCATCTGCCAGTGACTTCAGCCAGAAAGTTCTTTGAGAATGTTATTTAGTTGTTTTTCACTAAAGGAGAGAAGCATTAATTTGCTGAGAAAAATTCTGGATTGTGGATATGCCTGCCCACTTGTGCTTCACTACAAAACAGCATTTGCAAAACCTTTTTGGTCTTAAAATCTGGTTGATAATGAAAGTAATAATGAAACTGCTCCTATGATACTGCTCATATAATGAACTGCTCATATAATAATGACCTGGGCCAGCTTGGGGCAACCAGAAGCTACCACTGAGGTAGTGAGACCCATGTTTGGTGTCCAGATCATGTGTGGGGTTGGAATCAGAGGTTCAGCTGCTGCAGGACAGAGACAGAGCTTCTATGGCATGTTCTGCACTGCCTGGAGAAGAGAAGGCTTTGGGAACGACTTAGTGCCCCTAAAGAGTCTCCAAGAGAGCTGGAGAGGGACTTGGGACAAGGCCTGGAGGGACAGGTCAAGGGGGAATGGCTTCAAACTGACAGAGGGCAGGGTTGGAGGGGATATTGGGAAGAAATTCTTCCCTGTGAGGGTGGAGAGGGGCTGGGATGGAATTCCCAGAGCAGCTGTGGCTGCCCCTGGATCCCTGGCAGTGCCCAAGGCCAGGTTGGAGCGCCCTGGGACAGTGGGACGTGTCCCTGCCCATGGCAGGGGGGGTGAAATGGGTGGGCTTTAAGTTCCCTCCCACTCAAACCATCCAGTGATGATTCTGACTTGGTGTCACTTCTCTGCCACTGTAACCCACACAAACCACCTGGTCCCAGGTCAGAGACCCCTGCAATGCTAGGCTTTACCAATGAGCATCTCTATCAAAGATTCCCCAATGAGAGGCTGAGCGATCCCCCCTCTCTGAGGAACTTTCCCCCTCTGGACAGGCCTATCTTAGTTTACAAAATGTGTTCCAGAGAAGGCCTTGGTGTCTGAGGCTTCTGAGATGTTTGGTCTCCTGGCTTACGGGAATACTGGGCCTATGCTGGTTATCAAACCTGAACAATTAGGAGTATGTGGGCTAAAAGGCCCTTAAGAATACATAGAAGTTATACAAAAGAGTGTATAGAGGGGGGATATATAGAAAAACCAAAAAAAGCATCACGTCATCAGGATGATGGATGCATCAATGCCTAAACCTTCCACACTATTTCTTTCACATGCTTACAGTTTTTCCAGGGGAAGAAGGAAGAGAAGCATTTATCAGTGCTAAAAGTCCTGTTTATTATATATTTGAGTATAAATTCCAAAACAAGTCAATTTTATTTCTGGGAATATTTTTTTTTTTAATTTTATTTTATAAAACCAAAAGTTTGGCATCAGGAAAAACATTCCCAATATTTTAAATCTGCAGATAACTCATAATTCTGTAGAAAAAGAAGTGCCAAAGTACTTTCCTTACTAAGGAGACACCAAAGTTCTTGCTCTTTCAATCATTTTTGGAAGGTAACATTGCAGGTATATATCAGAATATGTGTGTATATAAATAGAAATATAAATATGTAAATATATAAATAAATAACATGACTGCCTGTGAGACCCTCCCCAGTGTTCATTGATACAAGAAGGAACCTTTCCTTTAACTTCTCTGAATTTTCACTACATTCCATGAGGTGGAATGTGAGTAGTTAGATTTTCTGAAGGTTTCAGGGAATATCAGTACCCAATACTTCATCATTTCAAAGACTTTCAGCTGTAACACGGTCAACTCTAATCCTTCTTTTCTCTAACCCTTCTGAAATTGAGTGATTTTCTTGCCGTCTGAGGCCCCTTGTGATGACCTCCAAGATATGGCTGTCATTTGGGTAATTAATCTTGAGTTAGGAGTCCCTGAGGAAGGAATTTTCCTCTGTGCCTGGAATCAGCCCTCTCACTGCCTCTCTGGCTGTAAATGGGAATATAATGCTTGTAATTATAAAATAGCTCTCTTGAATTGATTTCTGATGGAACATCCCTGTAATTGTATGACACCATAGATCCAGAAACACTTGTTCCTGCAGGAATTGTGTTTCCAGTCATAATTTTTTCAAGACAGAACAGAATCCTATTTATTTTTTTCCAGTGTTTTAGTTTCTTTGGTTACCTGCAATTCCTCACTGCCTCTGCCCTAACACTGTGCATATTTTCCATTTTAGGTTCTTTCTTTCCTGCAATCAAACCCCCGGACACACTTTTTAAAATAACATTTTGGCTGGGATATTTAAACAGCTGCATCAACCCCATCATCTATCCATGCTCAAGTCAAGAGTTCAAGAAAGCGTTCCAGAATGTCCTGAAAGCTCAGTGCCTCCTGAGGAAGCAGCCAGCAAAGAAGCAAACCCCAAGCTTCAACCTCAACCACCCCGCTGGCCAGAGCATGGAGAGTGGCAAAGGGGTGGTCCGGATCCCTGTGGGATCGGGAGAAACCTTCTACAAGATTTCCAAGTCCGATGGGGTCTGCGAGTGGAAGATCTTCTCCACCGTGCCCGCCAGAACCACCGTTTCCAAAGACTGCACGGCTGCCAAAGCCAAGAGCAAAGGGTTCCTGCAGGAATGCTGCTGTGCAGACACTTCGGGGAGCCTCGGCCATGAGAACTGCAAAGTGCCAACCATTAAAATCCACTCGATCTCCCTGAGTGAGAGTGGGGAGGATGTGTAACCAGCGGGGTGCGCCGGGCTGGCAGCTCTGAGGCCTCGTGGGTGTCGCTTGTTTTCTGGGGAAGTAGGAGTAGGTGTGGTGATGGTTGAAAGGGTCCGGGTATGAACAGGTGAAACGGCGGAATCTTTCGAGGAGGAATGTCTGTGAGTGCTGGGAGCGTGAATGGAGGCCCTCAAAGACAGTGCATGGCTTCAGTGGATGGTGTTCTGAGGGTCCAGCATCTGCCAGGCATTTCCTTGGCATTTAAAGGCTTTATCCCTCTGTTCTCCTTTTTTGAAGTTCCCTGCTCTGATTTAGGGGTGGTGGAGGAGAAAGAGAGAACCACAAGGCCCCCCCCCCGTGCTGATTTCAGCCTCGACACTGTCTAACAGCTCCACCTTCAGAGCCATTTTGTGATTCCACCCCGTCCCATAAAGCCAAACCTCAGCTGTGGATTTCAGTCAACTCCATTGCCAAGGGAAACTTGATCCAAGTGACTGCACTCCACCAAGCTTCAGAGACCAAGGAGAACTTTTCCTTTTTGTACAATCAGCCTCCCTAATCTCCACACCAAACCAAATGAAAATTTGCATGTGCCCCTGGTTTGTTTGGATGATCTCTGCACCTTGATGTGGGTCTAATAAAATTCAAAACTGGTAAGTCCTCATCAAGCAAGGCTCAAAGAGCTCACTTGCACTCATCCTTTTGTTTTTCTTCCTCTGAGTCCAGCAGGAACCTGCTGAAAGGCTCAGTAATTCTTTGCTCAGGTGCTCGATAGCCAGATCAGTGCCACAGTCACTGGAAAAGCTGCAGATTTTTCCTGTCTCCCTGCCCAGTGTTTTGCTACATTCCTTTTCCCGACTCCTTCAATACCAAGTGCTCTAAGCTTTCTGTGAGATCCTGGGTACTCTGGAGTCAGGAACTTTCCCCTTGTTCTGAGAAGGGGGAGTTAAGCATGTTAAAAGGCTTAAGGACATCCATCCCCACGAGAAAGGGCCATCTCTTGGGAATTTGGGAGCAAAGCATTTGGAAGCATGTTATATTTTAATACAGCTAATCCAAATAAATAAATAAATGAGATGGCCAGCATCTGGAAGAAATAGTGGGAGGAATTCTCTGTACAATATTAGAAATAAGCAGCTCTTGACATAACTCCTCCTGAGCCTGCCAAGTAAGAATTCAGCTCCTTGAAACAACACACAAGCCTCTACTCTTGTCTCTGTCAGCTCCTGTGCTGAAGATCCCCTGCCTTGAAAAGGGAAAGGGCTCTAGATAAGGGTCATTATCACAGGAGAGGAGCTTGAAGCACCACCTTGGTGGTGTTGATGAGAAATCATTGTTTATTTATCTCTCACTCAGTATTACATCCCCAATGTCAAGAGGATTTGTCTCCTGCGTCTTTTATTTACGCACTCACAGAACACAAATCTGTACCATGATCCCATTTTTAGCTTAAATAAGAAATCCACCTCGCTCTTAAGGTGCTTCAGGCCTAGAATTTGAAGCTAAAAGTGTGGAAATACCATGTCTCAAAATATTCTCATGGTGCTTCAAGCCAAGAGCAGAAGGAGAAAAGCTGGAAATCTCATAAGAAAGTCACATGAGACTCATGGCCAAGGTTTCCAGTCTCACAGGGTTCAGATACGTGGGACGTTTATTTGGACAAAACCTGAACTTTGAAACATTTTTACAAAATGCCCCTTAAATTGAGCAAGACTGGCAACATTTAAAGTCTTCACTGCACACCCTTGGTGCCCAACCCTGTCTCATTCTACAACCAGTACTTGTTTTATAACCAGTAAGGTCCTTTTTTGCCATCTCTCCTTTGGAGCAGGGAGATTTACACAGGGTTGCTGCAGTAATTTCAGATTTATTGAGGTTTCACGATGTCAGGCAGAGAGTTGTTGTGGAGCTTCACATAGAGGCTGCCACAACTGGATTAATTGAACTCTAGAGCAATCCTGAGGCAGCAGTATAATCTGACCCTGTAAGATGAAGATAAATAAGTCAGCCTGTTGCTGGCAGTGTCAGGATGGACGTGGATGTAGCACAGTTCTCCTGCGTGGCACAGACAGAGGTTGGAATAATGGAAGTCTTGGTCTCATCTTCATCCTTTTTCTCTGTCACCTAAGATGCTAAAGGACCTCTCTGTGTCCAGTGACTCTGAAAAGCTCCCAGCCCTCAGCATCAGGCAAGCCTGGTCCCAGCCACACCTCTGCTGCTGCCACATTTGCCAGCAAAAACAAACACATCATTTATTTGTCTCTCTCAGAGAATTTCTGCAGGAAAACTGCCCTGTTCCCTTGTTGCAAGCAGGGTCACTGGCACTTGTCATCTCGGTGGAGATTTGGACTGAAAAGTCTCAAAAGCCATAGAAGGAGCTCTAGGAAGCAGAAAAAAAATAAAGGAGTGCAGATTTAAGCAGCCCATTTTTTTCTGTTATTTAAAGTGAACTTGGCACTGGTGAAAGAGCTGCAGCCACAGAGGCTGGATGTGTCTGTCTGTCTAAAAGCACGAACAGGACAGAAGGTTTTCCCAGTGGCTGGACATCAATCAACGCTTGTAAAATCCTCCCAGCACCAGGATTCTGTTGTGTGAAACCTGGCAGGAGCACGGAGCAGAGATCAGAGAGTGGCCAGATGGGAAGTGGGAACAGTGGAGTGCCAGGAGCTCCCCTCAAAGCCACATCCAGTGACCCACAGGGACCTGGCAGTGGCTATGTCCTGACTGAAACCTCTGAGGGATGGCTCTGACATCCCCCCATCCTCTCGGGTCGGGGTTTTCTGTTGGGAGTGACAGCCAAGATTTCCATGTGGGGTGGAGCATGGTCTCTGCTGCAGAGAGTTGAGAGCTGGAGCATCACAGAGATGACTCTTAATTTGCACAGCCTGAGGCGAAGCAGATCACCAATCCCTCTTCCTCGAAGGGCAGGGAAAGTTCAGTAGTCCAGTTTCCACAGTCAATTCAGATTTACTATCTGATGTTTTTGAGGCTCTGTGTACTTTGCAAGATTATTCAAATCCCAAATACTTAAGTTCTGCCCACAATTCAAATAAATGTCTTCTCATTTTTATATTCTTTATTTCACTCTGCCAGCTCCAAGGATAAATCGTGCATTGTGTAAAAGAATATTCCCCTTTGCCAGGCCTTAATGTCCTGAAAATCCATAGCACTGAAAAGAAGAAAGATTAAGCCAGGAATACTTCTTGCTTCTCTACTTGGAGTAAGGAAATGGATTTCACAAAGCTTCTTTAAAAAATTTCCTTGCCTGAGTTTTTCAGTTTTTTGAAAGGCAACACTGACAGGCTGCAGCATCTTATACTGATTGAAGTCAGTTAAAAAAGGTCTTATTGCTTTGCTGAAGTGGAAGTGCCTAGTTCTAGGTGTTCCTGTTGGCCTTGAGCTACTACTGCTCATGTCTGAGTGGGGTTTTATTAGGAACTCCATTTTAAAATAAAGCTCCTGAGACACATAGCAAGTCAGCGATTCATCCAGCAAGGTTTCAGCTGTCCCACGCTGAATCCATACTGGGTAATTCACTCCACATCCTACCCAGAGACACCTTGATCCTCTTTCCTGTCTTAATATGGTTTGGATAAGCAAGACAATGTTGAAAACTAACTCGAGGGGTCAGGCTGTTGACACCAATTATTCCTGGATGATCTCTTCCGACAGCAGAGCCAAAGAGAAAAGCCAGTTGGTCTTCAAAGTGTTGCACTTAGCTCCAGGCAAATTTGGGACCTGCATCGGTGTTATCCTTTGCCAGAAGGAAAAAAATCCAACATGTCATGAGTGAGCTGCTCTCAGAGCAGCATCTGCTCTCCGCCTTCACCCCTCACACACTCAGATATTTGTGAAGGTATTTTGTACGTGACAGTGTTATAAAAACCACAAGATGCCACAGAGGTAGCTTGTGATGCTTTAAAATACAGATCCTCCCCCCAGCTTGATAGGTGTAATTGAATCTCTGATGTCCCTGGAAGAGATGGAGCATTTGTCTCAGGGATTGGAGTGAAATGTCATTCCTTCTCCACAGAGCATGCTGCATATTTCCCATGCTGACAGAGAAGGAGAAAACAGCAAATGTGAGCTAAGGGAAAATGAATTACTGAGGAGGAGAGCTGTGGATGGCAACCATCACACGAGAAATAACACATCTGTCAGTCTCACAATGGGCTCAAAGCTCTACTTAATGCACATTTCTGCCTCAGTGCAACACTGAGCTCAAATCTAGGATGAGCAGCAGCCTCTCCTTTATCATCATGGTAACATCAAGATCTTTTTCAGAGTCAAAAACCTCCATGTGTTAATAGTGAAAATAAACATGATATTCCAGTGCTCAACATCTCATCCAAAGAACGAGACTTTCTTTCATTAATCCAAATTTCTTTTATCAGCTGCCAAAACTCAGCCCTTGTAAACCATTTTCTGAAGTAGGAAAACACAAACCTGCCCAGCATTTCAGAAGATTTCCACTTTCAAAGCAAGTCCACTCAGCCAATGATAGAATACCTCCCTGTATTTCATTAAATACTCAATTCTTCCTGACAGTACCACTGCAGGAATTGTATACAAGCTGGTTTGGGCGTTTTTTTTTTTTTTTT
>VZRV01008267.1:91845-147597 GCA_013398115.1 Falcunculus frontatus | reverse complement strand
AACCTTCCCAAACCTTCCCTTCCCAAACCTTCCCAAACCTTCCCTAACCTTCCCAAACCTTCCCTTCCCAAACCTTCCCAAACCTTCCCTAACCTTCCCAAACCTTCCCTTCCCAAACCTTCCCAAACCTTCCCAAACCTTCCCAAACCTTCCCAAACCTTCCATTCCTGCCAAGGCTGTGGAAAATGGGGTTTTCTGCAGCTACATCCCTTCTGAGTTACAAGTTCTCCGTTGGATGACACCCAGGAGATAGCACTTTCACATCCCAGTGCTCTTCCTCAGGCTTAAGCTCGCACTAAACTTGGTTTGCCAGGAGAGCTTAATTCCTGGGCGTAATTCTACGTAATATAGCTAATGTCAGTCCTGAGCTCTAGGAAGAAAGGGGAGCAGACAACTCCCTGCTGGGCAGCAACAACTCCCTGCTCGTCCGGTTTTCCTGTTAAACCTTCCCAGAAGCAATAATTTACAGGACTGAAGTATATTTGGGCACAACTGCAGATTCTCTGGCTAGTTGCAGGATTTCCCTCCCATCAAATACCCCTGAAATACTCCTGAGTTGTTCACCAGCTCCTCAGGAGTGAAAACTGGAGCAATTCCACTTGCACTCAATGAAAGCCACAGCAGTATTTCAGCCCAGTTAGAGCTGTGTTCTATTAAAAGGTTTTGTTTTGCTGGTTGGGAGTTTTTTACCACTAAAAAGCCCTTTTTATCATCATCCACAACTGCACTGGGACGTTTGGTGTGGACACAAAGCTGAAGAACTTCTGTGGCCTTTTTTCCCCCCATTCCAGCTGCAGAGATGGAGGGAGCTGGCAGCAAGCAAAGCCCTCCTGACAAGTGAGTTCTTTGCTAACACTCCCTCCCTGCAGTTGTGATGCTTCTTTATCATCAACCCGCTGCTGGAAATCACTCTGAGCTACTTGGAGATGAAACATTTACTATTTATTAGTGATTCAAGGAACAGTATCAGTGTTTATTGGCCCCCTGCCTCTTAAACCAAATATCTTCTCTGTTGGCAGCTCTGTGATTTATCCTTGAGAGAGGCTGAAATCTAGCTCAGGGACTCCAAAATGCTACTTCAGTTTCAGGAATGTTCTGAGTTTCCCCTGAGAGCCATAAAAATCTCAAACTAATGGTGCTATATCCGGAGCTGTGGTGCAGGAGGGGGCATGAGGGAGGAGCACTGCCAGGGTTTAAAAACATTTCTTTCCTTGAGCACTTGGAGAAAGGAGGACAAACTTAATTATTGGTAAATCCAGGGATGACTAATTAACCCTCCAAAAGCAAAAGACACAAAACCCCTCCTGTTTTTTAAATGTTGTTTTAATTCTGAAAAGTAGAGAAAATCAGCTCTTTTGGAAAAGAGAACCTCTTGCACTGGCTTTTTATAGTTTGAGCATTCCCAGTCCAGCAGTATCCCATCCCTGAACTCCAGTGGGATCATGTAAAAGGGATCTCAGGGGGACCTGATCTCAGGTATTTCTGAAAGAGATGTCCTGGTGTGCAGGGAGAATACAGCCAGCACTGCAATGAGCAGCCTGTCCCTAAAATACTCAAAACCCCCAAGATTTTGTTTGCATTCAAGCTTTGAAGTTCTCACACCCATTGTGGACTTTTTAACATGTGGTGGATTTTTATAAAAACCTGTCTTTTCCTTATGTATTCTATTACCCAGTGTGTCAGCTGACCTGCAAGAAACAGGGTTTTCTCAAAAATCCTGAATGAGATCCATCTCAGAGATGGATGGGGTCTATTTGGGGATTATTATTATTATCACTATTACTGTTACTATTATTATTACTATTGTGACACCACCTGTGACCCCTCCCAATGTCAACCATTCGGTGATTTTGTGATTATCATCTTTATTATCGTTATTAATTCTTCTTCCTATTCCCTTGGCCTTATATTTCTCTTCACTCCTAGAAAACTGACTCTTTTCTGCTTTCAGTGTTACTCTGTCACAGGCCCATCACAGAATAATCACAGAGAAAAAGATCTTTCCAGTCAGGTTTTTTTTTTTAGTACTTGATTCAGGCACTGCTGTCTGGTGGCCTGCATTGAGGCAGTAGAATTTAACCACCAAACTCAAAGTGTTTCTGCTGTTTTTCCTATTTTTTCTCCACTCCAGACTATTTATCTACTTCAATTACTCCATTACTGTTTATCTACTTCAAAAAGGCCTTTTGCTGCTACGAGATATCACAAAATATGAAGGTGAGAAGCTACAAATTTTGTTTGCTTGCTGTTTCCTATAAGGAAAACAACATTTCAAGCAAGTTCAGTAAGTAAAAACAAGCAGCTTCTCTGGGCTCAGGGTGGTGAAGCAGAAGTGGATTTGGAATACCCAGTGCAGGAGGAATTTCCTCACAAGGTACATGCAGAGAACTCGTGCCAGTTCAAACGGGATAAATTCACATCCCCAAAAAGTCTGTGCATTCCCATCGACTGCCTGAGGAGTTGTATGAGAATTTATGGAGTGTATGAGGAATGACAGAGAATCTGAACAGCCAAATCCCTGCCAATGCAGAGGAAAAGGAACATGCACTTATTTATGAGCACTGAGCCCAGACCCATAAATTGCCTCCTCCTTTTGCCAAAGGCACAAGTTCCATGGGGCTGTTAGCAAGCTATTTTCAGGCACTTTTATGCCTTACACTCTGTTGTTTTATCCAAGAAACATTTGACTGGGAATTCAGCTGCCTGATTCTGAATGCACGACACATAGCCCAAAGAGAGGCAGTTAAATTAAAATACAAGGCTTGGTTGGGATGTTGCTTCATTTCCAACAAGCCTGCAATGTCTCCCCAGGAAATATCTGAATATAAATCTCATCCCAAGCTATACTTCCATATGGATCTGGGCATATTGCAAGGCTCCTGAGGACTCCTGAGAACCATATGCCCCTGGTGCTGCTAAGGGACGGTGCCTAAACACTCCAGAATCCCTGCTCACCTCCTTGGGTATATTTGTTTTGCTGAAAGCCACATATAAAAATAAAATTCGGGGTCTGTGGAGACAGGTGGCAAACAGCAAATGGACCAATCAACACCTGCTGTATCACCTGGGATGTCCTGGGCAGTTTTGCCATCTTGTGGTGGTCTGGAAGCAAAGCCAGGGGAAGAGGATCTGCGGGGAGAAAGTGGTGCTACAGGAACTCAGGAAAACGGAGAAAAAGTCAGGGAAGGCAGGGTATTTCCCTCACCAGTTTGCCCTCCCATTTTACACCTATTCCATTTTACACCAGGATGTTGCCCCACTGCACCGCACAACCAATTTATGCCTGCAGGTGAACTTGGAGGATTTTATTTCTGATCCCACCAGCAGCAACGGCAACATCCAGGGAGGAAAATCTCCCTTCCTGCTGCTCGAGGGATGTACAGGCTGATCCAGGCATCCATGGGCTCATCCCAAACAGGAACGTGGAGTGGTGGCTCTGCAGAGGGGTCACGGCAGCTTGGGAGATGCCAGAACAGAGGCAGGGAGGGAGGCAGGTTTGGAGAACTCCAGCCTCAGAAATATCAGCAGAAAATGCTTGAAATTAACTGAGGAGACCAAGGAAATGTTCAGGCTGACACAGAGAATGAACCCTTCCCATGAAACTCTGATTACTGCAGTGAGTTAATGGTGTATCTTCTTCTCCCTATTTTATACAGCCAGGGTTCTGCAGTTCTTTTGGGATTAATTTGGTTTATTCCAAGAGAGGAAATTTTTCTGGAGGCGGGGGGGGGGCAAAGATTGGCTTGGGAGAGACTTTTCAGTGGGGTCCAGGCTCAATTGCTGTAAAGGGGTTAATGTGGAGATGTGGAAACCAGGAAAGCAAAATGAAGCTGGGGTTGTTTTCCTGCTCTTCCTTCTTCTCCCATGAACCCCGGGACCCTTCGAAATGTGTTCACTTAATTGGTGTCGTTAATCTAAGTGGAATCATATCATCTTAATTTGTGTTGAGGTAATTTTTGCTTGGGAAAAAACGGGCCAGACCTTTGCTTAATGTGCTACACATGTCATTTAAACCAGCTATTTAGTTCTAAATGATGAATTAGAGGTATAATTTCCTTGCAGGTTTTGAAAATTAGCATCTAGTTATTCTTAACCTAAGGGATATTAGCACTTCTTATGAAAGGGAATAACAGCCTGGTCTAAATTTAGAAGAGAGAACGCCAGGGTAAATGGCAAGGCTGGAATTATGCAAAGACAAAGGATTCAAGCCACAGGAAAAAAAAAAATCATTAAAAGAACCTCGAGAAATAATTTTTTTTAGATGAACAAAGAAAAAGGAATCTGCCTCTTTGGGATCTGTATTGGTGACACGACCCAGCACCTTCCTGCAGCTTGAGACCAGCTCAGGACAAGCAGCAGGACACAGCACTGGCATTTCCATTCTCTTTGGGACCACTCAGATTTCTTTGAAAAAACAGAATATTTTTAACTTTTTGCTTTATTTGAAAAAAAGTCAGTGTTTCAAAGGAAACTTAGAAATGAGACGAGTTTTGTTTATTGGGAAGAGCAAAACAGATTGCAAAGAGCCATGACAAATTCTCCATCTCTAAAAGACTTTTGATGAAACTAAATTAGTGTCTAAAGAATGTGATAGCTCAGGCTCAAACTCTTGGGCCTGGTCTTGGAACAAATCAGGGAATTAACCAAAGAACCATAAATGATAAAAAAAAGGCTTAACATTGAGGCATCCAAACATCTTTGACAGCTACAAAACTGGAAATATTTTTCTCCTTTCAAAGTGCACAAAGCACAGGTCATTTTTCCGGCATATATTTCATTATTTGAGGCTTTTTCTTCTAATGAGAAGCAGCATTTTGTTTTTACTTTTTATCCTTAAACCACAGCTTATTCCAGAGAGAAGTGCAGCAACCACCAGCAACAGGACTGGACGTGGCCTGACAACTCATTACTGGTGCCTGATGAATTAAATCTCTTTGGAGAAGGAAGGCAACACAAGAAGGGAGATCTCCCTGCGCCTTCAGCCTGACGCTTCCATCCGTGCTGCCTCCACTGAAGGCTCTCCAGTGAAAATCCTGTGTCACTTCACTGTGACAGAGTCCTTGCCTGGAATCCAGGAGATGAACAGGACTTTCCATGCTTCTTGCTTTCAGATAGTTATTGATTAGGTTTTATCAGAGAAACAGAGTCACAGACGTGACCCTGAACATTACAGAGAGAGAGAATGCGAGGGAAAAGCCGAATTATCAAGATTACACCGTCTTTTAAAGGTAAATTATCCAATGAACACCTAAAACGAAAGATATTTTTACTTTTCTACCAGTGTTCACTAAATAACATTGTCACATGAAGAGGAACTGCGGAATTTTTCATCCAATCCTCTGAATCCCCCTTTGCCACAGAACATGGAGTAGCAGAAGAAGAGAAAAATAAAAAAATGTTGCTGTCTAGATAACAACAACAATCCTCCATACTGACATTTTTGCTATTTATCTATTTACTATTTTAACAAACCCAACACCTCTAAATTTTTCACCCTGTGACAGTCTCACATAATATCCTAACATTTAGTTTATACTGGTGTATTTTCTAATTCTTCCCAGAGGGCAGGCAATTTTCTCCATGGACAAAAGTCAAATACAGTGCTGTCCAGGGGGGTAGAACCCTTCAAAACAAGCAGAGAAATATTCCCTGCACTCTAGACTCCAACAATCCTGTCTGTGCCACGTTATCTCATTCATTCTCATCTCCATGCCAGAAAAAAAGCACTTGCCTTCCTCCCCCAGGGCTTTGGGTTATTTTCTCCTCCCTCTGGATGTCAGGCTGGTCACTGTCACATCCTTCCCCCACGAGTGCTTGGCTCTGGGAATACTTTCACCCCACACAAAGCCAGGGGGGAATTTCCCTCCCAGAGCACACACAGACCTGTGGCATCTGAGCTTCGCCCCATTTCTAAATCCAACTCATGGGACAGGCCTCAGGCGAGGAGGTTTTCCTCAAGATAGGAGTTTCCCCTCTCCCCTGGTGGTGGGGAGCAAACTGCCCTTCCAAACTGGGATATGGCCTAATACGATCTGCTCAGATGTTCCTCAGCCTTCTCCCTGTTTCAAGCTGTTTTACTGCCCAAGCAAAGCGGGTTTAGTACGAGTTTTGGCAGTTGTGAAAGCTGAAATAATCTTGGCACAGAACTGAGGGTGCTCAGGGTAACCTGTGGGTTTTCCAGTTATGGAAAATAAAGGTTCAGCTGTGCTCAGTGGGAATGGTGTGTCCAGGGTCATGTCCATCCTTCCTTCTGCAGGTCTTTGGGGCTGGTCATGGGCAAACTGGGCTGGGGGTGGGATTTGCCCAGAGGAGCTGTGGCTGCCCCATCCCTGGAAGTATCTGAGCCAGGTTGGAGGGACTTAGACCCTGCTCTAGTGGAGGATGTCCCTGTCCGTGGAGGGATGAGCTTTAAGGTCCCTTCCAACCGGAACCATTCCATGGTTCTGTGATCAGGAGTGTGGCTTTTCCTCTGGGATTTCAATCCTCAGGCTCCATCCTTTGCCACTGCAGGCAGGGAGCTGCTCCCATGCCTAAAGCCCAGCACAGGCCAACACATCCCACTAAATTATGCCCTAAAACTGTCTTGTAGGCATTTGCCTTTGGATGGGAGCATTAATGAGCTCTGCCAACCCCATTACAGCACCAGGCTGACACAGCTCTTCAAAGAGGCTTTAAAACAAGAGTTGCGGGGGTTTGGATTACATCCCTTCTGTTGCCGTGGTTGGTTCATAACAGGGGTATTTAGAAAATAAATTTATTATAAATAGAAAGGCCCATTTAATATCCAAAGTGGCAGGTTACAGCAAAACCCAGAGCATGTAAAGGCCAGGGGCTTTTTGCAGTTTATAAAACCTTGTTTCTAAGTTTATATAAAACATCTTACTGGCTTTGTTTTGTGGTTTTTAAAGAACTCTAGGACCCAATCCAAAGAGTGCTGAAATGGATTGAAATCCTCTCATTGATTTAAGTAGTTTGGGTGAGCATGTTTTCAGTTCAGGATGGATGCACAGGGAGATGTCTCCAGCCCAGGATGCAGGACTCTTGCCCTCTGGTGGCTGTTGCAAAATAAAATATCAGGAAAAACTGCTTTAGAGCTGGATTAGGAAAAAAAACCACCAGCCAACTGCAGCTGGGATACTTCCAAGTACATTTGGTATTGATTCAATATTGCTTTTTGGCTTTGAATTAGTAGCTAGTCTTGGCTCAAAAATGCACAATCTGGTATCTTCCTCAGTTTTGCAAGGGGGAACAGAAGAGACATGTGAATTATGTGCTATTCACATCTAAAATACAGTTAATGCATTTGGTCTTTGAAAACCTCAACAGATTTATGTATCAGACCTTTAGGAGTCATCTCCTAACCAGGCATGGCTTCATTCTCTTCCTTTATCCCTCAGAAAAAGCAGTGGCAATTTTGGTTTTCCATACCTAATATTCCACAAAAGCAATAGGGCCTGTTATAAAATTTCACCTTGAAATTTATGGTTAGGAATGAAGTAATCAAACGAAATGAATCCCTTGGAGTGCTGGGAGGGTGAGCCTGCAGTGACAGAGGATGTGTCTGGTAGCACTGGAGGAGCTGAGCAAAAATGGCAACAACTTTATTTTTTCCTATTCTTTTTTCCCCTATCTTTTCTCCTCTGTTGTTCCCAGGTTTTGACCTGTTCATCTGCACAAAGCGGGGGATTTTTCAGGGCTGTGCTGATGAACCCTCTATTATTCACCACCTCAGAAGACCCCTCCTGACACAACTCTGCAGCACCCTAACACAGATGTTTCATAAGGACAGTGGGAGGTGTCCCTGTTTAGAGGAGGGAGGTTGGAAAATTAATGCTGATCCCTCCAAGCCTCCATGCTAGAAGGGCTCATCTCTGTGCCTCATCTGTGGGAGTTTTTTTCACTCTCTTTCTTAAATAGTAATATCTCAGGAGATTTTAAATGGACTGCTAAGCCCTGGTCACATCCTCTCTGTGGGGTCCCCCCTGCATCCAGCAGTGAGGCTGCTCTGAGTTGTTGGAGGAAAGGACGAAATAAAACCGGATTAAAGCACAAATGTGGGATATTATTTCATTACACCACTGGCCCAGAGCCTGGGAAAGCTCGATCCTACCACCAGCCAGGCTTTAGAGAGGGCAGGGAATCAGAGGCAAGCAAACCACAGGGGTTTCTGGAGAGGTTTGGTCAATCCATGGATTGTCTGGGTCTCAGCCTTACCGTGCCTGGCTGGGCTGAATCTCTAGGACCATCTCCCTCTAACCAAGGGGTAATGTGAAATGGCCTTGAAAGGGAGAACATACCCCACGATGTGCCTGCTCTTTCAGGTATCACCCAAAACAATCCTGGGAATTGCCAGGAATTCGGAGCCAGGAGGCTGAGTGCAGTTTAGAGCTGTGACAATTCAATGCCATTTGGTCCCAGTCCAGCTCCCAGTTGCTGTTGGAGTTGGCACCTGCTCTGTCCTCCCTGTCCCAGAAACACCAAGGTGACATCCACCTCCTCTCTCTACCTCTCATATGGTCCATTTGTCTTTGTCCTGCAGGGGGAAAAAAAGGCACAGGAATATTTATAAATAAACCAAGATATTTTCCTGCTTGCTTGATGTCATTAAGGGAGAAGGGTGCAGCTGTTTTCACCTCACTTGGACTGTTTTGTAACAAAAATCGTGCAAGAAGCTGTAGAAAATACTGTGGGGATGGCTCTGGTGGGTATTTTAGACAATCACTTGTAAAACTTGCTGCAGAATTCTGTGTGTAAATTTTAAAACTGCTGTGGAAAACAGATGATTCCCTATTATGCTTACAGCCAAATTTGTTTGGGGGGGCAGAAGAGGTTATTTCAGATGTGCATGAACCAGCATCTATCTAATCCAGGACAATGTGAAATATGGCAGATTTTGGTGTTGAAAAGCATCATATAAAAATGCCAAGGCCTGTATGTTTTCGGGAGGAAGTGAGGCGAACAGGAGGAAGAACAAGAGCCTCAGGAAAGGAATAAAAACTCGATTTAAACACGGGTATCTGGTGCCCTCCTGTGGAAATGAGAGGAGCAAATACCGGGTGGATTTAATGAGCAGGGTGGATTTAATGAGCAGATCCTCCTCTGCTCTGGAGCCGGGCTGGGAGAGCTGGGGATGCTCACCTGGAGAGGAGAAGGCTCCAGGGACACCTCAGAGCCCCTTCCAGGGCCTAAAGGGGCTCCAGGAGAGCTGGAGAGGGACTGGGGACAAGGGATGGAGGGACAGGACACAGGGAATGGCTTCCCACTGCCAGAGGGCAGAGATGGGTGGGATATTGGGAAGGAATTGTTCCCTGGGAGGGGGGTGAGGGGCTGGGATGGAATTCCCAGAGGAGCTGTGGCTGCCCTTGGATCCCTGGAAGTGCCCAAGGCCAGGTTGGAGCACCCTGGGACAGTGGTGGGTGTTCTTGCCCATGGCCAGGGTGGGATTGGATGGGTTTTGAGGTCCCTTCCAACCCAAACCAGTCCATGATTCCCTGATACTGGTTGCAGATCTGTTGCTCTCATCATTCCATGGGACACAGCCCCTGGTGGTGGGGGAAGGATGGCTCCAGAGATGAGCCCCTGGGTTCCAACAGATCCCAGAGAACATCCCCACACATCCCGGAGAGATCTTCCTTTTATTGTGGGAATGCAGAACAAGAAGTGATGGTGAGAGATGGAAGGCAGGCCAGTTCAGATCAGAAGCAGGGAGAAAAATGAACCATGAAGATGATTCATCTGTGGAATAAATTACCAAGGGATTTCCTACCATCTGAGGCTTCACAAGTCAGCACCGGAAGGCACCCACCAAGTTTTAGTGGTTAATGGTTGAAAAAATGCTTGTGGAAAGAAAGAACAAATTCAAGCACAGAGTGGTAAATCCACAGCTGGAGTGCCAGGGCTGGAAGTCAGTCACACACAGGAATTAGCAGAGGGCACCTCCTCTGGCCTGGGTTACAGGGGAGAAAAAAATAATTTCCTTTAATTGCTTACTTGACCTCTTTAATGAAGGGAATTCCATCCCATCCCCTGCCATGGGCAGAGACACCTCCCCCTATCCCAGGTTGCTCCAAGCCCTGTCCAGTCTGGCCTCGGACACTTCCAGGGATCCAGGGGCAGCCACAGCTTCTCTGGGAATCCCATAGGGCCCCTCACCACCCTAACAAGGGGGAATTTCTTCCCAATATCCCATCTAACCCTACTCTCTGGCAATGGAAAGCCGTTCCCCCTTGCTCTGGCACTCCAGGCCCTTGTCAAAGGTCCTTCTCCAGCTCTCTTGAAAGTCTGGGTGTTCTTTGATGTAATAAATGGATGGGTAAAGTTTATAACTTGCTCTGTATCTGATTTGAGACAAGTGTCTTGTCAGGCTTTAGCAAGAAGAGAACACACTCAGGTGATTCCTATCTCTGTAACATTTAAATACCCTCCAATATACGAATATAACCGAGAGGATGTATGTGCGTGTCACCTCTCTGTCACAGTAATCAGAAGCCCTGTGCACGTTTCACATTTATTACCTCCTAAATCATTCCCAAGATGATCCATGTGCCTCAAAGGGAGATGGGCCTTTACATTTCTCCATGTCCTGCTGCCACCTGATGGCACTGAGCAAAACCGGCAAACTTGGGGCTAAAAATGAGGAGGAAAACGGGTTCTAAAGCTTCTGTAGTACAGTGACATTTATTACTCTGCCACCAAGGGATAAATAAGGCTGCACTGTCCTCATCTCTGATAACCCCCCTCTCCTCAGGAGCTGACAGCTCCTGTTCCAGGTCAGAGTCCCATTCATCATCTACTTGATTTTCAGCCTACCTCCTTTCTGCCACAGAAAAGGCTGTTAAAATCAGATTAGATCTGATTTGGGCTTTATACAATGGGCCAGCAGAGAACCAAATCAGCATCTGTTAACAAGCTGTGGGCTGCCAGCTCAGGAATTACCTGGATTAAGGGGCTGACCAAATACAACTATTCCTGTACTCCTGTGCAGCCCCAAACCAGGGCTGCCCCAGTGACCCAAATATCCTCCTGAGCTCTGTCCCTCCCTCAGCACACGTTGGGTTTAGATCTGGCTGTTGGCAGCTCTTCCTGACCTCGAAACCTTCTCTACTCTGCCAGTTCCAACAACTTCACTGAGTCCTCGATATTTATTTCCTCAGGAAGAGGGTTCTTTCATTCCAATTCAGGTGCTGGAGGAAGAAATGAATGGTAGAATAAAACCAAATGGAGGCTCTGCAGGTGTGTGTTAACTGAGTACCAGTGCTTTGGGCTGAATGCATCTTTCACTGGGATATTATTGTTGGGATTAGCTGATAAATCTTATATACAGCTACCCACCAACCCTGCTCCATGGGAGCTGATTGCACAGATGCTAGTATCTAATTTAAGCTGCCAGTAGTCAAGTAACTACATGTCACTGGTGTCAGAGCCAGGATTCCCATGTTAACCAGAGGTCTCTTTACCAGGGGATGACCATTGATCCTTCTCAGCAGATAAAAAAGAAAAACCCTCTTAAAACTTCCCACTTTATGGGGTGCCAGGTTTAAAGCTGTGTGGAGGAAGCTCAGTGCATTTCACAGAGCGCTCCAACATTTGGATTTGTTCAGATGAGGAACAAAGGCTAAATCACCTCTCAAAGTCAGTCACAAACTCCAGCTGTGCTCGGATTTGGGGGAAGATCCCTGAGAGGGCCGAGCTGGTGGGTGTAGAGATGCGGAATCCAACACCCTGAGCAGCTGACAGGGATGCTTGGCTGTCCCTGGGACAGTGAAATCCAACCACCACCACCCCAAGTTCCACCGATGTTTTTCCTGTAAATCCCAAGCATCACCACCCCAAGTTCCACCGGAGTTGCTCCAGCCAGCCCCAACTCTCCCCACTGAGTTGCTGCCTGTGGCTCCTATTTACAACTGTGCTTTTCCCCCCATTCCTTGGCTGGCAGAGGGTCCAAGCAGAACCACACTGGGGAGCTGAGGGCTATGCCAATACTTTTGGGGGCTTCTGCTCCCATTCCATCAGTGATCTGTGCAATGCAGAGCCAGGATTTTTTAGGCAAATGTCTCTGCTTTGTCAAATGCTGTTTTAAACAAAGAGCCCCGAGTCACAGCTCACTTTTCTCCGGAGGAAATGACTCCGTGGCCCATCAATTCCTCTTTACCATCAGCACAGGAGTTCCCATCCAGCTCTGCCCCTGCCCATCTCCACATCAGCCCACCCCAGCCTGGTTTTCAGGGCTGTTTGTCCCTGCTGAAGGCACCAGCCCAGAACGCAGTGACACACAACACGCAGTGCCTCGAGACAGATGCACCTACTGAAACAACAACATTTTGTCTTTATTAGGAGTTCCCATGGTAATATAACACAGAGTTCTTAAGGAATAAAACACAAGACTTGGGGTTGGGGGGGGGGTGTTTTTGCCATTGAGACAATGGTCAAATATCAGTACTCCTCTTTGTCTACACACATGATCAGCTTTAGCACTTACAGCTCCTCCACTCATGGTTCACAATCACAAATCCAAGGGTTAAATCCAGCTAGTATTAAATCCTACTTTTTCTTTTATTATTTTTAGAGCTTCAAGTCACTGCGGTTAATTAATTAATTAAGTCATCATCTTTTTTTTTTTCTTTAAGCATTTACATATGACATTCATTAAACAGACACAAAGCGGACAAGCTCTCACAGGAAAAAACATGCTTACATAGCCTGCAAAAATCTTTTTTTTTCTTTTTTTTGTGATTTTTTTTCTTTCCTTTTCAAGAACAAATTAAAACTTAACAAGTTATCATGAGTCAGTGAGGGAAAAAAAAAAAAGGAAGACTTAAGTGAATACTGAAGAGCCGCAAGTGTTTCGTAGAATTGAAACGGATCCACAATTCTTTTTTTTTCTCCCCAACTCGTTCAAATTGATTTTAACATACAGGTGACAAAGAAAAAAATTTAAAAATGAAAATAGCTGCAATATATATTAAGTTCACGGATTACTTAACAAACAAAGTGCAAACTCTTTATGCAAAACTAAAAGACCCAGGAATTGAACCAAAATGCAAAATGCATGGAGGAATATCGCAAAGTTTTTCTTAACTTTTGTGTTCAAAGGGGCCTAAAGGATTTAGGTGCTGCAGCTGGGAGGGTTTGGGTACCTAAGTAGCTTCCAGATCCTTTGCAAATCCCAGCGTTGATACTTCATAACAACAAATTTGGTACTCGTTTCTTGAAAGCCTTCATACACGTATAGGTTTTTTCCTAAAAGAACCTGTAACACCATTTAAGAAATACAACTATGGAAAAACAAGGATGATGGAGATGGCAAAGCACAAAGAGAAGAGGAAGCAGAAGATGCAGCCAAGTGCCAGGGCAGGCAGACAGTGGAGGCAATGCCATGGTAAGAAAAAGCTCTCTGTGCTAAGACAAATCCTTGGGACTGCTGAGCCCTCCAGCTACGCCTCAGTGGGGATCTGGTGGTGCAAACTTATACTCCATGTCCCAAAACCAACAAGCCTCCCATCCCAGGGCCTTCAATCCCAGAGGATAGTTGAACACCCAGACCCAAAGCTGGGGCTCCTCCATTCCTGTAAGGACCACTGATTGTGTCTCCAATCCGAGGCACGTGAGGCTGGGTGGGGAACAGCCAGGCCTTCCCGTGGGTATGTGCAGGATTCCTGCAGGGCTGGGCAGCTGAGACATTCGTACAAGAGATTCTCAGCTGCTGGGGACCCAGCCAGCTCCCAGCTACAGCAGCTGGGCCTGGACTGGAATTGCCACAGGTGCTCAGCACACACTCCCTGATCGCCCTTTGAGAGCTAAAGATAAGCCCTCAAAGCTTTAAATAACCTCTCCTTGATGGCCAGGGAGGGGGTTTCTGCTACAGAAACCTTCCAAGCAATGTGTTGCTCTTTGCCCATAGCCCCCTGCCTGTCCATACCCATCTCCAGGGACAGAAGACAAACTAACTGCTACCAACTCTTCCAGATAGTTCATCCCAGAAGCTCAGATGGTGTCCAGCTACTCTGTTTGCACCAGCTCAAGACCTGACAGACTGAAGATCCCATCCTATAGACCTTGCTCCATGCCCATACTGCAGCTACGTGGCAAGAAATGGCTGGAAAATGCAACCAAGGGACACCTGAAGTACCGGGGTGGCAGTGGCAGTGACACTGGCGGGAGTCTGTGACTTGGATGAGGTTCAGGAAGAACAGGGAGATTCCCAGTTCTCAGATAAGGCTTTGTAAACACAATGATACAAACATATTAAAAACACACACACAAACATTTAAGAAAAAAGTTTCCTCAAGGACCTAATTTGCAGCAAAATCCAGAAGAAAAAACAAACCAAGGAAAAACCAATCCAACAGAATGGACGTCCCCAAGGATCCTGGCTCACTCAGTGGCTGGGGTGATGTTCTCTGTCATTCCTAGTGCTGGGTCCTGTTTCTCTCTCCTGGCAGCATCCAGTGACCTCAGAGCTGGTGGTGGGGAATGGCCACAGACAGGCTGGGATTCCTGTCCCTCCATGCTTGCCTAGCTAATTCTGCTGGAACACAGAATCCTACAGAATATCCAGTTTAAAACCCTTGAACTACTCTTCTGCTTGACGTTAAAAAAAAAAAAAAGCTTTTTTTATACATTTATTTTTATTTCTTTCTTTTTTTTTTTTTTTTTTTTTGTGTGTGTGTCTTAAAGGCAGCTCCCGGGAAATTCACTTTATCCTCCCTTTATTAAAAGAAAGATGCTGAATGGGACAGAGGCCACATATCTCAAATACCCTCTTTACATTTACTCTTGCATGTCAGAGGTGTCAAAACAGGGTTTATTTCTTTAAATGTGTAAGGGGCTGAGGGGGGTGGGAGTGAGAGGGGTTGGTGAAGATGAGGAGGGAACCTGAGGGGACTGAAAGAGGTGCTTTTACTTCAGCCTCCCCCTGCACTGGGTGCCCGCAGTAACTGTCACAGGCTCTAAAAGAATCAAAAAGGGTCTCCAGGTGCCCCGGCCCCCCCGGGTGTGCCCGGTGGGCACAGGAGGGCTCGGTCTTTAGCCCAAGCTGGTGATGTTGGCACGGCCACCCGGCGGAGCTACAATGCGCTGGGTCGTGCGGCGTGGGATGTTGTCATCGATCTGTGCCCCTGTGGGAGAGAGAAGAGGAGTCACCAACTCTGCCAGGCTTTAAAATCCGTGTGGGTGTTGTGGGAGTTCAGCTCTCTGCACAAGTGTTGGTTCTTATCTTCACCTCTGGGAAGTTTTACCTCGAGTCCGAATAGATGAGAGACGCCTGCAGATGCTGTTTCAAGATGTTTATTTCTTCTTATCTCTAACTTGCTCTCAGCTCCGGCTGCACGTCTGATGCCAGCCGAAACCAAGCGGGGACTGCCCAGACTTGGGCCGTCCCTGTCCTTTTTGTACCCTTTCCAAGATCCAACCATTCTTCACAACGTATTTATTATTTACTCTTTTATACCAATTAATTTGTACCTATTCTAGACACGTAATTTCTACCTCTTTTTCATTCTACCAATCACCTTATGCCACAGCTACTAGAGAACATGGAGGAGAAGGAGAAGAAGAAGAAGAACAGGGCAATGCCCAAAATCCTCCATCTTAAACCCTTCGTCCTCATATCAAAAATCCTCAAATCTACTTTTTAACCTTACAAAATACTAAACTACTACTCATTTTTACACTCTCGTGGTTTGCACTGATTCTTGTAATGTTGGTAACTTTTCCCATGGGCTAAGGTCAAAGACAGTGTTATTCTGAGCTTTTTACCAGGGTCTGGGACCCCCTTGCCGGGGGCTCCCGACCACCCAGGACAGCCCGAGGCATGTCCTGACCTCCCACGGCAGCCAGAGGCGTGCCTTGGACTCCAACAGGTGTGGCACCTTGGTGCTGCCTTGATGGTTGGATTTGATTTTAGAGGGCTTTTCCAGCCTAAACCATTCTGTGATTTTGTATTTGGTGGAAAAGCCTTCAGTCGCCCCCCCACTGCCTTAATTCTGCTGAAAACTGTTCTGCATTAATAATATCTCTGCCCTGAGCAGCTGAAGCACTCAGCCATGCACAGGTAAGAGATAGCTGAATATTATCCCTTAGCCAGCCTTCCTATCCCTTTTTATAGTGGGCCCTTCTTGCACTGGAACACCAGCTGAGAAATCAAATCTGCCACATCCCAGATCCACAGCTGGTCTCAGCTGGCAAAGTTCTCCTGAAGTTTGTGCCATCTTAAAAGAAAAAGACTTTTTTGCTATGGACTCTTAAAACCAGAAAATTCCCACTTCTAAATACAATTGGAATGGTCTTAAGCTGAAGGAGGGCAGGGTTGGATGAGATATTGGGAGGAAACTCCTCCCTGTGTGGGTGGGGAGGGGCTGGAATGAAATTCCCAGAGAAGCTGTGGCTGCTCTGTCCCCGGAAGTGTCCAAGGCCAGGGGCTTGGCCAGGGCTTGGAGCAACTGGGTCTAGTGGAAGGTGTCCCTGCCCACGGCAGGGGGTGGGACTGAATGGGCTGTAAGGTCCCTCACAGCTCAAAACAATTCCATGATTCCATGATCTGCCCTCTCCAGACACCCAGCTGAGGACTGAGCCCAGAACACACTGGAGTGCTCAGTATTCATGAGACATCATGAGAAGAAGCAGGAATTTAGGACAGCTCCTGTACTGCTCTTCTTCCTCCCTTAAGGGAAAACCTCCCAGCTAAAAACCCCCCAGAGCCTCTCTCATTGCACCCCTACCCCAGCAGAATTAATTCAGAGCACGCAAGCACAAACCACCCAGCAATAAACCACTCAGCAAGAAATCATTCCCAAAATCACGTACCAGACAAGCTGAACCCAGACTGGTGCAGGTTCCTCACGGGGGGTGCCTGCTGTTTGGCAGGAGAGGTCTTGGCTGAGGACGCTGGTGTGACTGTCTTGGGTGTCACCGACACCTCGCACACGGGGCCGTCGTAGAGGCCTCGGGGCACCCCCCGAAGCTCAGCCAGCTGCAGGGAGAGAGGGCAACACAGCCTCAAAACACAGCCACAACACAGCCTTAAAACACAGCTCAACAGCTGCCCAGATGTGGCTCAGCCAGTGACACACATTCTGGGATTGGTCGTCGGTAAGAGGATTTGAAAGCGCCCAGCATCTCCTCTGTGCTCATCCCTGGGGAGCTGCTCTCTATCTATATTTATTTTATTATCTATATCTATATTTTATCTGTATCTATTTTACATCTATATTATACCCTTATCTATAGCTATATATCTACATCTTTATATCTTTAACATATTTATATCTATATTATACCTATATCTGTATTATACCTCTATCTATATCCTGTCTATTCCTATTTCTATTCAATATCTAGTTCTATACCTCTATCAGTATTATATCTATATCTATTTTCCATCTCTATCTATATTATATCCATATCTATATATCTGTATCTTTATATCTATATCTGTATTACATCTACATCTATTTCTATTTTATATCCAGTTCTCTATCTATGTGATTTCTATTTCTATTTTATCTATCTATATCTATTCCTATTTCTATTTTATATCTGTATCTATATAAAATGTGTCTCTCACCAACCCAACCAGTTTTGCAGCAAACAAGGCAAATTTGCACTATTTTCCTACAAGTTAAAACCAGTGTTTGTGCAGTTCAACACCTTCCACCGTGGAGACCTGAGGGGCTCTGAGTCCATGGGTGCCCCAAAGCTCCCTGGCAATATGGACTTGGCTGCTCTGCACTCCCAAAAACCCCACTGTTGGATCATCCATGGTGTGGGGTACTGTGGGCTGGGAACAGGGTGTGTTCCTATTTTGCCTCTAGATTTGTACAGGAAAAAATTCTTCCTAATGAGTATGTGACACGGAATGTGCTGTGGCTCCAGCCAGTCTGTCCCCTGGCCCACAGGTGCTGTCCTTTAATGATCCCAACCGACCTGCCACAGGATTAAAGGCTCCTGACAGCTCTCAAATGCACCTTGTTACTCATCCCCAAAAAGCCATGCAGTGCTGAGACAGGCAGGGCTGCCCAGAGGAGCCAGGCTGGCTTCAATTGCCAGCCCTGGAGCTGTAGATTGGGATAAATGCAATTATTCCAGTTGAGATGCTGCCCAATTGGATTTATAGGTCAGACATGCATTTCTCTGGGAGGACACAGCAGAAACGAGCGATCTGTTCTCCATGGGGCTAAATTATGCCAGGTTGTAATTTTGATGACTTGCAATTTGTTCAAAAGAACCATCAAGGAAAGATGAAAGAGGATCACTCGTGGCCAGCAGAACCAACGCAGCTCAGGAGTTGTCCAGGAGAGGGCAACACTTCAAACAGGAAAGTAATTTCTCCTCAGAAATGATTTCATCTATAAATAAACTTCTTAAAGTTTCAGCAAATGAGTTCAGTGTCATCTCCCCTGTCAGGCAAATTCAGGCATATCAAAAGACAGGTTCAGTTTTGAATGGGTGCATTTTACAGAATCACTTTCCAACTATTTTAGCCTCTTAAAAATAGAACATTCTCCCTTTTAAGTAGTCTGTAGGCTGTGCCTGTGACTCACCAGTCACCAGACAAGAGCATCTGATCGTATCTGGCAGAAGGGAAAGCAGCATAACATATCTGTAACAATAAATTACAATTCTAAATTGCTGCTGAGAGGTTTGATATATAAATGCCAATGATAACTTCTCCTGGGACCTCTGTGACAGGAGAAACCTGGTGGGTTCTGTGCAGTTTGACCTCATGGCCAAACTGGAGGGTTCCTGGACACATTTTCTATTCGGGTGTCCCCAGACAGAGAAAAACTAAAGACCCAAAAAAATAAAACCTGCAGAAAACCCAAGCTCAACCCAAAGCATATTCCTGTAATGACTTGAGTGAACAGCAAAAACGAAAAGAGGAATGAGACAAATGTGGCTCCCATCCAGGGAACAGCAGCATGGCCTGAGCCAGGGGACAGCATCTGTTTCTCAGCCACTTTAACTCGGGGTTGTCAGAGGGAGAGAACAAATGTGCAGCCAACCATCGACACTCACCCTGCTCCTGGCTTTGATGCGCTTGTAAACGAAGTCAGGGAAGGGTTTCCTGGGGATGTACCTCCCAGAGCCCTCGGTGACGTGCAGATTCCCATCCTCCAGCACGATCTTACCCTGGCTGATCACCACCAGGGGAGACCCACGGCACTCCATGCCCTCGAAGATATTGTACTCCAGAGACTGCAGTGAGCGAAACCAGCACGTAAGACAAACATCTTCACCCAGCAGAGCCTGCTGGGCTTTAATTAGCAATCACCGGCCATGCTAATTGCCAAAATTTTAAGGACAGATGGAAGCAAACTCAACAGTGTTTACCTGAGCTGGACTTGCTGTGATTTAATACAGGCTGCTCTTAATTATCAGTCTAAGTTTAGGGGTTTATTAATGCAAAATTTCCATTGAAATAAGGTTCATAAAGAATCCCAGAATGATTTGGGCTATGTGAGGGACCTTAAAGTTCATCCCATTCCACCCCCTACCATGGGCAGGAACACCTTCCACTAGACCCAACTGCTCCAAGCCCTGGCCAATCTGGCCTTGGACACTTCCAGGGATGAAGCTTCCAGCTTCTCTGAGCAAGAGAAAAAACAGTTTCAAGTGAGAATATCTCAGAGCCTCCCTGTTTACATACATTTAGGCACCTGTCTGCTGAGATGGGGGCAGATTTAGGAGCCAAAGAAAGCTTTATGTGAGTTTCCTACTAAAAATAGTAATTCTGAAAAATCTGTATTTCAAACCACTGTTTTGGTTGAGGGGTCAGGGACCAGGACAATCTCGTTTTACTCTAATGGGATTGCTCATCCTCAGTTAACAGGATTGGAAACATCACACTGTGGAAAAAAGGCAAGTTTTAAAGGAATCACTGCAAATGTGAAGCATCCTGGAATGAGATGCAACCATGTTATTTAGGGACTGTTACTCTAGTGACCATCTCTGAGTCAAATGCAGGTCTTTTTTTCCGAGTTAATGATGGAATTTGGCCTCAAAGTGTGTTATAAGTATGGGCAGGCCTGAGTGCAGCTTTGCAATTAGCCAGGCCAGTGGTTAAACCAAGCCTGAACCTGGTCCAGCTTGAAAAAAACTGTGGTGGCAAAGGAGGAGGCTGGGTCAGGAGCTTATGGATTAGGCTGCTTCCAAGAACAACACCACCTCCCTCTCTAGCTCCTGATGTTTCCTTGCCAGAGAGCGGCAAGAGCAGTGTGAATTCTTGGAAAATATCTGTAAGTTGCTCGAACATTTCAAAAAGTAACAATCATCCAAGGCCACATAATCAGAGGTTGTCCCTGTGCCTGACTGTCAAAGGGCCTTTTGTTTTCTGCTTGGCCAAACCAGGATGCCTGGACTCCAAGGGCATCACTTATATTAGTTTCTCCTCTAACACAAAGCATCGTGCAGTTTGAGACCCAAAAAAATACAGAATTTCAGAATCATTAAGGTTGGAAAAGAGCTCCAAGGTCACTGAGTCCAAGCTGTGCCTGATGCCCACCTTGTCCCCAGCCCAGAGCACTGAGTGCCATGTCCAGGCCTTCCTTGGACACCTCCAGGGATAGGGACTCCAAACCTCCCTGGACAGCCCCTTCCAATGTCTAAACACCCTTGCCATGGAGAAATTCCTCCTGATGTCCAACCTAAACCTCTCGAGAGCCTTCAGGTGTGATGCCAGGTACAAGAGGTGAAGCGCTGACAGGGGAGGAGGTCAGAGATGTATTTGTATGCAAACAAGCTGTGATTGCTCAGCCTTTCAAACTCTTGGGAACAAGAGCCCTTCATCCTCCGTGCTCTTGGCACAGCTTAAGGATGCAGCCTTTGGCCACAGCTGAGTGCTGAGGCCTCTTACACAGCGTCAGGGTTCTGGGGTATCTGCAGTTCTCAGCAGACAAAAGTATTTCTGAATGGAGCTGGTTCTCCTTTGCCTTGCCCAGATCCATGGCAAAATCACAGAACCAATCCTGACTGCACTGGGGCATATCCCCAAAAGAGAAAGTCTATGAGTTCTGTGTCGGGAAATTTAAAGAGCCCAGTTCATTTCCTAAAGACAACAGCCATAAAATAGCAATGACTTTCAAGCACTCCACCCAAACTACTTCCAGTTCTCTGAGCCATTCATAAGCACAAGCCCAGGTTCAGACCATAAAATCTGGCACCTGAAAGCAGTGAGTCCCTGGGTTCCCTCTTCTTCAGTCATTCCTCTCCAGACTGCAAGGAGTCTGGAAGTACCTCTAAGGTGATTGAAGTGACCAGACTCCTGGAACTCCTCTGTCAGAAGCCTAAGCAGAGGCAGGATGAAGCCAGGCCATCTGTGACCAATTCTGACAAATACTTAAGTCACAGGGAAGTGAACCAAAACTTTAAAAAAAAAAAAAGTTTCTTTGTGAATGTGCCCAGGGATCCAAGTGTGGAAGAAAACTTTGCTCCTTCAGCTCGGAGTGAATGAAAGCATTCATGGGAAAAAAGAACAAGGAGTTTTTTTCCAGGGAAAGATTCCATAGGTTCATGGCCAGTAGCAAAACAAGTTGTCAACAAATGCAAACAGTGGCTGCTTTCTCTGAGACAGGGCTCGAATGTCATGGGGAGACTCCAAGCAGCCCTGGTGCACTGGGACCATTCTGCAGACTCCCACAGGCTGGGACAGCTTCGTGGCTGTAGGGGCCAGGTGTAAGGCACGGGACACAGCAAAGGTGTCCCTAAGAGTGCCATCACAAAGCTGCGGGAGAGCTAAGGGGAAGGTTTGGTTGGTTGGGGTGCTGCCCTGTGCCAACTAATGTGGGCATGACCACCAGGAAAATCCTGACTCCACACACATGTGCCAGATCAGTAGGTGGTGTAAATCCACTCGGACCCTGGATCTGAGCCAGATTTCCAGCAAAATGTCCACTGATAAAGCTTCAGCAAAAAGGGGCAGTTCCCATTCCCACCACTGGCAAGCCTGGATGTCATAAACAACACATTGTCCTAAGAGGCCTTTTGGTATTTTAGAGGATTTAAAGAGCTTTCTGTATGCTCAGATCCAAGCACCCAACACTCAGGAAGAGCAGCCACACTCCCTGCTCTGCAGGGAATCCACATGATTTCAGAAAGCCTCATCCTGCTCACACAGCTGAGCTCTAGAGTGTGAGACAGAGAGGGACTCAGGCACGGGCAAAGTGAGCCCTGAGTTGTCCCAAGCTCCCGTTGCAGAGCCTGGCACTGAGGAACAGAGGGGGAAAGGAAGTAGGGAGTGGTAGGGAACATCCTTACTATGTTGTGAGTCTTGGCAGAGATTGTCTTGACGCTGTCGGGATCCCAGATCACCAGGTCGGCGTCGGAGCCCACGGCGATGCGGCCCTTCCTCGGGTACAGGTTGAAGATTTTGGCTGCGTTCGTGCTGGTCACAGCCACAAACTGGTTCTCATCCATCTTGCCAGTCACCTGGGGGGACACCACAGGAGTCACTGCATGAGCCAGCAAAGAGCTGGCAGCACAGCAGATTCCCAAGGATCTCCGCAGGGGTAAAAACCCCAAGTGGAAGGACTGTGACAAGAAAACGCATTCCTGCAGCTCCTTCCCCTCTAAATGTCCAGCTGAAACCTAAACCCATGACACGTGTGACCTACCACAGCCTTATCCCAGATGATGGACATCCTCTCCTCAGTGCCATTGGTTCCTTCAGGGATCAGGGTGAAGTTGTCCTTCCCAACAGCTTTCTGAGCAGTGTTGAAGGTGCAGTGGGCACTGCCAGTCACTTGGAGGTCTCCACTGGAAAATAAACAAAAGGTATTTAAGGTATTTTATTGTCACAGGTTTGCTGCTGAAAGTAAAACAGCTTTTTACTTGCTGGCAGCATCATTCCTTATTTTACCATCCATTTTCTCACAATGAATCTCATCACAGAGCACAGAACACAGAGAGCTCTACTCACCAGGACAGTAGTGAGTTGAGAAAATCAGGAGTGGTCGGGTCAGGACTCAGTGGTGGGGATGTAACAAAAGCTGCTGCCTTCGCCCAGTTCTTGCTCCAGTAATGGGATCCATCAGTGCCCAGGCTGGCTGTGATGGGTTCTCCATACACCACGGTGCCTGTGGGTCAGGGACACACACACAAACCCTCTCTAAGCACCAAGGAATGTGCACTTCCAGCCTGGCTTCCTGGCAGAGAGCATCCTCCTGGGAAAGGACACACACTGCAGGGCGGCCTGGTACTTCCTCTGAAGCATTAAATAAAGATATTTCTACTGACCAGAGCTGGGAGCAGCAAAATGTGCACAATCCTTTACACAACTGCAGAGGTTGGCACTGATTAATTATCCTTGAAATGGTTACTGTAAAGAGTCATTTTATTATTTATATTCATTTTATTATTTATTTATCCTGGGCCAAGAACTTTGTGGAAGAGGCTGAGGGCAACTGCAAGGGCATGAGGAGATCCAGTCTGATCTAGAAGAGATGTACAAGAAAAAACCCGAGAAAACCAGGCCTGCAAAGTTTTTATAAATTAGTATGAATTAAAAACCTTCTAACAAGGCCAGGTTTCTTGGAGCAGGGTCTGTGCATAGACCAGGTGGGAGAAAACTCCTACCAGGAAGGTTCTTCTGCATACAAAGAAAAGCCCATCACAGGGGAAATATCACAGTTCCTAGTTCACAAATACAGCTCAGGGGAACCCTGTGATTCCCCCAAGGCACACAGCAAATCTGTGGCAGAACTGAGAAATGAAACTGCATCTCCTGCCTGTCCAGTGTGCTCACCACCAGTGCATCCTTCCTCCTCATTAACATTTTTGGAACCACATGAAGGAACAGCAGATCCTTAAGGCCAGGATACTCTGCAGGCTGGAACTGCACACTAAGCAGATGCTGCAACTTCAAAAGCAGCACGAGCTGGCAGTCCCAGGGATCTGCTCACCAAATGCAACCTCCCCAAAATCTGCTCTGTGCCCACCCACCTGCCTCCCCAGCCCAGGCACTTCATGGGTTTGGATCTGCCTGCCAAAGATGCCAACCCTAAATACTTCAGTCGGGAAAGACGGGCAGAGGGACAAGCAGGGCTGGTCAGCAGGGTCTCACACGTCACCATGCAGAGGGAAAAGACAGAATGTTTCTTTCACTATATTGTCAGAGCTACTGTTGTGTCTCTGGGGTCCCAAGACAGCTGGGGAAGAGCCCACAAGCTGAGGCACGATGATTAACTGGCTTCATGCTGCTCCCAGGCCCCTGCTGACACAGGAGGTGCAGGAACAGCCTTTGCCAGAGGGTTTCCAGCAGCAGAGGAAGACGCTCCCTGACATCACTGACCACAAATAGGGTTCTGAAATCACAGCGAGGCTGAACACACGCTGGCTATTAACGGGAGACCTCTTGTGGGCCAGCACATTGGGGGGATTGTTCTGCAGGGAGTGATGTTTTCGGGTCCCAGATCTGCCAGCGACAGTCTGCAGAGTCTCCTCCATACAAAAGCCACTGGGAACATCTGGCTTTAAATAACGTCCATTCTTTTCCATTTAGCAAATCAATCCTGGTTTGTTTTCGCCTTGGATAGTCTTCAGTTATATTTCCTCTGTTGTATGGGAGGGCAAGACCAGTGTGTGTGGCCCTCCTGGGTTACTGCACAGCATTTAAATTGAGTTATTTGAATAAAGGAACCATGGATGGGGCACCATTTATATCCCAAATTCCCCTTATAAGGAGAAAATGCATTTTGGATGAAAACTGTGTGTTCTGGCTCGCTCAGGAGACTGAGTGAAGTGAGCCCCGTGGATCGTTCATCTGGGACAATCCCAGCACCTTTCTCAGGCAGGGTAACATCCACCCAAGCCAAGTTGTGTTTTATGGCTTTCTGTGATCCAAGTGTGTGGTCCCTCATCCCAACGCCCCACTCCACTTGCAGCTGGTGGTCTCAGGACACTGAGTGTAGCAAGAAGGTGTTTCTGTTGATGATCCACCTTTGTGGTGCACATGCCTTCAATATTTTATCTTGAAAAGGGAAGGAAGGCTTCCCTGGCTCTCGGGATACAGCTGCACCACAACATCAAGTTCTTTTCGGGGGGCGGGGGGGGGGATGCAACATGCAGCCACTTTGCTGGGTCAACACATCTTCCTTCAGGATGATCCCCTCTGATGGAGCTGGGAAAGGAAGATTTATCCCAAACGGCTTCCACGAACAGCCTTGAAAATCAGTCCTCCTCACCAACTCTTTTAACAGGAATCACGGGACCAAAATACTCCCGAGCCGATGCACAAACACCAATCTGTTTGCTGGAAGTCAGCTCTTCTCACACCAAACACCCACATGGAAAGTGATGTCATTTGTATACCCATCCAGGCTTATTTAGGCTGCAGAAAATTAAATCCAAGCCTTGTGAGAAAAGAAGTGGGTAAATCATCCCTCCCGGTTACTCACCCATCCTGAGCAGCTTTAAATAGAAGTGAAGGGTTTAGTCACAGAATAAAGCAGCAGACAGCACTCACTCTATGGGCAACCCTGGCTCCTTGGAGGGCCAGGCAGCAGGGGCAGAGCTTGGGGGAAGCTCCTGTATCCCTCACAGCAGCTCAGCTCCCTCACGAGCCTCAGAGAGGAGACACATAGGCAGCAGCATCCACAGCAGGTCTGAGTCTTGCTTCTTGCAGCATCCCCAAGCAGAGTCGTCAGAGGCAGTCGCAATTCCAAACCTAACCCAGCCTGCTGATCCCAATCCCTGCACAGATGTCAGGCTGTGAGTTACAGCACATGGACAGCATCTATTCCACAAGCAAGAAGCACAGCAGGCAGCTGGAACTGGTGGCCTCTTTGGCTACTCCAACTAAATCCAACAGGGCTCGTGAGTCAAGAACTCTGTCAGGAATCACTGCTGACCCCAGGAAGCTCAGCAGAAAGCACCAAGGGAAAACCATAGCAGCTGGAAGGAGGACCCAGCTGCAGTCTCCAAGGGGATTCACTATGTGGAGAGCATGGAATGACTCTGTGTTATCATGGAGGCACATGGCTCGGTGTGGGAGGATGAGTGTGAAGACACAAGTTCGGGGCTGAGCAGAAACAAGCAACTCCTGGCTCTGACACAACCACTGAATCCTTGTCTGTGGGAGATGAGGCAGAAGGAGTTGCTTGGGACCTTTTTAAAAAGAGCCTAGACAGTAAAACTGGAAAAAGAAACCCTCCCCGTAGGGATGAAGCTGATGTTGGCGGGAGCTGAAGTGCATGAGCTAAGGAGGAAATAACTTACCCTTTTTCCTGGCTTGAGCAATGACATCAGCAGCACTTTTGCTCATCACCTTGGTGATGTACAGGGGGCAGTTGGTCTGGTTGGCAATGGTTATTGCCCGGTTCACAGCCTCTGCCTCCACCTGAGGAACAGAGGCGGCAGCAGGTCAGGGACACCCCACAGCACCCCACTTATCCTCAGAGGTCCCAGACCCTGTTCTCCCAGAAAACAGGGAGTGACGAGGCATTTCCCACCTCTGAGCCAGAAAAGGCACAGCGTAATCACAGCAATTAAATGACATTGAGCTGCAGTCCCCTCTCATTACCACCTTTTCTCCCAGGCTGCTTCAGAGCCTCTCTGCCTGAACTGAAACAACACTCCAGGTGCTCGGGGTCAGAATGATTAAGCCCCTTCTTTAACCTAGACAAAAATAAGCGACTAAATGTTGACTCAACAAAACTGCTCCTGCTCCAGCCCACGCAGAAGGGAGATGCTGCACCACATACTCTGGTAAGCCACGTTTGCAAACAAGCCTCCTAAATTGCACCCTCCACTACAATCTCTGGCTCGGGATCTGACAGAGTGTGAACCACTCCATAAATCAACTGCTTTTCCTTGCATGTGTACAGAGAATTAAGCTCAGCCAAACTGACGGTCACGTTTTAACTGCAGCCTCCAGATAATGGGCATCACTCTGATTTTATGGATCACACGTCCTAATCGAAGGATCCAGATTGAACAGCTGGGTGATGCTCACTGGGCCTGCTGCCTGCAATGCCATGGACATTTTCCAAGCGAACAACACCAGAAACAAACCCAGAGCAATCCCCCACCTGATTCCCCAATGTGAGAGGCTCCTAGAACCTCTCCCACGGACTCTGGTGGGGTTGGCACACACTCAGCACTCGTGAAAACCTGCTCTGCAGTGACTGATCACAGCCCAAGTGGCACAAATCATCATCACCTGTCCCAGAACACATGGCCCAGGAAGGTTGTGGGCTCCCTCATCTCTGCAAGTGTCCAGGGCCAGGTTGGACTGGGCTTGGAGCACCCTGGGATAGTGGAAGGTGTAGGACTGAGTAGGCTTTGAGGTCTCTTCCAACCCCAGCCACTCTGGGATTCTGTGACTGATGGCTCTCAGCGCTGTGCCTAGAGGAAAAGAACCACCTGGAAAAGAAACACCAGCTCAGGGAACTGTGGCCAGGCTGATGTCCAAGTGTCCTGAAGAGCTCTGCTCATGCCACTGAAGCCACCGCTTGCACCCATACCCTGTTTGCAGCTGGAATGCTCCAGGAAAACAACAGTCAGGAGTTTTTACAGCAAACCAACCCCCCAGAGCCAGCAGCACTCAGAGGGGCTGAAAGGAAGAGGCAAGAAAAGCCCAGTTGTCCCTTCTGAGAGACAAGGGGAGGACTCAGACAGGCCAGAGCTTCCAGGTTGTGGCCTCCCTTTGCAAACTCCCCACTAGAGAGGGTCTGTCCATGGCTCTGCCTCTGCAGCACCTGGGAACCACATTTCCACCCTGTGCCTCAGTTTCCCTGCAGGCAAAGCAGGGATAAAACAACATACATTCCCAGACTTTTGGGCAGAGGGCCTTTGAGCAACCGTGAAGCAGCAGGAGAATATTTTCTGAACAAGGCTGCTGAATTCCTGCCTCATGCCCAGATGCTATGGTGACAGGCACATAACAATAACCCAACGAGTAGTCCAAAGGGGAATGTTTGCAATTACCAGGATGCATTAGAAGCCCTAGCACAGCAGTTCTCTTGGAAAAAAAACAAAACAAACCAAAAAAAAAAAAAAGACAGACATTTCCTGGAGCACTTGGACTGCTTGTGCTTCCAGCATTTTTGTGGCCGAAATAAAAACAAAAAATGATGGATGGCTCCGAAAAGTCATCACAGAATGAACTGAGCTGTGAGGGAGAGAGTTTTCCAGAAACTGATAGGTGAGGCTGACTTGGGATGGTGCTGTCTTAACCCAGGCCCCACTTTCTGGCTGGAATAATGCACTGAACACTGTCACCTTGGCTCATCCCAGGTGACAGAGGTGAGCAAAGTTAAACCTCTGAGTCAGAAGTGAAACTTAAGCCTCAATTTGAGCCTCCTGCCAGCCTGGGAATTCAGATGTGTGCACTCCAAGACACAAATGCACGTGGCCAGCCCCTGAATGCTTCGCTCTGATGTAATTCTCCCTGAAGTGAGTGGGAGTCTTGAGTTAATAAACACTTGCTCAGCAACTCCTGCGGGTTTGCTGCAGATGGAGGTCTGAATTAAGGAGTTTTCCAGTCAGATGCCAACCATCCTCAGGATGGGCTCTGCATTCCCTAAGGGGCAGCAGGAAAAGCCAATTCTAGTGTCAACAGCACCCCAGAGGGATACAACAAACATCCACTTCTGCTGAAGTCAACAGGAATTAGGGATCTGCTGCCACCCTTGGAATCTGGCCTCTATCACCAGCCAGCCCAAGGGGAGCTGGATGTTTTTAAAAGCACAGAGTCACTCCCGCGCTGCAGAAAGGGAGGGGAGGGAACCAGATGACATAGTTTCCTGCTCTGTTTCCTATGACTTTCAAGGAGGAGAATGTTGGAGCAAACACTTCCCAAGCCTGGGCAGAGCACAGCTGAGTTCAGCTGCACAGAGGCTGCCCCATGTGACATCAGGGAGAGGCTTCACTGAGCCTCAAAAGGCAGCCACGTGTCCTCAGGCTGCCTTTTTTCCTCCCTGCACTGAGGCAGAGCACAGTCCTGGGCAGGTTAACAATCCATCCACACCTGGGAACCACACAGCTCACACTTTAAAGCTCCTGCTCCATGAAGGATGAACTCTGAAACAGCCAGACATAGCTTGGCTGGTTTGATGTCCAGATCCTTCAAGGTGAGAGCAGCCTTCCTTCGAAAACAACACAAACTGAACTCCCTAAAGTGGCACACCAGCATCTGTTCCCACCCTCCTGATGCAGGCCAAAAAATATGTTAAAAAAACCACAATTGGATGGGTTGCTGGAAAGCTCAGTGCAAGGTATTTGCTCACAATTTCAGGAAGCTAAAGATCCCAGCTCCTGGAGCCACACACAAATTCTGTGAGGATTCACTTACTGTCCAAGTGGACCATTTTTTTTTCCCCCTAAGCAACAGAATGATTTATGTTCCTACTGAAATGCCCCTGGATGCTGCTTGTCTGAACCAAGGGGAGGAAATAGAGAGGGAGCATGAGGGGCACGTGTGGATGATCTCACAGCCCCAGCTCCCAGCTGCCACATCTGGCAGGCAGCAAAGCCCCGGGACCTTGGAGGAACAAAAAGAGCTGCTTGTACAGAACACATGGAGCCCACAAATCTGGAATGCCACGGTGAGGTGTCCAGCTTCGAGACACTGAAGGACTGGGAGTAAAGAATGCAATGGGAGCCAACCTCAAAGGCAACATTTTAAGGCTCTTTCATATTTTTGGGATTTATTTCAAAGGCTTAGAGAGACTGGGGGGCTCGTCCCTGGAGAAATCCATGGGGAAATACGAAGGGTAACTATATTAAAGTGCTGGGCTAAGGCCTGAGCGTGACCTCCCCTCTCTGGTATGCATTTTCTGTGCCTTCAGCAAACCACTTAATCCACTGGTATAAAAACCCCCACGCCATTGATAAAATTTCATCAAAATATCAAATAGCACAGTAATGGAAGCTATGGAAGTACCTAAGACAATGTCAGGCTTTGGGCATATATTAAAAAATTCTGCCAATTCACTGGAAGTCTGATAAAATAATGACCAAGAGAGAAGCCTAAGAGACTGGATCTAGAAAAGACAGTGGCAGAATTCCACCACCATAACCCCAAATGCAGAAAAATCCTGTTTCCAGCCACATTTGTCCCAACATGAAGTACTTGATGGCAATGCAGAGATGTTATAAATTGGGGAGGGGGGTAAATGCAAAGGCAGGGGAGTTCTCACCTCTTCAGGTCTGCTCAACACATGCCCTTCAGGGCCTGTGATCCCCAGCTCCAGGATCCTTTGCTGCTCCTACGGCAGGGAGGAAAAAAGAGCAGGGATGAGATTTAAAGCAACAGGGCATTTTTCTTGCAGCCCACCCAGCTGTTGGAAAGGGGCACGAGTGAGATCCTGAGCATCTGTGCTGGCTAAAAATCACATGGGGCTTTGTATAAGGGCCCTGCAAGAGAGTCCTGTCCAAATCCCCTTGCTGAGAATAACCAGAGCTCATAAAACCTTGCTGATTTGTTTACAGGAGGTCAAGGAAACCTTTTCTTTGGATTTGCTTCACACTGGGTTCGTAGCCCCTCGACTTTCGGCACTCACTTGTGTCTATAAAATCATCTCTAAGATATGGCAAAATGAGATCTCATGGAAAAAATCATCCTGCAGCTGGGCTCAAGGACTGGGGTGGGCTCTTGCCCAGCCAGAGAACACAGAAATCTTCTGAGTGCTTGAGACACAGCGTACAAAATGAGCTGGAGATAAGATTAAATTGAATACATTATTAACATTTCTCCCTTGCTGCTGTTTGAAAGATAAACAGGCTCCAAACATCAGCACCCCACGTACTGCATGAAGCTGCATCCCTTCCCACTCCCCCTCTTCTTATTTCCTGCAAAACATTTTGTTGCACACAGTGACAGTCACACCCAGCTTTTCATTTTTGGGGAGAAAGGCAGAGATGCCCAATACCCACCCCAAACTGAAAGCTGCCACAAAAACCTGCTTTTATCAGTGTCAAAGGGGATAAAATCTGCTGTACAGCCCTGCTCACACCCTCGATGCAGCCATGCCATGCTCTCCAAAGCCTGGGTGGCTTTCTGTTTGCAAAGAAGGAGTCAGAATTTAAAGCCCTGGCAGCATTTTGCAGCCAGTAACTCAGAGAACAAAGAGGCCATACCTCAGCAATGATGTCACCGTTCTCAGCGTGCACTTGGGCCGTGGCACCAATGTCCCGGATCACGCTCAGGACCTCGTAAATCTGGGGGACAGATCACATCGCATCACAACAGGAACACACCTCTTGGGAAGGCCACACTCCAGACCCCCTCAGAAAACAGAATTTTGCAGAAGGGAAAACCGAAAGAGCAGCATTAAGCAATAGAAGATGTGGTTTGCTGGAGAGATGCAAGCTGTTTTCATGCCTGTCATTGAATTTCCCAGTTCTACAGCTGGATGCTGCTGATGTGGCAAAGAAGGATTATCCAGGGGCAGGTCTGGAGTATTTACCACACAGGAGGAAGAAATAACAACACAAGCCCCACAGCTGGATGATTTTAAAGGACTTGCAGAGTCGTAACTGTTTCATGTCTCATTTACTGGTGTCTGGCATGAAAAACATCCCTTCTATCTGAGTGATGGGGGCAGGTTCTCCATAGAAATCCAATATCTGGAGGTAGGAGCAGTGTGATTTCCCACTCCAGCAACCAGCCTGAGAGGGCTCAGGTCCAGTAACCCCCAACTGGCGCCATCAATGGTCCCTCATCAAAATGTTTCCAGAGCCCTCAGAGATAATTCGCACACCAACACTTGTAGGAATTCTCCTCCTCCCACACCTCCAGAAACAAACTGCCCCTCTCAACAGCTAAATGTGCCCAAATGTGCCCACCAGAACAGCAAACAGGAGGGCAATTAATTCCTTTTTAAGGTCTCGGTGATTCTACCACCAAAAACCACCTCTGGACCAGGATCAGTTTTAGCTTCTAAACAGAATAATTACCCCCGAGATCTCCCTGTCCTGCCCTGTGCAGAGGCATAAAGCAGAAATTCATAGAACTGCCACTGCTTCTACCCCAAAGGAGCTGGAATAAAACCTCAGACCTCTCAAACTGAGGGTTTTACCATTGCTTCCCTCAGCCAAGCCTTTTGGGGTTTGCTGTTGGTCGGGTTTTAATTAAAAATATAATCTTCAAACCAGAGCTATGGCTGCTGTTGCCAATCTTAGGTACTGTTACACACATAAAAATGGGAACCAGGAGAGAGTGTCAGATCCCAGGATATTGAATTTAAACACTTATTTGTGACAAATTGAACATGAAGCCTTCCTTCCTACCTGAGAATCACTGAGCTGGAAGCGATCTTTGAAAGCCATGTACACCAAGAAGGAGTTCACACCTGGTGGAAAGAGAGCACATCACAGGTAAAGCCACGGAACACAACCCCTAAATCAGCCCCCCAGCAATAATTCCATGGATTCAGCACTGGAGGAGGTTGAGTGACAAAATAACAGCAAAAATGCATCTCACACAAAAGCAGAGACTGGGCCTGGCTGCTGATCACCCTCATCCTCCAGGGAGAACAAAGGGAAATCTGTGTCTGTGATGTGTCCAAACTGACCCACTGATCCTAGGCTGGCTTTCCCTCTCCAAGCCTTTGGAACCAGTAAAAACTCTCACCCAGCACGTGTGGGAAGCTCCCATTAGGGCATAAAATGATGGGTTTTGAAACTACAAACAGGATGAAAAATTACTCCAGCCTGAGGATGAAATGCCAAGGAAATTAAAGAGGGGGAAAACCTACGAGGTCATTTTACTCAGCTCTTCATTTTTAGCAGCCAGAGCTGGATTGTTTCTCCTGGGGCTGATACTTCCCTTGTTTATAGCACTTTAGTGGCTGCAGGTATCACCAAGGGCACTGATGAACCCAAAGGGTCTCCACTGGACACAGGAGCTGCTCTGCACAGGAAAAGCAGGAGATTCACCTCCGGAAAATCAGTGCTGCAACACCAGTGTGCCCCAATCCCTGAACTCTCTGCAATCCCAACTGCCCAAACCTTCCCAAGGAGCCAGAATGGGCCCAAAACAGCTTTACTGGGATATAGAAGTAAAATACTGCATGAGAGACAGCCCTAAAAAATAGGGGATCCTGAAAAACAAGGAGGGGGAAGGTTTTCCCTGAGCTTACCATGATCTTTAACCAGAGCTTCCATCTCCTCCTGGACACCTTTATGCCACTCAGTGATGTCCACGTGCAGGGAGTAGTCACAGCAGGATTTGCTGTCTGCCCACTCTCGCCACTGGTCGAACGCAGTCAGCAAACTGGTCCCAGGCTCGGGAACCACGTGGTCAACTGGAATGACAACCAAAACACGGGTGAACGGCTGGGGCAGGAGCTTTCCTGGGTACCCAGAACAGCAAGCACAGCTGTGCAGAGGCTGCTGCGAAGTCAAGCCATCCTCCTTCCCCTGAAAATATTGTTAAGTTTGAAATTTCTCAGTGGTTTCTAGAGAATGCAGCCAGAGAAGTCGATTGTGGAGCAGCAGCTGAGGGAAAATGAGTCGTTACTATAACCTGTTTATTACAACTGCTGGTGCTACACATCCCAACCAAGAGCACCTTCCAGAGGACTGGAGGAAGCAGGACCAACAATTTGTGGTTGGAGAGATCTCTCTGACACTGAGAAGGTCCTGCTGCCTCTGGCACCTGCTCAGTTTGATCCTCACACCAAATCCAGCAGCAACTGGGTTCACAGGCAGCTGCAACTGCAGGACAGACTCAAAGGGTGACACAAGGGACCTGGATCTGAAGGTTCAGTGTTCCTGGCTTTTATTTGAGCACACGGAGTCTCTGAGATCTTCAAAAGACACGGTGAAATAAAAGAAGCAAGTCAGCATCTCCAGTACTGAACTGCCAGAGTAGGAAAAGCCTGGGGGATTTCAGGGGTCACAAACTGGGCAAGCACTGCTGGGGAGGAGGAGAGGAGCTGGCTTGATTCTACATTAAAACACACAGAAAAATAAGAAGTTGCTTCAATTATGAGCAGAGAAATCCCAACAATTTATTTTTAACTGTATGGTGAGGATCAGGGCTGCTCAAAATCACAGCTGGGATGAGAGACAGAGCCTGTGGGTCCCACTCACCCTTGGGGCAGAACAAAGCTTCGCTTCACTCCCACACAGACACAGCAGCCAAGATTTACTGGTTTTGTACTGCCTAAAGAACCAGATTCGCACTGGGAAAGGCAGTCCAGCTCTCCTGAACAGACATGAGCCTCAGCCACCCAAGTCAGAAGAGCCACTTCAGCTTCCTGAGCTGTGCACACCCTGCAGAAAGCCAAGAGCTGACCCAAAACAACCCTTTCCCTGCTGCAAAACTCAGCCCACCCTCTCCCCTCTGCAAAGGGAGACAACTTTGAATATTTGTGTTTTTCCAAAAGGCTTTTTCCCTGGAAGCATCACACCAAGGAAAGGACACGACATGCACATCCTTACAGCCTCGGCAGTGCAGCTGCAGCTTTGATCAGCTCGGGGCTCCAGGAGTGGCTGGTAGTCTCTGTTCCCCCCTTGCCCATCCCAGAAATCCGTGCTATGAGTGAAAACTTGGAAATTTGCCTCCTGTCTGGCACCACATCAAGGATATGCTTTTCGCCACCATTGGGAAAAGCAGCCCAAATATAACCAGACAATAAACTGACCTGTGTTTTAAGAAGTCATCCCATTTCTGTTCCACTGGTCAGAAACCTTCCACTAACTTCCAGCCTGAATTGTTTCTTGACCAGTACAGACCCCTGTCGCTCTGCCAAAGTTAATCTTTAGTTTAAGTAGAATGAACAACAAGAAGAACAACAACGTTCCCTTTGCGTTTCCAACGGGACATGGAGAAAGCCCAGCTTTACACAAATGGCTCATTAAAAAGCCAAAAAAACCCGCATTTAATCTCTACCACATCACAGGAATAAATCCATCTCCACTCGAGACTGAAGGTGCCCTCAGAGCTGTCAGCCCCAAGATGATGGATGGCTTGTGGGCATGGGGAAATCCTGCCAGAGGGCTCCAAGGGGTTAACACAGAGTCCTCAGAGCCCAGCACTGAGGCCCTGGGAATGGCTCCGGTGTCTGGGATGGGAGCTTTATCACCACCTCACTTCATGCACTGCCCAAGGATGACTAATGGGAGTTTGTGGGGGCAGTGGGACGAGGGGTGAGAGAGTTTTATCAGCTCTCTGACAAAGCCAAACCACAGCTGGTTGCAATATGGGTCAGGGATGGAGGTGGTGGTGCAAATGTTCAGGGAAGTCAACTCCAGGGGTTGGGAATATCTCCTGTGGCAGCTCGCCTGAGCTCTCTGAGAGCCAAATCACCCTCCAGCCCCTTCAAAACACAGCACACTTTCTCTTCACAGCAGCTCTGCCAGGCAAACATCAGCAAACCACCACTTGCCCACACCCACACGGAAGAACTCAGCAGGAAGGCAGCCTGAGTGTGCAAGGTAAGCAACAGCCTTCACATCCTGGGACTGAACTGGTCAGAAGAGACTCAGGGAAAGGACCCAGCAGAGCACACCAAGGGACAGTCACAGTGACAGGGACATCCCTGGAGATGGGTCCAAGAGCTGGGGTCCTGTACCTGACCCTGGGGCAGGATGGAAGCTGTGCTGCCACAGCAGAGGCAGCAGGAGGAGTGGATGCTGCACAAAAGGCATGGAGAAGGTGGATGTATTCCCAAATCCTGGTCTGGAGGCAATTCAGACACAAATGGCTAAGTCTCCTCGATTCTTCCATCCTCTGCACAATGGGAGGGGCCAAACACATTGCAAGATTATGGCCTACATCCCTTCATGCAAGGATGGGGTTTTGGGGGGACCAAATAAGTAAAAATGAGCCCAGATCCAGGAAAGGAGAGGAATCAAAACGTTGACTCTCCATCTGCTCTTAAAAGGACTGAGCTCTGAAACTGCTTCTGCCTGCTGGCATGGCCAGGAATCACCCACATGCAGCTCACAGAAGCTTCTTCCAGCCCTCAGGCACAGCTCAAGAGCTCAGAGTAAAACAAAAACCTTTTTCTTTCAGGTCCCTGTGCTCCAGAGCAGCACAAGCAGCTGAGGGAGGCTCCATCCCTCCGCTTTCCCACAGCCCCAGGCTCCCAGGATGACCCCTGGGGATGATCTGCCCCAGGACCACAGACACAAGGGCTGACCCACCCCAGCTCACAGCAAATCCTTCCGTGAAGAATTCCCAGGAAATTCCCACGAGAAAAGCAGTGCTGTCCTGACCCCACCGAGCTCCTCTCCATGGGGATCCCATCCCACTGCCCCATCTTTCCCTTCCATCACCTCAAGAACCACGAATGTTCCATCCCTGGAGTGGCCCCACGCCTGCAGGGCACACTCAGGACAAACTGTTGTGACACAGGCTGTTGTCACCCCTTTATTCCCTCCACCACCACGGCCTTGATCTGGTCATGTTCCCTAGCCCAGATGTTTTCTTCCTGTTGTTATTTTTTTTTTTTTTTGCTGTGCAAATGTATTCAGCTGCTTGAGGTCTAAGAAGGAAGTTGCCAGCTCATTTTTAAACTCAAAGCTTGTTCCAAAAACAGAAAAAAAAAAAAAAAAAACGGAGAGGGGAAAAAAAAAGGAAAAGATAAATTAAGAATCACTTCATCCGTGCTGAAATCTTCAAAGGAGGAATTAAATAGCTAGTGGGCCTTGTAGTGGCTCCCTGAATCTGAGTGAAATTCAGGCCTAATCCTAATGTTTCTCTTTATTTAACACACTCTCAGCAAGGCAGAGGGCAAAGCCAAGCTCAGGGTTACAGTGGTTTCTCAGCTACGAGCAGAAAACATTCTGTAGATTTATCTTTTAACCTTCTGAGCTGTAGAACCCAAAATGCAGCAGCCCAGGGCTGAGAGCAAACAAGGCTGTTACACCAGCAAAGGAACTTCTTAAAAAAATTATAAGAAAAACTATTTTATACATTACAAATAATGTAATTTTTTCCCTTGCTAAAACACTGGCAGGATTCCAAAATGCTTAGGATAGTCTGTCTTTCTCCCAGACAATCCAACCCCTCACCTCCCTCCGAGGGCAGTGGGATTTGAGCACCTGTGGACCCACACGCTCCAGCCCTAATCACCCAGACTCTTAATTACCCTTCCCATGCCTGGTTTGGCTCTCCTGTCATTACCCACAGCTTCCAAAGGGCATCTGCTCCTGCTTCCCAGTGTTCCAGCTCCCACCCACCACCAGTCAGGGCTGTTTTCCTGCCTGCCTCGCTCAGCTCAGGATCCTTTGCTCCTCTTTGGCCGGATTAATCGGCTCAGGATTAAAGGCAGACCATGACCTGAAGTGAGACAGCAACACTGGGTGAATCCATGTGGCTCTCCTGCACCAGAGCTGGTATCCAGCCATGCTGGAATATTCTGTAGCTCATGAGCCAAACTGGTTGGATGCTGGCGGGGAGAGATTTCAAGTGTGAAACGAAAAGGGGAAGGCAAAAACTTAGGGGGATGGATTAAATGTTCCAAGGATGGGGAAAATAAAGCAGTGTTGTTTTAACATAAGTGCAGAAAAATCTACACAGGGTAGAAGTGCTAGCAGCATTTTACAGAGTGCTAGCATCACCAACTATTAACACATTCTTACCATGTATTAACATAAAACCTGCACTAAAATCAGATCCCAGCACAATCCCATACACACACAAGCAATTTCGAAGTTCAGATCATTCCTACTGCTTTTTTACACAATTCACAGAATCATGGAATACCCTGAGCTGGAAGGGACCCACACAGATCAAGTCCAACAACTGATTCCACAAAGGGCAGCCTAAAAGGTGAACCACAGCTAAGGCTGGCCTGAAACAGCTCCTTGTCTTCATCCAGCTGCTCCCAGACTTTAAAACCACTTCCACAGCCCACTAAAAATGGTGCCAATCTCAGCTTTAAATGGTGGCTTTAGTAAATGTTGCATCACATCTCGGCTCCCTTTTCCAGACTCAGGGGCTTTCTGCTCCTGAAGAACTTTCCTGGAGCAGGGTGGAAGCTGCACCCTGAGCAAGAAGGGAGATGGACACGAGGGATCCAACACAGAAGGCTGGGGAATTACCCAACAGCCTGCAGGATGCTCTGAGACCAGAGCCAGAAAAAATTCCCATATAATCTCTTTCTGGCACTTGGAATCTCTCTCAAATTTAAAAAAACAAAAAAAACCCAAAACAAAACAGATGAAGAGCAATGCCTTTAAATTTTTGACTCCTTGCTAAGCTCCAGAGAAATTATTGCTTCAGAGGGAGAGCTGGATCCAGCTCTTTGCCTCTCCTTGAAAACAAAACTCTGCTTTTGCGATGGATGTGCTCATGGGTGGGGATTAATGGGTTTTATAGCTTCCTGGCATTGTGGCATGAGCATTTTTTTTTTCTTTTTTGCATCCTGCCTCAGTTGAGCAGGCCTTGGCTTGCAAACAACTCCTTCCTGGAGCTTCTATTAATAGCCCTTGCTTCCAGCTTTCTCCTGGAAAGGATTTTTTTCAACTGGTTTAATTGTCATCCAAAGAGTGCATGAAATTTTTTTGGGGCTTCAGCTAATGAATGCCACTACCAGGAAGGAGAAAAACTGTTCGAAATGAACAATATAAACATGAATTAGGGTCAGATGTTACCAAACTAGTGTATGTAATAAAACTCGTGTATTCAGGGTTCCAGTTGCTATTATAAACTGCAGTTTTACACATTATTTCCTGCTCCTACCAGCATTAAATGTGCCTATTGTTTAAGAGGAGTTTATAAGGTGAAAATCCTTAACATTTAAGCTTAACTGTTAGCAGGCAGATCTCCCCTCACCCAAAACTTTAAATAGCAGCTTGATCACTATAAACACATCTGCCTGTTTAACACTACTTAATCCCCACAGCAACTGCATGTGATGAAATCTGGTGAATTTATTGAGTTGTACATTCTGTCACAAGCCATTTTATTGAGAGGTTGTAATTAAATTCAGCCCTGGTAACTGCACAGCTCCCTACTTAGAAGTCTGGAGTTGTCAGGCTGTGGCTGCAGGAATATTCTCCTGGCACTGGTGTGAACTGGGAGTAATTCTGTGAAAGCAAGAGGAATAAAATCAATCTCCGTGAACTGAAAGTCAGGCCCTCGACTGACCCATAGAAGATTATCCCATAATCACAGACCTTATTTGATCCAGAGGCTTCAAATTCTCAGCTGGCGAAATATCACAATCCCTTCTGTCTTTATGTATCATCACCCTTTTATGTGTCAAGGAATTAAGCTACCAAAAGCTGCCTCATCCTTTAGTAACAAAGCTATTCCAAAGTCAAACCTTTCAGCAGCAAAAATTCTGATTTCAGTATTAAACCCCAATTTCCAGCTCAGCAGCCCTGCACCCATCCAGGCTAGAGAGACCTCAGCTCTACTCTGAGCTCAAAAAACCCAAATCAAGTGATCCAGTAGAGCCTCACACCTCCTATGTTCTGATTCCATCCCAATTCTTCCTCTAAACCATGCTCTGTGTCATGGCTTTGATCTGAGAAAAGGAAAGACAGTGACAAAATCGCTTTGAAGGGAACTGCTCCATGGACCTGATGCACCTCAGCTGATGAGAAATCAAATGAAGGATTTTCTTCACATCTTGGCTCCAGCAACCAGATTTTAGCTCTGTGTATTTGTCTGGATTTATTCCCACAGTATTTTATTCTTGTTTCCCCCCCCCACCCCCCCAAGAAATGATACCAGAATAAAGAGATTATTCTGAAGAGTTACAGCCCTGCACAGAACAGCATTTATGGTGCTAATACAACTACCCAAGAACTGTTCTCCTGTACATGCCTGCCAAACTCATAGAAAAAGCAGCCTAAATGACATCACATGTTGTTTTCTGTCAGTTCAGATCCAGTTTATGAGACCTGATGCAGAGAAATCAGAAGCTGGACCAGGCTCAGAAGACTCAGGCACATCCGTGCTCCACTGATTACATTTTCAGACTGCAACATTCCCTTATTCCCTCACTGATGTCATACAGATATTTCACTTGTCCTTTTGGCTGATTACATCCAAAATACAATTAACAATTTGAGGCCAGCTGGACACAAACATCAAGAATTCAACAATAATTAGTAACCCTCCCCAGCAGCTGGAATGGCAGCCTATTAAGGTCAGATCTAAAAAAAGGCTCCATCTCTTCCCAGTACAGGTTTATTGTGCATTTATCATATCTCAGGAGGTCACCACGGCAGAGAGGGAGGGGAACCAAGTTCAAAAGAGACATTTAAGTGGTTCCAAGATTTATTCCTTCTTTTAGGCATTACTCCACACTTGAAGGCCATGAAAAGAGCACACAGGACTTCAAAGGCTTCCATATGAATTGGTCTGGAAACCTTGAGGGACTGGGATGGAGAAGAACCTCAGTTTGTAGCCGTGAATTTCAAGGCAAGACAAAACACAAGAATTAACAACACACCCAAGGGGCAAGAGCTGGATCAGACACAGGAGGACAAAAGATCACGTGCTATGAGCCAGCTCTGTTCCTCTCAGGTCACTGGAGATGTGTCCTGCCCCTCAGGCTTTTTCCACTCGCTGGGAAGCTGGAGCAGTTCTGGATTTGCATTGTTATCACCAAGTTTTGGCACCTCACTTTCATTTCATGGCCTGGGGATTGTCTCAGGAGTGTTGGACATGAAGAGTAATATGACTGCAGAATGCCAGTTTTTACAATGGAAATTTGTGATGGTTTTGAGAGGGCTTTGTGTGTTTGGGATTAGAAAAGTTGTTCCCCCCCCCCCCCCAATAAACTAAATGTGAAGAGCTCTGATATACAAGCACTTTTTATTAATACAGCTTGTGAGAGAAATGGGGAGAAGAAAAACCCTGTATTTGTCAAATAAACATCTCCTCTGGCTGGATGAGGACCAGACACTTCCTCTCCTCACGTCTGTCACAAGGTGACATCATTTTCTGTGGAAGAAGTTGTCACCCATCACCACCAAACCACTGCCACTTCTGCTACAACACCGGGAGTCCCCAATCCTGTTCCCACTGAAACCACTGACAACTGTCACACACAACTGCAGGCAAGGAAGTGGGGGCTGAACCAGACCTATATGTTCCCTTGTTTATGGAAAAAACGTGGTGGATGTGGCGTGGAGCTGCAGCAGAACCTGCTTTCTACCAAAGGACAAGGATCAAGCAGCACATCCACCACTCACCCAGCAATTTCCTGACCACACCTGCCCATCTGCAGTCGTTCTCTCCACTTTGTGGCACTGATATTGCCTGCAAATTAGCTCTTGTGCTTGCTGAAATCATTAACCTGTAGGAGGTCCTAACTAGATTATCGCCAGTTTAAACAGAGACTCCTGTGGCACATTCCCCAGCTGCTGAACTTCCTCCTCCAGCTTTGAGCCAGCCCAGCCTGGCCTCACAAGCTGGTGTCTTCCTAGATCTGTGAAGAATCCAAGGTGTGGGGCACAAAGCAGCACTCCTGGGTACCACCTGAGCTGCCCACCCAAAGAGAGGCACCTGTGGCAAACTGGTTTGGGAAACTCCTGTACACAAGATCTGATGTTTGCTTTTTCCACGCACCCAGTTTTTAGGGGCAACTGTTGCTTTCTACACCTCAGCTTAATTTCCTGTCTCAAACGTGGTATTAAAAGGAAATTCTTTACTATAAAGGTGGGGAGGCCCTGGCACAGGGTGCCCAGAGAAGCTGTGGCTGCTCCATCCCTGTTCGAGGCCAGGCTGGACAGGGCTTGGAGCAACCTGGGATAGTGGGAGGTGTCCCTGCCCAGGGCAGAGGGTGGGAATGGATGGGGTTTAAGGTCCCTTCCAACCCAAACCATTCTGGGATTCCATGAACAGCTGGAATTGCCCCTGGATCCAGGCAGGATAGCTCAGTGGGAGCTGTTCCCCTTCATTACGGAACGTTTGCATCCCAGGACTGACTGCTTCAGAGTCCTGAACTCTGGTCCTGGTTCTGTGGCCTAATTCTACTTCTGAGAACACCCTGCACATCTACATTTTTCTCAGCTGTGCTACGAAGACTTAAACTTTTTCCATTCACAGTGGAAAAAAAAGTCTCTGCCCATCAGGCTGAAAAGTCCTTTGTAGCCCATCAGTAGCTGAACTCTCCTCTTGGGACACTGATACTAATCCTGAGAAATCTTATCTGAAGTAAAGAAAAGCCTGCTGGGAAGTATCATCAACTGACATCCACTCTGGAAAGAGATTTTTTTAAGCAATATTGAGATATTTGAACAGAGAATCCTGTGACACAGCCCCCAGCTGCTGAACCAGCCCTTGCCTGGCTTTGCAAGGAGTCTGGAATCTCGCCAGGCCCACGAAGAACCCCAATTTGGGGGCACAAACCACTCAAGTGTGCCGTAGTTTGGGAGCTTCCCCCCTTCTCTGCACCAACTCAGCGCTGTGCCATAGTTTGGGAGGGTTCTCCAGGAACTCCTTCCCCAGCTCCTACTGCCTGGAGGCTGCACCAGGGAATTTCATTCAAGTGTAAAACACCACCACTGAGTCCCCCTGATTCCAAAAATACCCACGCTGCACATATGTAGCTGCTTCTAGGGACAAAAGCAATCTGGTGGAAACATACCCGGAGAAGTGTCCGAAAGGGAAGCTTCTAAAAACTGAGCCCTTTTTGGTGGGCTCTGAAAACCAACCAGAGCCTTTCCCAGTTAATATCTGCATGTGAAATCTAAAAGTTCCTTCTATTATTTAAAATAGGAAGCCAAAAGCACTTTCCTCTGGATCTGCAGATGCCAAGTGGGAGGGACAGGAATTATCTCCTTGCTTCCAGTGTTGCCCACATCAGCTTCTCTTTATAAAAAGAAGCTCTTCATTAAAATAACCACTTTTTACTTATGATATGAGACTCTAGGTGAGCTCAATTAATTTGAATTAAAACCACGACCTCTCAGCAACAAAGCCACTTCCCATTATGGACAGCCAGCAACCAGCATGGAGAAATGGAATAACATTCCCATTGTCACAACGGTGATCCCAACACCAACTGCAGTGCAGCAGGGGAAAAAAGGAGTCCTCCCAGAAGCCATAACTCCTAAATGTCCATCCCTGCATTCCGTGCAAATGTGCAGGGCTTCCATGGGAGTGAGGGCTGTGAAAAGATGCAGGCACAGCCCCAAGCTGGTAACAACTGTCAGTTCCTGAGTGTGATAAAAGTGTGCCAGACAGGAGAAGCTCATTTGTATTCCTCAAACAGTTCTCCCTCTCACCAGAAGGATTAAAAAAAAAAAAATCCAGTTTCTAAGAAACAGATGGGATCTATGAACTCTAAAGGCACGGGGGCTGAAGGAAAGAGGGAAAAAAAAGGCTCTGCTGATCGAAGACATCAAATCCCACTCCACAGACAGCACTCCAAATCCATCCCAAGTGGGGAATCCTGCAGTTGGTTTCAGCCTTTGCTTCTTTCAGGCTCCACCTGCTTTACTCCCACTGCACACAGAGCTAATTCCCAGCGTGGAGAGCCGAAAGGTCCTGCCTGACCAGGGCATTTTCTACTGAGTCAAACTCACAGGAAGGCAAAAGCAGCCAAGGGGTTGAACACTGGTAGGGAGACAAAAATTCCCTGCTCACAAAAACAGGGAAAACAGGGAAAAGAGCCGGAGGCACCATTTCCTGCTGCTTCTTTGAAGACCTTGTCAAGACTTGAAGGTGATTAATACACTTTATCTAGCAAGGTTTAACACATATGCCCTGAAAACCTATCACAGGCAGCTAATGATGCTATATGAAGCGAGGCAAATAATTTAATTTTATTTTTTAAGATTTTTTTTTCCATCCACAGGAGACCTGGAGAAGCCAACTTTTACACCTGCACCCTTGAAAACATCACATACATTTTCCACTGATGTAAACAGCTGGGTGAGATACATCACATCAGAGAGATCCACTGGCTCTTCTCTTTTGTGCCATCTCTAAGGCCTGGAACTTGGGGATGAGAGCACTGGACACAGAAAACAAGAATTTGGGGATTTTGGAGACTTTTCACAAGGACATGTAGTCATAGGACAAGGGAGGTGGCCTTAAACTGAAGGAGGGCAGGTTTAAATTAGATATTAGGAAGAAATTCTTTATTATAAGGGTGGTGAGGCCCTGGCTCAGGTTCCCCATCCCTGGAAGTGTTCAAGGACAGGCTGGACAGGGCTTGGAACAATCTGAGATAGTGGAAGGTGCCCTGCCCATGGCAGGGGGTGGAACAAGAGGATCTTTAAGGTCCCTTCCAACGCAAACCGTTCTGTGATTCTGTAAGAAAAGCACTTAAAAAAAAAAAAAAAGCAGTGCTGAGCCCCAGCATTAAAGAGAATAAGAGGCACTAAGTGCTATTGCATCAACAGACAACACGGGTTAATTTCTCCTGAAATAAATCCCTCTTTTTGGATGCATGGAAAAACCGAGGTCAGTCACATCTGCGCTGTCAGAACTGCTGCCACTCCAGCACTCGTGTGTTCAGAACTAAACCAGGCTCCAGCATGTGTGGAATTGCCTCCATCCCCTCCTTCTTGCACAGGGAGGGGCTGGAGCAGAATGGGGCAAGACAGAGAAAGGGACCCCTCACCTGCTCTTTAAGAAATCAGTGCTGCCAAGAGGCAGAAGGATGGGAGAGGAGGCAGAAGGATGGGAGAGGAGGCAGAAGGATGGGAGAGGAGGCAGAAGGATGGGAGAGGAGGCAGAAGGATGGCAGAGGAGGCAGAAGGATGGCAGAGGAGGCAGAAGGATGGCAGAGGGGGAAGAAGGATGGCAGAGGGGGAAGAAGGATGGCAGAGGGGGAAGAAGGATGGCAGAGGGGGAAGAAGGATGGCAGAGGGGGAAGAAGGATGGCAGAGGGGGAAGAAGGATGGCAGAGGGGGCAGAACGATGGCAGAGGAGGCACAAGGATGGCAGAGGAGGCACAAGGATGGCAGAGGAGGCACAAGGATGGCAGAGGAGGCACAAGGATGGCAGAGGGGCAAGGGGCAGGATTCCCAGCAGCTCTGGGGAAGGAAAAGATGGGAAAATAGGGAAAAATCTCCTGATTGACTCAAAAACAAGCCAGGCTGTACTGCAGAGGTTTCACAGGACTCCAGCCCAACACCAGGGCCAGTGATTTCACATTTCAACACTGAGGCAGGATGATGGCCCAGCTGAGTATGTGACAGCCAGGGTTAAACACCTCACCACACCACAGGCCTCCTGCATCACCCCAGGCACAGTCACACAGCTCCTGAGTCCTTGTGTGCTCCTCTTCCTCACAGGAGCCTGTTCCTCACAGGAGCCCATTCTCCCAGCACAGAGAGGTGGCAAACAATAGCTGCAGCCCCAAGGGTCAAAAAAAAAAACCCCCTTCAGCACAGACAGAAACACACAACACATCTGAGGTCTGCACAGCTGTTTCCTCCCGTGCTCTGGCAAGGGACATCAAGGGCTTGGCAGATGCCCGTGAGCCCCCGCTGGAATCCCCACCAGAACAATGGGGGATCCCATCCAGCACTGCTGGGCTGCTGGGAGCACAGCAAGCCCCAGGACACAGGCTGCAGCACCCGCTGCAGGCAGAGCCTAATGGACTTAGAGGGGTTTAAAAGCTCGGCAAAGAGGAGCTCACACCAGGGAACTGCCCAGCTCTGCTTACAGCCCCACTTTCTCATTAAGGATTTTAAGCCTGCCCTGAATGAAAGGCACAAATACAGTGACAGGAAGCTGGGAGCTGGTGAAGCAAAGAGATTTAGAGTGACTCAAGGCCAAGGCTGGTTTTGAGGGTGTAGAAAGGACCAAAGGAAGCTGGGGAGAGGAGGGACAGGGCAGGAGGGACTCTGCACCCCTATGTGGCAATGCCATTATTCCAGTCACAGAGAACAAGGATTCCCACCCATAGAAATCCCCCATCATCTGTGGACATTTTCACTATGTTTCTAGAGCATTAAACATTTCTTTGGGGCAGAAGAACCGCTGCCAGAAAGAGAAACAAACTCCAGAGGCAGGGCAGCCCGTCTGCAGGGCTGGCCCCAGCACACACAGTTCCTCTTTCATCTCTGGGTGCAATGAGAAACAAAACTGGGGCTGGTGCCCGTGGAACAATGCAGTGCTGTGTACACACAGCTAAGGACTTGGGGAGACACTGCAGCTTTGTGGTCGCTGCTCTTGGATGCAAAACACTTGGTTTTATAATTCCAGCTCGGCCACAAGTCCCTGCCTGACCACTGCTGTCACCTCCTTCTGTCTCTGCTTCCCTCCTCCTCCGCTCATCATTTACACTCCACACCAGCACAGGACTAACCCTGATACTATAAAATAAATGCACCCAGTCAGGTAGAACACGATCTAATCTCCACTGGTGGCTTTAAATACCACCCCACACCCTCAGCCTGTCTAAACCCCACTTTAAGCTGAGACTATCACAGACTCTGATCTCCTTTGGGGCAGCTCCATTCTCTGTCACACTCAGATCAAAACGCAAGAGGAGAGGAATCATTCCTGACTGGAAACATCTCCTTCCAGAGCAAGGAGGTGATCTTCAGGATGACCTGGGAGACCTGGTGTCACCTCACTTTGAGTCTGATGGCAGCTGGGCAGCTCAAACCCCTGCCATGCTGCCCACGGGAGCTCTTTAATAGCAGGGTCAGGAATTAGGGAGCCAACAGCAGCCCATGTGAGGCTCCCCTTCATCTCCTGAGCCTCCCAAGATACACAGGCTCCCCTCCCCAGCCTTCCCTCCCCCATGTCATTAGGATAACTGCTGCTCGAGTTCAAAAGGCTGCTGGCTTCCAAGCCACCAGGCCAGAAAAAGCTATAATTTCTCTCACTGTAATTTCTCTCTATGATTACAACAGCGGTTGACTGAGTCAACAGAGGCAATGTCAGCAAGAGATTTCACCCAAGGACAGCAGATACCAGGGAAGAAGCAGAGTCTGGGAGGAGGGGCTCAAATGTGTGCAGGAGCAGGCCTGGATGGATGGAATTCTCACCGGGACATTAAACAGGCTCAGGGATCAGTAAATATACAGAGCTTAACTTCTTCATCCCTTCTGCAGGGCTGAGAGCAGAGAGAGGCAATCCTGCCCCTGCTCAAATCAGAGGGAGTTTTTCCACTGAGTTTGATGGGGATTTCACTCATCACAGTTAATCAGTGACCAAACCATCGCCAGGCTCTGAGAGGCCACTCTGTTCCTAGCAGGGATTCTTCCTCCTCTAACAGCTCCAGGGACTGGGTTATATCCTGGGGTATTAACCTAGCTGAAGTTAGGAAAAATAGGGGTTCAAAAATAGGTGTGTGCCTTGTGCAGGGCCAGGCACTGGGCTTTGATGATCCTTGGGGGTCCCCTCCAACTCAGGATATTCTGTGATTCTATGAAAAATGCCATTTTTAGTTCACCAAAATTTTAGCCTCTTGTAAAGGGCCACTTCAGACAGAGTCCTTTTCCAAAATTCTGGGAGGACTGTTCTCTTTGCATGGAATACAGGGGAGTTTAGGGAAGCAACCAGAACAGGTTGGAGCATATCTAATACTTCTCTCTCCTTCAAAATTCTCTGCAGAGCATTCTGGAATTCTCCTTTCAACTTAATGCCCAAACACTGCATTCTGACATTTCAAAAGGGCGAGAATCCAAGTTTTTTTCCCAGAGCAATGTTATCATAAAACCCACAGGGAGGGCTGTTCAGCTGACATACCCACACCAATATTGTTTTACGGTGGGCACACACAAAAGGACCGTGCAAATTATCGCTGCAGAAAAACAAAGATATCACAATACGTCATTTCAGGCAAAACCAACTCTGTTTGTTCCTCTATTAGCAAAGTCAGCTGGAGCCTTGCCTTCGGCACTGCAGAAAGGAGAGACAGAAGGATCATAGCTGGAATTCCTGCTCAGATGGCCTCAGGGGAGCCAGCAGAAAAAGAAATCAGCCCTAACTCCTGAGCGGAGCAACCTAAGGAAGGCTCGGGAAAGCAAGGGATAGAGAGACAGAAGGGCAGATTTGGATCATCACCCCCAGCCCCTTTTTCCTGATGGGCTGGGAAGCCCTGGATTGGAGCTAGATCTGTTTCCCACCAGATAAATCTCCCCTGGTGCCACAAAACCCCCCCAATTCCTCCATTTGACAGCAGGACCCATCTGATTCCCCCCCTCTGATGCTGCAAGGATCAATTTAGAGGGGAACAAGCAAATGAGGACAGGGCTTGGAAACAATAGGTTACATTCCTGTGCTTCCCTTGGATGCGTCTGCCACGAGAATTAAAGGGGCAACATTGAATTTGATCTGAGCTGAAAAAGAGGTTCAGCAAAGCAGATCCTCCAGGTGAAGTCCTGGCACTGCAGGTCGATGCCAAAACTCACCAGAGCCAGAATTTCACCCACAATTTTTATAAACCAACCATCAGTGGAAACCTACACAAGGTTCTTGTTTGGGTTTCACTGAAAATGCATGTAAAATAAGTATTTCCCTATAAGGATTGTAAAGTAAACAGCCTTAAAATGCCCTCCTGCACGAAAATGTGAAACAAATTGAGGAAGCTGTTTGTGTGCCCAAAGTGAGGGTTATGCACAAAGCAGAGAAACAGATGGAGTAAAGGTATTTGTAAATAAATCATACAAAGTTTGCTTAAAGCACTAATGAGGAAATTGGGTGGTTTTTTCCACAAATCTCACATCCAGAAAGAGGTGCTTTTTCCCAAAAAAGCCTGAAGAGCAGAGACACAGCTGGGTACAAGTCCACGGGAGGAGCAGATTCTCTCTGAAAAATCCCAGCATTTAAAATGTACAATGAGATAAGAGTGTCATTTTCAGGCTGTAATTTGTGCTATCATTAATCCAGTTCACTAAATATCACCCTATTTATCATAAAGAGAAAAAATGCTGCATTCCACCACAACTCCCACCTGCTCTGGGGAAGCCCAAGGGCCACCCACCAAGAGAGTGTTCATCAGGGCTTCACTGTGGAAAAACTTTTGTAAATGCTGTAATTTTGCTCAGAGGAACAGCTGAGCTGACACAGGGCAGAGGCTCCAAAGCTTTGAAGTCTGCTCTGGATCATTCATCCTGCTTTCCACTGCTCCAGTTGCTGATTCCCACCCAATCAGAAATGTCTCTCCATCATCCAATTTAGTCCAATCAGTCCTTGCTGCAGTCTCGGGAAGATTTTTTTTGTTGTTGTTCAGAGATGATTTTGTCATTTGGTGTCTTAATCTGAGATCCTTAGGATGGTCAAGTTTAATCACCAGCCTCCTCTAAATGGTTTGCCCATGGTCATAATCCAAATTATGCTCATTTGCACAGCTGTAAAAGGAGAAGTTGTAAAATGGGGGATTCTCCTGCCACCTCCCCAACTCAGAAAAGTGTTATCTCACCATTAGTGAGATATTCAGGTACTACAGCCATAAAGGCAATAAATATTTACACACATAGAGCATTTCTGAAGCAGGAGGCTCTGCAGAGATAAAATTAGGCAACCAAAGTAAAGGGCTACCCAAAAAAAAATTTTGCCAAAGCAGTTTCTACTTTCAAAAAGTGCCACTGAGGGGAACAGCGCTGCTGAAAGGTCACACGCATGTGACAGAGAATGTTATTTTGATCTAATCCAACTTAACAAGGAAGAACAAAACAATAATTCAAGTGTGAACCAGGTGTACTCCTAACAAAGGAACAACCAACGAAACAAAGTCAATGAACTGAGGCTGAAAATAAAAAAAAAACATTTCAGTGCTACTGATTTAAATTGACAGCAAAGATTTGAAGGAGAACTGGGTATTAGTGTGCACAAAGGGACCATGCACAGCCACATCCCCTGTGTGTGTGTGAGGTTATCTTCAGCCACAAACCTCACAGTCTGAAGTGATAACGTTAAGAAAAATGATTTCCCCAGTTATTTTAAGATTATTTCTTTGAAGCATCAGACCAAGACCTACTTCCAGCCTCCTGTCAATCAATCCAATTCCACCCACCAGGCCAGAGATCAAGGACTGCTCACAACCAAGCTCTGGGAGATGAGGATGTTCCAGTCCACATGGAGCTTGGTTTGAACTGAGGAGAGTTAAGCTGGTTCCCTGGCTGTGCCTAAGATCTCTTTATCCCCATGGACTGGACAATAGACACTAATATCTGTTCTGAACCAGCTTCTTTTATTCCTCTGTACCTGAACTCCCCTCCTGCAGAATGGCAGCACCTCAGAGTACATGAAAGACTGCGAGAGGCTCACATTTTGGATCACTTCACACCTTTATCCCTCATTCCCACCTGCAGCAACAGAGCCTGGGGCACCCTGGTAGAGTTTTACACCTGATCAGCTGCCCTGCAACAGAGGGGTTTGGTTTTTCCCCTCTGGCTCAAGCACGGTTACCAACAATGACTTGCTCGCGGAGTTTTAAGATCCTGTGGCCAACACAAGCAGGGACAGATAGCCTGGAAGTCATTCCTGAGGTGTTTTAGAGGTAGAAGGGAACACCAGGAGTGTCTAATCCTGCTATCAGGACAACAGTCTGTCTGTCTGTCTTTTTTATTTTGAGGCATTTTCACTTTCCAATTCCTCTCTTTCTCCAAAGGAGGAGAAGAGCACAAACAGAGCTATGTTAACAAAAATCCTGATGCTAAAGCTGAAGTGGGCATGTGGAGATCCTGAAATAAGTGGCCCAGTTTTCGAAGACACACAGAACGCTGGCATCAGGCTTCTGGGTGTGAGAAACACAATGGATATCTCTCCAGAGACAAAGGACCAAGGCACAGGAATGTGGGGGATCTGCTCCTCACTCTGGAGCCAGAGGTCACAGTAACACTGGTTCCAGCAGGAGCAGACCCAAAAACCTGCTGAAGTCACACCACTGGCAAGGGAAGACAAGTGAAATGAGCAACAGCTGCAAGATGGGGAAATCCTGGGGTCCTGTTTTCCACCCTTATTCCCACAAGCTTTCCCCAGCAACCTGGCCAGACATCACGCACTGGTCCAGAACAAGGTGACTCTCACAGCTCCTGTTCCTATCTGGGAAAGAGGAAAGCCCAGCTTTGCTGGAAGAGGAGAGCAGGCACTTACTGATCATGGTGGTGCCCCCAGCCAGTGCAGCCTTGGTCCCTTGGAAGAAATCATCAGCAGATGTCATCCCCTGCTCTGGCATCTGGAACCGGGTGTGGACGTCGATCCCGCCAGGAATCACCATCCTGCCATGGGCCTCGATGGTTTTCACTCCCCCTGGCACAATCAGGTTCTCCCCTATTTGCCTGGGGAAAGAGGTTTCAAGGAGCAGGTCAAGCACACCCAGGTGAGCAGCCTGTAAACAAACACCCCTGTGCTACTTAGCCTGGCTGCAGTTGTCTTTTTCCATATAAAGCAGGGCACAGGACCAGCACACATAGGGCTGAGGGTGTTTTATTCTTCCCCTGGAAGCAATTGCATAATAGCGAGTGAAGTGTGCAATTCCTTTGGGACTTTGGGGCAATATTAAAGGAAGGAAAAGAAGGACCCCCTCTGGAAGGGGCTGTACAGGTCATGGACTGCACCAAACACAGCTTTACTGGGGCTGGACTTTTTTAAGTGGCAGCTCAACACTCAATTCAAGGTCTCTAACAGCAATTTCGATGCTGCCAATGGTTTGGGAGCGCTGGAAGAATTTTTGCTGATGTATTTTCTACAATCCTCTCATGTGTAAGTATTACAGAGTCCCTGCACAAACATAAATTCAAGCAGATACCGGTTACCAAATTCCTGGTGAGACCCTCAGAGGTCTCTCCAGTCCAGCTCTCCACAGACCTATTTTTAGCAGTGCAGTAGTGGAAGACACACTGCGATTAATTAGCTGTCTCTGGCTGGCTCCTTTAACTTTTAACCTTGATTAAAAAAGCACATGTGCTGGCTGTTCAGCCAGAACAGGAAAATTCCTTGTTTGTAACCTCTGGCTTGTCCCTTTTTTCCAAGGAGCAATTTTCCAAAGAAATCTGTAACACATTTAATGTGCCAGGAACGCATGTTTCAGGCCTGAAAACACAGAAAGAGGTCCGAACCTCTTCCACTACAGAGTCATTTTTAACTTGAAGGAGGGTTGGAGTGATCCTTGCATCACAGACCCAGAGAAGTCAGCACTGCAAGAGACTTCCAGAGGTCACTTAAGTCCAGCCTCCAAGCCTAAAAGAGAATTAACTGTGTTAGGATGCTGAACTCTGGATTCAAAATATCTGAAGTCATAACTCAGTGAAATGTTACAGCACAGAGATAACTTCAAACACATGTGTCATCTCAGCATGGGGCTGCTCACATGGCTAAAATTAAGCACATGTAAGTACCTCCTTGGAGCCAATGGGGTTTGGGCCCAGTTGTTTATTTAATTCAACACCCTGCTTTTAAAGCTCCTTCATTAAACACCAGCATAGAGGCGGAAATACTCATTTTTCACTGCAATTTAATAGAGCTCTCTGAGATTAAGCTATTCCAGCCAATCTGCAGTGCATTTCTGTACATCCCCAATCCCACCATGAGGCTTCACTTACTTTATCAACCCATCCTCCATGTAAATGTCTGCATAGAAGGACTGGTCATCATTAACTATTTTACCACCTTTGATCAAAAGACGATCACTCTGCAATAAAAGAAACACAACACAAGACACAATTATTCAGTGGGAGAGCTGACAGTCTGCAGTGTCACTCCAGAGATGAAAGAGGAGGGAAGGCAACAACCTCTGCATTATTCACCAGCACACGTCAAAACACAAGTCAACGGCTGCACTTTCAACTGGAAAGATAAAATGTTTTATTTCATCTGGAAGGCCTTTCATCACACTGATGATCAAAAAAAAAAATCAGAACGGGGAAGGAGGTAGGTTCCAGTGGTCTTGTCTGCTTTGGCAGATTCACTCCTACCTGCAGCCTGCCACCATCATCTGCAGCAGCACTAAATAACACTTGGAGGGATGTGTTAAAAGCCACATCTCTTATTTTTTTCTGCCTTGGTTGTATGCAAAATTTCCTATATGCACCCACACAGTGGAGTCACTACTTGGCTCAATGTGAGTCAACTGCTGTCAGGGAAATGGCCCAAAAGTCTGTTGCCAGGGGTTACACAACACAAACAAACTCCTTTGGTCCAATTTAGTGATGTTTCAATGCAGTGGATCCTTTCCTTGCCTTTCCAGAGCACCACTGCAGGACCAGATGGAAATAAGCACGTATTAGCAAATTAGGGTTAAGGGAAAGATTTACGAAACAGTTATTAAGATTTCCTCAAATTAGAAGACAGTTTGGCAGGAACAGGAAGGTAATTATAAAAAGGCAGCTATCAGGCAGCGTGATTTTATCCCAGCCCAGGTTACAGCTCGCTTCTTCAAGATTTTAGATCAAAAACAAACGTTAGTGGTTCGTGGGGTTTTTTTTCTGCAGAAGTCATAAACAAGAGTGAAACCCACTGCAGAGCTCCTGATTGAGAGGAGAGTTAAAAGTGGCTGCTACATCCCCCTGGCTCCTTCATTCCCCACATCACAAATGCATTTTTATAGCAGATGAATATTTAAAGCAAAGCACATACATGCTGTGAATGTTTGGTTTACACCACACCTTTGGCCCTCAGATCTGCATTTGTACTTACTCTGATTCTTTTTTCCCTCCTCCCAAAAACACCTCTGGAAGAGAACAAAGCCATACCAGCTCAGCCAAAGGCTGGGGAAACCAAAAGCTGGACTTTTAACTCAGAGGTGCCATGGACTTACAGAAAAAAATATATAAGAACTTAGAGAAAAATACATAGAAAACAGTGACAGGGTGCTCAGGGCCCTGATTTTGAGGTGCCAACTCCACTGGTCAAACAGAAGGAACAATCAAGTGTTTTCCCAAATTTCTCATAATAAAGTTGGAGAGTTGGAGCACCCAATTCTCAACTGACATGGCTCTTTTAACACCAAAAGGGCTCCGTGAATTGCATCAGATACCAATTTATACCATTATATCCATCTCTTATATCATTGCTTAGCATCTAGGAGATGTTAAGTCCATCTCCCTCCTTTTTCTCCTTCTCCTTCCTCCTCCTGCTGCAATGGAGAGTTCCCCCGGATAACGCCACCAATTTCAAATACAAAGAAATCCCCAAAATTTCAATTTAGGAGCTGTTGCAAATGCCAATAAGCCTGAGTGAATTAATGTGGGGTGTGAAAAACCCACTTGTCTTTCAATGCCAGCCTCTCCAGCAAACTGTCCCTACACATTTACCATTTCCAGAAACACCGCAGTGTTGATGCCCACCACCAGTGCAGGCTCCTTGTGCCATTAAAATGGGAAAGCCTGGTCATGGATGTCACCGACAGCCCGAGTCCCAACACACTAGGCATCAGTCAGGGAAGAAGAAGGGAAACGATATATATAAAGTGGCCACAAAAACACAGGCTGGAGCATTCTAACGATGCTTCTGGCAGTAACCAGAGCTGCTGCTGGGCTCTGGAGAGGGCTCTGAGATCAGGGCGAATCCTCCTGCTCATCTCAACCACCTTGGAGACAAAAGCACACACAGCTTGCATCCCTGCGAGGGCCTGCCACCAAATCTGTGCCTATTCAGTAGCAAAATCAGGGCAGTCACACATCCATTATCCTCCTTCTTCCAGCATTAGCCTCGGTTGATAATTCCAGGTTTGCACAACAGCAAATAGGAGCAGAATCTGATTTTTCCTACCCTGATTTTGCAGGAGGATTGGGTGCACACAACATAAATCAGAGCATTCAGCCAGAAGAAAAATGCGTCATGCTACTCCTGGCCCGTGACAGGGATTCAGCAGGAACCTCCATCGCCCTTTAAACAGAGGCAGCTTTTTAAACTCTTTACCCTTGGACTCTCGAAGGGAAACTGACCCCCTTTCGCAAAGAAAAAAACAATTTAAAAAAAAGAAGGATGCTCCATTTATCAATAACCATTTTGCACATTCCCTGAATTCCTTAGGCATTGCAACTGTACAACGCAGCGACTCCTGCCCAAACCCGATACGTCAAAGCCCCGTTTCAGAGCTCCTTTTCCTGCCCCCGAGGATGAGGGGATGGGTGTGTCCGTGGGGATGGTGAGGAACCGCTGCCAAGGATGAAAAACTCGTGTCCGATAAAATAAGCGGCTCGAGCAGCCCGTTAGACGGGGATAGCTTACGTAACCAAAAGTTGGTACCCTTGGATCTGCAATACCTGCCCTAAATCGGCTCCCACAACAAGGAGACCGAGGGAGGCGTTTATATAACGGCTCCTTCCCCGTTCCCCCACGATCGCACCGAAACCTGCGCCTTGCCAGAAGCTTCCTGGCAAAGAAAAGGCGATCCTGGAAAATCCCCAGCGCCAGCCCGGCGGGGACTGGGGTCGCCGGTTTATCCCCCCCGCCCGGAGCCGCCCTTCGCCGGGCGGGGATGGAGCCCCCGGGCAGGCACCGAGCCCCTCCCAAGCACACACCGAGGGCTAGGAGAGTCCCTCCGGGCACAGCCCGAGGGCAGGGACCCCTCCCCGGGAACAGCCCGAGAGCAGGGACCCCTCCCCGGGCACAGCCCGAGAGCGCCGAGCCCCCCGCGCCGGGGTCCCCGATGCTCTCCCGGGGCCGGCGCCGCGCTAGCGCGGGGCGATGCCGCTGAATCCGCCCACGGCCGGGGCTCAGCATCCCCCGGCTCTGCCGACCCCGGCCCCCCCGAGCCCCCCGGCGCTGCAGCACAGGAAGCGCCGCATTATCCCTGATCCCATTATCCTGCCCCAGCCCCGCATCGCTCCGGCACACAAAGGGCTCCATCCCCGCACACCCCTCCCCCTTCCCCGCCGCTATTTCCCTGTGCTCCACTCACCGTGATCCGCGGAATATTTTTCTTCCCCTGATAAGACATCTTGGGAATTCAACCCCCGATGTATTTATTCAATAATGTTATATATTTT
>VZRV01008267.1:42528-80095 GCA_013398115.1 Falcunculus frontatus | reverse complement strand
GGGGCAAGGGGGAAATGGGGGACGGAGAACAGATGAGGGCAGAGCGAGGGTGGGGAGCAGAGTGGAGATAGAGTGCGAGGAGAGATGGGGAGCAGACGCGATGGGGAAGAGGGAAGATGGGGGCAGAGAGGGGATGAGGTCCAGGGGGACACGGGGGCCCCGGCTGGTCCTTTCAGCCCCCGGCGCTATCCCTTCAGCACCACCCACGCCCGGCCCGGGGCGGGTCAGAGCCCGCCGGGCTCTCGCTGCCCAGCGCAGCCCCTTCGCTGCCAGCCTCCAACCGAGCGCCTGCTCCGCGTGTCTGGCATCCTCTGGGACTTATTCCCCGGGGTTTGGACCTAAACGAGCCACTCCAGGGCCGGCAGGGTGGAGGGAGGGCTGGGGTCATTCCCAAAGGGCTGGTTTGGGCAGAGTCCAGCAGATGCTGCGAGCCTGGGAGACCCTGGGGACGTGGGAGCAGAGGCAGGCTGGTCACAAAGGTAAGAAGTGCAGCACACAATAGGTCGAGCGTGGCTGTCTCCACCTGATAATACGTTTTTCCCGTGTGATTTGGGGCCCTCAGGATAATCCATATGCAATATTCGTGCGGGCCAAACCCAAGGGCCAGGCTGGTTATTCCCATGCATTATTCATTGGTAGGCATCTTTGCACGTGCATACATAAATTGTTAATTGAGAGGCATCTGTGTCCAAATGGCTATGAAGCACCTTTGCAAGATCAAAAAAAAACCCTCCCCAAACCACTTAAAGAAATAAATCGAGGTGTATTTAAATAATAATAATCCCAGAGCCATCTCTCCCTGCAAACCACACCCAAATCAAGGCATTTGTACCAAAAGGTGGAAAACCACCAAAGCCAAGGTCACAACTGAGCGAAGCCCTGTAATAAATGCGCAGCGCAGTGATAAAAGACTCCAGACTAAAAGGAAAAAAAATAAGCCCGCAGCTTGGCCCTGAAGGATGAGGATGATGTGCTCTGGTAACTAATGAAGGAGGGAGGAATCCAAAGACAGGGGCTCTCCAGGGAAACAGCCCCACCTCCTTCCCCTCTTGGGGCCATCCCCGAGGATCCAGCAGGGTTACAGCTACGCTGATCTCAGGTGCGTGGTTGGGGGCTGGAACCCAACAGATGGTCTCTCAGGTACACACAAGTGCTGTTTTATTTAGGGTTTATAAATATTAATGGCCACAGCACTGCTGATCAGGCAGTGGCGGAGCTGCAGCGTGCGCTGGAGGAGGCTCCAGCAGGAGGAAAGCCTTGGAGTGATTGTGTTGACACATTCTGCAGTTTGCTGAGACGAAGGCAGTCGCTTTCAGGGACAACCTGGAATCCAGCTCATTCATCCCTTGGCACAGCCCTGCGAGATGCTGAGATGGCCACAGCCACAGGCTCTGTGGAGGGGTGGGAAGGATCTGCCAGGAAAGCCGGAGGCTGTGTAGGGATCCAGACAGGGATGAAATTCTGCAGGCAAGACTAAACCTCCAAATGTCTCAGAGCTGATAAAGGTCACTCCCAAAGGCTGTTTTCCTGCTGTACAGATCTGACTCTTTTACAAGAACCCCACAAAACACAGACAATCGTACGCTGAACATCCGTCTCCAAGTGCTTCCCCTTTCCAAAGGCACCCAAGGACACATTCAGCAGTATTTCCGTTATTTTGGGTTTGTATTTCCAGCTGGGCTCATGGGAAGTCTGTCAAAGACCTCACCTGTGTCTGCTGATCTGCTGAGACTCTGGCTGGTCTCTCATATCAAACCGAAGATGATTTCAATCATCCAGAGGAAATTCAGGCACTCCAAAAAATGACTGAACTGCTAAAAGACATCCCCCTTTGTCTGTATTCTCCTTTTTTGGGTATTTATAATAATTCTGTTAAATAATTTATAATAATTCTGTTTTTATGGTCCTTTCATGGACAGTGAAAAAAAAAAGGAGACAATTTTAAAAAGTTTTTCTTTCCACCTATGAAACCCAAATATCAGATCTTGCAAAACGCCCAGCTGTAGTAAATTCTATTCATTCTGATATACTTGAACTGAAACACTTAAATGTTCCTACATGATTCCACAGCTTTATTTCTCAAATATTGCTTCCTCCAGGAAGAGTCTTAGCACGAGTAAAGATGCACCAGCCAGTGCAGTGAGAACTCAGACCCCCAAAATCACTCTGAGTTTGGGACCAGACACAGAAATTTATTGCCTACACGAGTCCCATTGAGCCTCTATAATGCCTGACACACAAACCTTGTTTAAGATTCCAGAATTCCTAGTCAGGTAGATCAGATTCCCATCAAATTTGTTATCATAAAGAGAATATGGGGTGATGGAATTTATATTTCAGTTTGAGTTCACAGCTGCGTAATACAGAACAATTCCTGAGTGGTAACATATTGAGCCAGCAACTGCATATGCCCATGCTCTAAGCATGGAAATAACAAAATTTTCCTGAAAAATCGCTGGGAGCTGATAATCCATGTGTTTAATAATCCCATAGGGTGTCTATTTTCACTGAGAAACACATAAATTACTTTGAGAATGACACTGACCCTCATCTGAATTTCATAAAGCCGGCATCGATATGAAAATTCCTCAAAAAACAGCTCATACTTGGCCCTACAAAGGTGGGGAAACACTGGAGAAACCTAAACACAACCTTAGAAATTAATCAGGGCAGTTAGAATCACACTGGCAGCTTCAGTCTCCATGCAGCAGCTTTATATTCTGCTCCTGTAATGAGCATTAATTAGATCTTGCTATATCAGTTCTAGGGGTGTGCAGAGCAGAATAAGCTGAACACTTATTTGCAGATAAACCATTTAGCAACTCATGAAGATGGGTTAAATTTGTAATATGGCATGTGGACAATATTAATTGATAAAAAAACCAGAAGAGGGAAACGAAGTAGAAACACATCTTCAGATTTTCTTAGCATCCTAAAACTCTGGGCACCTCAGAGCAAGTGACTTGCAGCAGAAATAACACCCTAGAAAAGTGAAGTGATGAACAGAGAGCTTACCTGAAACTGCGGAGAAGAGGGGCAGAATTGGCCGAATTTAAGATCCTTTTATGCTCTTGCACCAAAGTCCTGAGTGTCATAAGTGCTCCCTGCCTCCAGCACTCAGCACACCATGAGAGGAGACAATCCCTGCCTGGAGATTGGCCTTGGCAGAGACAAGGAGAAGGACGGCACAAAAAGCCTGGGTTGCACAAATTTCTTTTGCAAAAACACACTTTACACTGATAGAAAGGAAATGTGAGCACAAAGATAGGCAGTGGGCTGGCTCCTTGCCAAACCAAGGGAAAATTTGGTGGTTTTACTCTCATACTGAGACTCCCTTCATGTACAGAGCCCTGGAAACTGACTGGAAAAACTCAGGAGCACAGGATTGATCCCTGTGTCACCAGTGATTTCTGATTTCCTGTTCCATCTGGCCAAGAAATCCCAGCTTTTACAAGAGCCTGAAGTGACAGGACAAGGGGGAATGGCTTTAAACTGACAGACAGCAGTTTGAGATTGGATATTAGGAAAAAAATCCTCCCTGTGAGGGTGGGGAGGGGCTGGGATGGAATTCCAGAGGAGCTGTGGCTGCCACTGGATCCCTGGAAGTGCCCAAGGCCAGGTCAGACAAGGCTTGGAGCACCCTGGGACAGTGGGAGGGGTCCCTGCCCATGGCAGGGGTGGCACTGGATGGGATTTAAGGTCTCTTCCCACCCAAACCATGCTGGGATTCTCTGATTCCACTCCTTGTGAATGAAATGTCTAATGCTGCTTTATTCCATTTCATTCTCACAGTTACTTCCAAGGCTCAACAATCAAACTTGATTTCAATTAGAAACAAGGCAATATAAGCTCTATGTTGCTTTATTTGCCTTCCATCCTTAGGTGAGATAATTGCTGCAAATCCAGATTTTTCTTCATTATTTAACAATTAAGAACCCAGACAGAAATTACAGCAGTATATCCCACCATTAAATTGCCATTATTAAAATAAATGATGGCAACTACTTCCAAATCTGGGGCTCTTCCTATTGCAAATAATTAATTATTAATACTTCTAGTGGGTACAAGATTTACCATGCAAGGCAGGATCACAGTGAAATTCGGGTATTTGCAGAAGCAGAACTCCTCTGAGTCAATTCTCCAGTGAAAAATGAGCAAAGAAAGCCTGGCACGAGCCACTGTGCCAGTTCAAGGGATGGCTTAGAGAGCTCCAGCCTGGATCCCTGTAGGGGATGATCTTGAAGGTCTCTTCCAACCCAAACCACCCTGATTCTCAAAGAGAAGCTGAACAAAGCTTGACCATAAATCAACAACATTTTAGGGATGCTCAGAGCAAGGATCTGCTTTAGGCTGTGCTGAACTCTGCAACCAGCACTGCTTACAAAATTATGCAGCCCTTAAAATCATCAACTTGTTGCATGTGCCACTGCAATAATCTTAATTTCCCTGCCCGGCCAGAAGCTGAGAAAGCCACCTTCCCTCTTTCTGGGTGTTGCCTCAGCCATTGCTGTTCCCTGGCATTTGAATTTCCTAAGGCACAGGCTCAGGATCAAGAGGTGGCACTGAATAACTGCCATTTCCAGAATATTCCTTGAGTATTAAGAATCCAACAAAATTCTAAAATGCTTCATCGGGTTGGAAATTGTTCTGGCAGAGCACAAAAACTGAAAGACCAAGTTGTCCACAGAGAAATCATTAAGCAGCTTCCCTTTGGGATATGATAATTGCTGGAGTGGCTGACAGCTTTTCTTGGCGGTGAGCACTCAAAGACGAGACACATTATTTCAGGAACATTAAAGACCAGCAGAAAGTCTTTTGATAAATGAATAAAGTCAATTCAAATGCTGAGACAAAGATAATTTTTTTTTCCATGGTCCTTTTTATTTCTGTTTATCCTAAAGCCTCACTTTTCCTTTATGGTTTTATTGTCAGTGACCTCAGCTAACCTAAAGTAGCCCTGGTGAATTTCTGCCACTCGAATTTTGTTGGCAGCGGGTTTTAGTTCGTGCAAACACCCCGCCAATAGTACAAATATTGGGTCAATTACCAGAAGATTTTCCAAAGGCCCAAAGGGAAATGAGGCCCACAATTCCCAGTGACTTCCAGAGGGAGTGGAGACCCTCACTGCTATCAAAATCTCTCCTCACTAATTCAGCATGGGAAAGGCACCAGCCTGCCTTGAAATCAGATTTTTTCTCAGCTCTTCTCAAGCTGATAATGGACAGAAGCAACAGGAATCTCTCCGAAGTGTTCAGTATTTAAGACAGAATTTCCCAAATCGTTGATTTCCTTGAGATCCATAAGTGTCCTGTGACATTTGGAAACCCCACCACAGCTGAATTACAGCTGATGTCTGAGATCTGCTTCTTCCAGACAGTGGCATTAAGAGAACTCACCCATCTAACCACAAAAAGGCAGCATTAAATATTAACATTTCCGCTGAATACCTCTCTCAGAATATGAGAGCTCCTGGCTCACCACCACTGACATCCGTGTGGAGCTGGGACTGGGCAGGAAATAGCCATTGATTTGGGGACTAGGAATTGTCTAAAATTTTACCAGCATTGTCCCAAAAGGGCCCAAAATGGATAATGGCAACCTTTATTATTGGAACATGGCTTGAAATCTGACCTCCCAAGGCTGGGAGCACTGGCCAAAAAGCAGAGAAATGAGTGAATATCAGTTTATGTCCTGTCAGTGGGATCTCCTGACTGCTCCCCACCTCCCCAGACAAGATCTTCTCATTGCAGACATGCCAGAGCTATGATCCATGTGACTTCACACACCTTCCAAGTGCTACATTAATAAATATTGATGACAAAAATAATAGCAAGGGTCATAAAGCAGAGCTCGGTCTGTGAGTGATTCACCCACTTGACTTCGAGTGCTGCAGCTCCCTGGGTTCCTCTGAGACGCAGCACAACAGCACTAAAAGTAAAAATCAGCTGTAAATTCAACATGAGAAGGAGCCTAGGCTCACGAAAAACAATTTCTACTTGGATTAACATACTGCAACTGCATCAAGGGTGAAGCCCAGCTTCACCTTCCCTTTCAGCTGCTCTAGAACTGCTCTCTCCTGTCCCTGCTCTTCCCTGGCAATTCTTGCAGCACTTCCCATTCAGTGAAACTGCCTCCCCTTTTACTGTAATGGAAATACTTAAATATTACTTAAATAATGAATACTTTTTAATACATTACTTAAATAATGATATCCTGGGACATCACCTGCCAGGTGACACCAACAGGATGGGATACTGGGCTCAGGGAAGGCTTCCTTGGGCACTGGAGCCAGTTTTGAGCACCCAGAGGCAGCGACAGAATCCACACTTGGATCAGAGCTGAGACTATTCATCACACATTCACACAGGCACATCCCACCAGCACAGAAATCCTCCCCCTCTCCCTTGTCAGAGATTCACTGTGGATATCTGAGCTCTGCAAGTTGAAAGAAAAGAGGGGGAGGACACATCCAGGCCCCAGAGGAGGAAGGGATGCTGGATGGAAATGCCCAGGTGAGTTCAGAAGGTGTTGCTTGTGCTGATGGTTCTGTTTATGAGCTTCACTGGCTGGAATCTCTGCCAGTTCATAGCACAAAAGCATCTTACCCTTAAGCTACATTAAGCAGCTTCACCTCATGTTTGGGAATGGCTTTAGAGCCTATTTTAAACACAGGGCACCTGTCTGCACAGGTAGGCTCTGAAAAACAGCTCTGAATGCACTGCTGGTCGTGTTTACATGCACACAATCACTGACCTGGTGAACCCAAGGAGAGGGAAAATGTCTTGAGTCTATTGATAGAGGTGAACAGACTGTCCTGCTTTATTCTGCAATAAAAATGCCAACCAGAGACAGTAACAGAGAAGAGATCACTGCTACACTGGAAATCCAATGGACACCACGGCTAAGCTGGGCCATAGTGCCAGGATGGTGACATTTCCAACTGGAAAAAATGGGAAATAACCACACAAAATGGATTTCCAAGCAGTGCAGCATTTCCAAGTGAAACAGAAAGAACTAAAGCTTCATATATGCTTCACATTATTATTGCAGCAGGTCATGAGCTGTATAGTATTATAAACACACACAGAAGCACCAGCCTTTTTCAAAGGTCTCAAGCAAAGATTTTCTTGATGATCAGTGTTCCCAGGGAGCTGGGATTTGGTTCAATATCAGAAAGACGAACAGGGAGGACAAAGAGTTAAACAAAAACTTCACGCCAAAAATTTCATGCTGAATATTTCAAAGCAAAAATCCAACCAAGTCATTAAACCCCATGAAAGGAAAACTTCCCTTTTCTCTCTTGTTTTCACAAAGGTTTCTCTCCTCTCCACATGTGATGTCTGGGAGAGCCAGTGCTAACTGGAAAGACACGTGGTGTCACTGAATTTTAATATAAAGCTAAGAAGAAGCTTCAAGCTTTAGTCTCAAGCAGCGACATGCCCTGGGCTGTCTCTGCACTGCTCAGTTTCTTCATTTTGCTGACACAGCTTGAAAATCCAAGCAGGCCACGCTGCCCAGCAGGAGACCCCAGGCCCCTCTGAAGAGCCTTCAGCCCAGCACTCGCACATGGTCCCGAAAACCATTTGTCATTTCTGAAAATTTCATCTCATTACATTTTAAACAGTCCCACAGACAAAGACAGCATTATTGGCCTCACTGTACACATGGGAAACGAGGCATAGAAATTCAAATTCACCTCCAACCACAGCAACAGCCTGGGACAGAGCAAGACACTCGGCCAGGCTCTTGTTGTGTGCAGCCAGCCCTTTTTGGGGATCCTCCTCTGCCACTGCTCTGCCCTCACACTTTCCAGCCCCTATTTCCAGGCAGAAATAGCATCAGTAGTAAGAAAAGGGACTAAACAGAGTAACAGCCCTGAAGGCCCAGATCTCTTTGTGCCGCTCTGCAGAGCCCTGTAAGTCTGGGGCATTGCAGTCGCTGCTGCCATGAACCAATGTCCTCATGTTGCACTTATTAAATAAATCTAATCTTATTAAACTGCATTACAAGCTTTTATTTCATAAATCTGTGTGCCTCACAGATCACCCAGAGAGTTAACTCCTGCCTGGACTCTGCTTTTCCTCTCCATAGCCTTGCAGAAGGCACTCCTGAAAAACCACACATCCCCATGATCCCATTGCTCCTGAGCTTGGAGCACTTGGAATGGGCCACAGGGAGGATGGGAGCCTCCAGGATGCTGCTTTAGCATCCCATAAACTTGGTACCAGTGTTTCAAAAAGAGTACAAGTTGCGTTCCCTTCAATATTTGCTTTATACGTGGAAATATTTGTTTAACATCACCCAAAACCCCCTGTTGGAATGAAAACACAGAGTATCACTAACTCTTGGAGGGGAGCAGTACCAGGAGGTGCAGAATTTCTGTTACATTCTGTTCAAAACAGCCTTTCCTACCCTGGTGTGCTGGGATTTTGTTTTAAAGACCTGAGGTCAACACTAAACAATTTGTTAAATAAAATTGAGTGAATCAAAATGTAAAATTTCAGGACTCCATCCAATAGCCAACATCTCCTCTGGAGGCCAAGCAGGTCGAGTTGTACTTTTGTAGGATCAAAGGAAATGTTTGCAGAGAAAGTTCTGACTTCAAAATGAAGAGCTTTTAAATTTTTGAAGTTTAAGAATCACTTAATCACCTGCAAAGATAATTTGAATAAATATTTTATAAATATTTTGATAACTCGAGTAAATTGATACTTCGATTTTTTGAATTCATTAATTCTTTAGTGGTTCGAAAATTAGATGTGGGGATTAAAGACAAAAAGACACAATAATAAAATGAAATTACTTAAGATGTCTACTACATTAGGCACTAATTAACCATCATCTCAAAAATCATGTTTGAGAAATATTAGTGTTAAGTCAAGCAGTTGTTTGCTAATAAGAACATGTACACAACTCAGCACCAACAGAATTACCTGAAACATCATCAACATCAGAAAATCCATGAAAGTCCAGTCCCTTTGGAGGAGCAGGATTTTAAAGCACATAATTTTCAGGGTATCTCTCTCTTTCAGCTCAAGGCAGGACATATTCCCTGCGCCTAAAATACATTCCCACTCTCTAACTTTAACAAACAGCAGCAGAAGCTGAGTTAAGGCAAATGCTGAAGAACGTTTCACCAGCACCTGGGGAGAATAAATGATCAGGTCTGATAGAAAAGGTGCTCCGACTGAGGATGAATTGCAGGGTGCTGGGAGGAAACAGTCACCACTATCTCTAGGAACAATTCAGTTGGGAAGCTGGGTTTGATTCCTTATGAGAACACAAGGAATGTGGTCCCTGGAAACCCGTCCCTCTCTCTCACCTGGGACCTTCTCTCCCATCATGGTTCTTTCGGGAGTCCCTGTGTGTGTGCAGCCTTTAGCACTGGGCCATTTTCAAGGTTATTTGAGTTCTGTCCTAAACAAAGACCATGAATGTGACAGCGAACTCCTGAGCTCCTTCCCCACTTCTGGGGGAGTTTCTCCTCCTTTAACCCCAGCGAGCCCCTTCCGTTCGGTGGCACCGATAGAAATGGCACTGAGAGCACGGAGCCTCTGCTCCCGCCCGTTCCAGGACAAACCCACCCCTGCCCTCGGATGTTTTCCACGGCAGCGGCAGCTCCCAGAGGGAGAGCAGAGCTGGCAGAAGGAAAAGAGCTGGATTGTGTCCGGAGAGGGGACGCCTGCACCCTGCTAAAGGAGCACAAAGTCAGCCTTCAGAGCACTGGCAGCTGCTGAAGCCACCGGCTCTAGTTCCTCCTGCAAAACCACCACTGTAAGCTGCTACCTCCCCAGAATGCCCGCCAGCATTCTTCCTGCGAAGATCCGACTGTGCAAAGCTTCCAAATTCCCCCTCTTTGTGTGCCATGGACATACGGCTCTTTGTGGAGCGAGCAGAGACAAAGAAGAAAGCACAAGCTCACAAAGGAACCCCCGGCTAAAAAAGCTCCGTGCACTCAGGGGTTAAAAAGGGAAGCGAGCCGTGAGGCTGTTTGGAACAGCAGGGCATCAGCTGGAGCCGGCACGGAGGCCTTCCCACTGCCATTCATAACAAAATCAGGAGGCAGAAAGTTACTATAGCAATGGCAGCAGAATGCAGCTCTTCAGAGGGCAGAGAGCTCCTGCAGACATCGCGGCTCCGGGTCCGAGCCCTGCGGGGCTGCGAACTCCCATCAGCTCCTCTGCACCAACATCCCCTCCTCTCCATGCAATTGGCACTGTAGATCACTGAATTTTAGCTTAAACCACACTGAAACGAGGCCCAGCTGAAGACAAAGCACGACCATCCACCCTCTCACTCTCCAGGTGCTGAAGCAGCCAAAAAGTCACCCCTGGCTGCACAATAAAAAGATTGGGCTCACTTTATATGACAAAAAGCACTGGGCAATAAAACCATCTGTGAGTACAGCCCTCCCCTAATGCCTTTTTCCAGGCAGTTTTTCAGCTGTGGATTTGTCCACTTGCAGCAGGTTAAAGCTGTGCTGGCTGTGATCCCACTGGCCAGCAGTGTGACAAGGGATTCTCAGGTGTCCAGGACCAGCTCCAAGCCTGGCCATGAGGTTCCTGCAGAGCTGGACTTAGTCTCTGACTCAGCCCCTGTGCCTGGGTTTGACCCAACCTCAGCAGCACCTGGATGCAGCTCGTGTGAAATCAATTCGGTGTTGTTGGTTCAGCTCCAGGGGTCACAGTTTCCGTATGTGCTGGGGCAAAACTGAGCCCGTCTCTCAGCAGATCCAATTGTCCCCACACAAACACGGGAAAGCCCTGGGGAATGCTGGTCCAAAAGGACTGAGCGGGACAGAGAGCAGCCCCCTGCAATTGTAAGAAACCCCAAAGCTAAGGTCTGGTTCAGATGCATCCATACAAGATCCCCTCCCTACTCCACAGATCATTCCCTAAAAGCCTAAAATCACAACTTCAATATTGACCAGGAGAGATGCTGAAGAGATATTCAGTGAAAAGAAAGACATGATCTGCCAAAGAACATCACAGGGTGAATGCAAATTAAAGCAGCCACAATACCTGTTCACCCCCCGGGGCTTTTAACAGATGATGGGAGCACAAAAGTGGCTTAAAACATTCCCTGTGTCTCCCTCCCATTTATCCCCATGTCAAATCCAGCGATTAAAATCAGACCCAGAGGAATTTCCCCATTCAGTGAAGGCTTCGGGCTACATTTCCCCCTTCTATTAATAAACAGTTGCTGTCTGAGTTCTGCCACAGATTCGCAGTGTAAAAACAGAGCAGACTGGGACCACTTTTGCCAAAAATCTTGCAATCTCTATTTTCATTTCTGGATTAGCAGAACCAGTCTCTTTCACCACTTGTGAGGCAATGATCCCTCCAGCAGTGACCATCCATCCCCACCTTGTCCTGCTTCCACACAGCACTACTGACCCCCTGCCTGATGCTTTTGTCTGCCTCAGATATCTCACCTCATCTTCCCTAATCTTTAATGCTGACCATTCTGCACACGAAATGGGGGGCTGCAGCAAGCGCTGATTTCAAAAGGGGCCTTGTTGCCTTGGTTACCCATCGCCAAGCCTCTCCCGAAATCTGCCTTCGCCTTGGATTTGTCCTGTTTTCCGTGTTGCTGAGGGATTTCCTCTCTCAGACAGCTGGACTTAAACGAATCAATTAAATAAATAAAAAACCTGAGGGAAACGCCCTCGGATGTGCATCATTTGTGAATTCTTGTACAAATCCCAGTGCGAAACAACAAATCCAGCAGCAGAGGATGCACTGCTGTATCAGTTTGGCCACAAAGTAGTTTTCAGAGCACTCTAGGCTCAGCCTGTGTCCCGAGGAGCTGGAGCTGACACAACTCTGCTGTCCATTGGTGCTGAGACAGAACTGAAACTGGGGCATCACTGGTGCTGCCTGTGCCCAAAGCCCAAATCTCCAGAGTCCAAAGAAGGCAAGGGAGGAAAGAAATCCCTTTGTGCCCATTTAACAGAGGGGGAACAGCAGGGTTTTCAGAACTGTCAGATTTGAGGGTTACAAGCAGGTCCCTGGCAAGGGGTGGGGGGTGTTTGGCACAGGGACTCACACCAGGGTGGGTTCAGGGTGCTGAACACTCATCAACACAGCACAGACCAAAACTGTACACAGAGATTCATCAGGGGCTGCTTTTGATAAACAGGCACATTGAGAAAAACTTGGATGTGTCAGTGAGTAAATCCAAAGAAGAAAACGAAGCCAAATCCAACAAAAGCAGTGCTCACAGTTTCTGTTCATTATTCTCCTGTTCCTAGAAATTAGCTATTTTCTGTAGCCACAGTTAAAAATAACACCTGATTAAAATTTTCAGCAGTGTCTGTGAGAATTGAATCAGAGCCCACTAAAATGTTAATACTTACTGAGAAAGGTCACTGCATTCTTCTGCGTAGAGAGCAAGTTAGATTTGGTTAATCCCATTTTTTGAAAGTACAGGCAGCATTTTCAGCACTGTAAACCAAAGAGTTATTCCTATCTGTGTTTATGATATTTCTAATTGTCACATCAAGTGAAAATTATTTAAGAATGTGAAATAAATAAGATATCCTGCAGCACTCCTGCTCCACCTATGTTGAGTTGCAAAAGCCACCTTTAAGTCTTTCAGTGTTGAATCTTAATTGGATCTTCCAGACAGAAACAATCCACTCCTCACACAGGAGTGCCAGAAAGGAGAAAGGAAAAGGACAAGGAATTTTAATTGCACTGTAATCCTTCCTTCTTGCAAACACCACATTGCAGGGACCTAACAGACTAGAACCAAAATCAAAATTCACTGGGAACCTCTCAAAAGAAAACACATTAAAATCCATCCATAGATGGATCTCCAGGCAGTTGGCCACGCTGTTGTTTAATGCAGGAAGTAATATAAATTAAACCCTTTGTCACTCCTAACTGAAAGGAAAAAAGGGAACCAGCCAATTTGTCAGCGGATTTTGCCTTCATCGTAATTGCTGTATCCATCTTTCCTGCCTCTCCATGCCCCACCACAGGCCCTGCTCCAAGCTGTCAGCAGTTCTCACACTCAGCTTTGGCACTGGGAAAACGTTTCGTTCTATAGTTCATATATCTTGATGAGAGGCCTATAAATAGACACCATTTCCTACCCTTCTTTCTGGGCCGTATCCATCACCCTGAACAGCAAAAATTACCTTTCAGCACTGCATTAAGTCAATGGTTTTCCACTGCAGAGCACAGATGTCAAAGGGGGAAGAGCCCACTGAGCCACCCTGCACACTAAAATAACCTGCTGAAGTCCATCAGGTCCGTCAGGAGTGGTCCCAACCTCTACAAAATATTCAAGGTTGACAACAGGCTGCCATCCCCAATTCCTGACAATCCAGACAAAGATTTGCCAAGAGGATTTGAGATCCAGCTCCCATTTGACCTGTGCTGCAGCAGGCAGTGCTCTGCTGGGCACTAAAGATGGGTTGGGAGCATGGGGATTGGGGTGGCTTCCTTAGGGAGTTATTGGACTCTGGCATTAGCCACTGCCCAGACCCTGTCAGAACCTCCAGCCCAAATTCAGTTTAGCAGCACTTTATTCCGAGCCTGGGCTATGGATTCGTCCATTTGCATCATGGAATCACAGAATTGTTTGGGTTGGAAAGGACATTGAAGAACATCCAGTGCCACCCCCTGCAGGGACACCTTCCACCATCCCAAGTTGGTCCAAGCCCCTGACCTTGGACACTTCCAGGGATCCAGGGGCAGCCACAGCTGCTCTGGGAATTCCATCCCAGCCCCTCCCCACCCCCACAGGGAAGAATTCCTTCCCAATATCCCATCTAACCCTTCCCTCTGGCAGTAGGAAGCCATTCCCCCTTGTCCTGTCACTCCAGGCCCTTGGAAAGTCTCTCTCCATCTTTCTTTAAGTTCCTTCAAGTACTGGAGGGCCCCAATTAGGTCATCTCGAAGCTTCTCTTCTCCAGGCTGAACAACCCCAACTCTCCAAGCCTTTCCTCCCAGCAGAGCTGCTCCACCCCTCTGATCATCCTGGAGCCTCCTCTGGACTCTCTCCAATGCCTGCTCCTTCACGGGGCTCTGGGGAGGCCTCCCAACTCTTCCCACAGCTTTAAAGTAAACTTTACAAGCATCTTTTATCTGTGACCACCACAATGTCAAAGTCCCAGTAATTCCTTCTGCAGGGCAGCCAGGCCTAGGTGGAGCAGTTTAGCCCTGCTGCCTCTCCAGGTGGCAGGATGGGATGCCTTGGGACTTCAAAGGGGTTTTGTGTGGACGTGAGGGTGTTTTGCAACCCTTGTGAAAATCAAATTGCATGTGGTCCTTGTGCTTGTCCCTGAATGCCCCAGTTAATGAGTTTTTAGTGCACTGAACCCTACTTAATACATTGCCTAATAAAATGAGAGTAATTAATCAATTACCCAAAAGGGCCCAGCTTTTGATCGTTCTTACGCACTTATCAAAGCAGCCAGGGTTCTTCCCCCACCCTCCTCAGCATCACAAACCTCCCCTTTTTGATGGTGTCCTGGACACAATGAGGGGCCTCTCTGGTGGGGTAATGTGGCTGCTGGCCACGCTTTGTCCCTGCTCTGTGGACAAACACTTGGCCTTGCTGCCACTTGTCCCTTGCCAAGCTGCTCTCAGGTCTCCAGCCAGGACCATGCTGGAGAACGCAGTCACTGCAGAATCACAGACTTGTTTGAGTGGGAAGGGACCTTAAATCCCATCCAGTGCCACCCCTGCCATGGCAGGGACCCCTCCCACTGTCCCAGGCTGCTCCAAGCCCTGTCCAACCTGGCCTTGGGCACTTGCAGGGATCCAGGGGCAGCCACAGCTGCTCTGGGCACCCTGTACCAGGCTCCCCCCCACCATTATTCATCTACACTGACTGAGGACAGATCTTCAGCAAAACTGAGCCCTGCTGAGCTCTCTGTGCTATCACTAGTTTGATATTCACCCTTTGATTGCAACTGTTTGTATTCTCCATGGGAAGTGCAAACCCACTGCAGTGGGGGTGACAGTCCCCAAGGCCAGGCTGAGCCTGCTCCAAACACCTCCCCTAAAACATCATTTGCTCCAATTCATGGAACTGCCATTGCTGACAGAGCTCCAGGAGTGTCTGCTGGTCCTACTTGGCTCTTTCCTCAGACTATCGCCTGCTGCTGTGCTGGCTTTGACAGATGCTAAGTCTCTCCTCCTATTTCGGTCCACTGAAGCTTCTGACCTTCTTTTATGTTCCCTCTCTAACTTAGGCTGCCCCTCTGTCATGGCAGCACAGCAGTAAAACCCTTGGAAGTCATCCCGAAAGAGGAACTACTGCAAACTGCAGCACTTGGCTATTTACTCCTCACAGCTGAGGGGAAAAAAAGTGTCTTCCTTTATCTTAGAACTAGAAAAAGAACTAATGCTCCTGCAGGAGCCTATCTGTGAGGAAAAAAGGATTTCTTCCATCTTAGTGACAAATGTTGTTTCACTTCTAGTGGGGAAAGAAAAGAAGAAATCCTAAGCAACCTCTGAAATCATCTTGCCAAGGCTTCTACACTCCTCACAACATATTTCCAAAACACTTTGGGGGTTGATGTTCTCTACTGAACTCCACAGTGAACAGCTGAAGGTACATGTGCGTCGCCTGGGATCTTTGTGGATGCTGAAAACATGCAGGTTTCTTCAATTTTTGAATTTTTTTTTTTTTTTGTGGGAAGATAAAACAGTACCTGCATGGCCCTACAAACTTAAAACTTAGGAGGAAGGAAGGGAGTAAGCCTTGGATAAAGCAAAGGAATAGAAGGGACTTAAATATCAGACTTCCACTGAAAGAAAGCTCACTGTAATTTAGGCAAAGATCATCACAGAACTCCAGACCATTCCATTTCATTCAGCTATGCCTGGATAAACCTGAATACATCAGGGTCAGGCCCTGCCAGAACAATTCATCCAGACTCTGAGTCATTCTGCAGTGCCCTCCTTCCCCTTGCTCACAGACACAGAGCAGAGGCTCTGAGCTGGACCAGTCCTGTCAGCTCAGCCCCATCAGGAGATGGGGAGCCTCTGAAACCCTCAGGTCTTGATAATCCCTTTGGATTCTGAACAAAATAATCCATCAGCCCTGAATTAACACCTAAGCACAGATAAACTCAAGAGGAGCCCAGCCCCAGACACAAGTCTGGTCAGGGAGCAGCGAGCTGGTGCAAACAGCTCCACATTCCAGACTGGGTGGATCCCCCTGACGTTTGGAAATACCGGGTCTGACAGGCCGGCTGCAGCGCTGGAGGGCAGCGCCTTGCTGCCAGCCTGCCTGTTTTCCTTGGGGTTTCTGGAGCAGCAAACCCAGGCAGCTGATCCTAGAAATAACAGCTGGGAGCAGCCCAACACTCACCACCACTGTCAGGAAGGTGCTTTTCTGAAGATCCTGATGTTAAAGGGTGGGGGCACAACAGAAACCCAGTGGCCAGATGCCCATTGTGACAGGAAAAACCCTGATGTGTTTACAGCACGGGTTTCAAAAGTGCTTAGCAATTAAGATTCCCAACTTGAGACGTCTTACAGAGGCCCAGACTCCTGGTGTGCCTGCCTCCAACGGGCTGGGCATCCACTTTCCTGGCACATGGGAACAGAGAGATGTTCCATGGCAAGGATATAGAGGTGTGATCCAGAGAAGGAAGACGGTTTTGCTTTTTTATTTTCATTTCCTCATCCTCCTATTGGAGGGATGAAGCGGCTCTGCTGTGAGGAAAGGTTGAGAGAATTGGGATTGTCCAGCCTGTGGAAGAGAAGCTTCAGGATGACCTAATTGTGGCCTTCCAGTACCTGAAGGGGCTGACAGGAAAGATGGAGAGAGACAATTTATAAGGGATGGAGTGCCAGGACAAGGGGGAACGGCTTCCCACTGCCAGAGGGAAGGGTTAGATGGGATACTGAGAAGGAATTCTTCCCTGTGAGGGTGGGGAGGCCCTGGCACAGAGTACCCAGAGCAGCTGTGGCTGCCCCTGGATCCCTGCAAGGGCCCAAGGCCAGGTTGAACAGGGCTTGGAGCAGCCTGGGACAGTGGGAGGTGTCCCTGCCATGGCAGGGGTGGCGCTGGAGGGGATTTAAGGTCCCTTCCAAAGCAAACCATTCCATGATTTGTCAGACAGAGACCCTGAAAGAGGGAGGAAGAAGCCACTAAAGAGGGGGCTCAGCTGCAGGAGCTTTAAAGCCCTGAGAGACCCTCAGGTGAGAGGAAGAGCCTGGATTGCTCTGCTGAGACAGAAAGCAGAGAAGCACAAGTGCTCTGCTACAGCCCCCTCAAAGACTTCACCTTCCCCAGCAAACCCAGGGGCATAACAGGTTCTAATCTATCAGAATATACCTGCAATTTTCCCTATAAATTCCTGGAAAATTAGCTTTCTGAAGCAGAGCTATTTCAGCAGTCAGCCAGTGAAAGAACAGCCCACGGCAAGCTCAGGGCATTAATTGACTCTGAGGAGCTACGAGATGCTGCTGAGGCTGGAGCTGTTTGAAAGCACCTGGGAACGCACAGGCACAAAAAGCTGCTCATTGGTTAAATCCAGGGGACTCCAGATCCCTCTTGGAACAAAGCTTGGAGTGGAGGAGGTGGGAGGATAAATACGGCCACAACCTAGAGAAGGCAACAGCGATTCCTTTGGCAATACAAACACTTTGGGTGGTTGCTCCCTGGCCAGGGAAAATCAAAGGGAGGCAGAGGCAACACAGGTCAGAATATTTAAGCATCTACCAGCACCCTGCAAGAGGCTAAGCTCAGCACAGACAAACAGCTGGGACAAACTTTATATTCAATTTATGTATAAACTGCCTTATAAAAGTCTGTATTATCCCACCCCGCAGTGTTTATAGAGGAAAAATACAGCTAGAAAAACCAGGACCTAATGAGTAACACACAAGGCTGTCCAGGCTGCTGTAATTAAATGCTTTACAGAAGCATCTGTAGGCCAAATCCTATTCCTTATTTCCCTGTCTGAGCCTAATGCTACAAATATGTGTCATACCTTCTTCTTTGCTCCAATGACCATTCAAAGAGATACAGATTTTACTCATTTTATGCCCCTTCATCTTGAGCCAAATCTCCTTGTTCTTACCCTCAAAGTGAAACACAATATAGTCTGTGCTTTGAGGGAAATTTTCTTTTATCTCAAAGTATCCCCCATCTCAGGAAAAATAAAAAAAAAACCCACCAGAATTGCAGACTTCCCTCAAAACATTCCAAATATGAACAGTAAAATATCTCCACAGTTGTGAAAAAACACAGTGTCAGTTTTACCCAAGTTATAGGTGATTTTTTTTAAAAAAAGCTTTTAAGAATGATAAATTGCCACCAGTCACAAGCCAAATGTTGTCTTTTCTTCATGTTACCAGAATCAACACACACAAAGGTCATATGATGAAGAATCAGTGTCCATTGATTAAATTTTTTAAAAATTCAAGCTGGGATGGAGACAAAAGTGTGGTTTTCCAGGGAAGTTTCTGCTTTATCAGGAAGGGCTGCAGCAGGTGCTGCTTAATCAAGCTGCCGAAGGGTTAATTATCTGTCAGAACACACATGGGGTGGGGGAAAATCCCTGTGAGCAGTTGCTAGGGAGTAGAGGTTCCAGGAACAAAAGGCAAACGGGTGCTTGGGGTAGGGAATCTCCATCCCTGGATTAGGGCTGGCCACCTGCAAGGCCACAATCCCGAGCACGTGCAGGGCCAGGACTGGACTCGATGACCCCTGTGGGTCCTTCCAGCTCAGGGTATTCCATGAGTCTGTGATTATCTGCAGGCAGAGCTGGACTGAGAGCTCCCTGTGCCAGAGCCACCAAATGCCGCTCCGGGCTGGGAGTGCGGAGCACAAACAAGACACAGGAGGAACAAGAGCTGCCAGTTCAACCTCCATGGCTTTGTCCCTCCCTGTGAGTGCTCTGTCCCACCCTGTGAGTGCTCTGTCCCTCACCCCAACGCCTGAACTGGAACAGTGGGAGCTCACCCTGGCCCTGCACTGGGCTCCGTGCCATGAACTCTGTGCATGGCCATGGCAACCCCAGAGGTCACTGGGGATGGAGGAGAGCTCGGTGTGTGCTTCAGCGGGCTCTGACTGAGATCCAGAGAGCTGCTCTGGGCAGCCTCAGGTCCCACAAAGGACAGCCTGTGCACAGGGAACCTGAGCCATGTCCCTTATCAGTCCAGCTGCTGATATTTCACACACACTTCCTGCAGAAAGAAGTCTTTGCTTGGTGCTGCTGGAATTTCAACTCCCGGTGAAGAGTGAGGTGTAGCACAAACTGGGCTTACTGGGACTCTAATCCAGCCTGTCCAGAAGCCTCAGCCTCTCTTCCTCATGCTTTAAACCAGGCCTCTTCTGACAGATGCTGATGCTGGAAAGCATCCCTCGCTCCTTCAGGAGCCTTGGAGGAGCCTGGTGTGTGACCCAGCTTGAGGACATTGTCACAGGGAGCCCTCTGACAGCACAGTGATGTCACAGCCTCCAGAGAGCAGCCAACACATGAAAGTTCAGCTCTCCTGCACGAGGCAACTCATTCAGCCAAAAGCTGGTGTGCCAGGCTGTCAGCAAATCCAGGCAGAGATGGGAAAAGCAAATATATTTAGGCAGATTTTAACAGCTTGACCAAAAACCCATAGAAACTCCCTTAGGAAAAGGGAGAAGGAGCTGCTGGTTGAATATAACGGAAGCTCTAAGGAAGAAAGCAGCCCAGTGCATGTGAATGTTAATCAAGCCCCATTTCTCTTCAAGTCAAAACATGAAGGTATTTACTGGTGTGTTGGAGAAGAGCCTTCAGGGGGTTTAAATTATCCTGTCCAACCCATATTCTAATGGCTCTGCCTGACCTCCAGAGATCATCACTGGGTTTCTGGCTCACTGCCCTGCTGCATGTGATAAAAGCATTTGGGGCTTACCAGCAAGGTTTTCATCACTCTCCATGGGAGGCCTGGGAAGGCCACGGGATTGTGCCTGGAGAACAACGTGCATTTCCTTTCTGATAAGAATATTGGGGGACAGATTTTATAACAGGCTCTGTGTGTGCACTGAGAGAGAAAGGATCAGAACGTGGCAGCATCACTCACTCCACTTGCAATCACTCACACCCCATGCACAGGGATGTCCAAGCCTCCAGCTCTCCTGCACAGCAGAATTTGGCCCAGTCCCAGTTTGGGTCACACCAGTAAGCTGATATCACAGACCCACTGCTCTCCAGTGAGGCTCCACAATATCAGCTCACTGCAGAAACGAGGCAATGGATTTTCAGATCCTGACCCTCGTGGCACAGCTCATGCAGGATTCCCGTTGCCTGATCCCACTGAACAAACACAGTGTTGTACTAGAGATAAATGTGAAATACTCAAGCTACATTTCATCAAAAACAGAGATTAAAAATATGCTCACTGACTCAGCATGCTGACACATCCAGTTCAGTAATTTAAGACTAAAGACCGTCACTTCATTATATCCCTAAGATATGGCCCAGAAAACCAGCCCATCAAAAATCATGGAGCTCCACACAAATTTGAGTCTTATAGGAATATTCTTCTATAGGAATATAAATTCAGTAATTGCTTCATGGGTTATTAAATCTGGTTTTATAAACTAAGACAGACATAGCATATAATCCAAAACTAGTCACACCAGAACAGGTCAGAGAGCACACATTAGCATGCAATTGGCTGACACTAAAATTAGCTACAGTGGCTGAGAATTTGGAAAAAATATTCTTGGTATTTGGGATTATAGAAATCCTTTGCTTTTAACTGACGTCATTAACACCTTTCTACAGCACGTTAATATTTCCCTTTTACAGATGAGGACTGAGTCACAAAGACTTTCCTACAGCCAGTATTAAGTCAGTGGCATAAAGGCACCTGCTGCTTCAAGTACTCATCCTGGAAAACAAACCCACAATTCCTATTTCTAGACCAACTAAAAAATAAAATCCCGAACACTTGGAGAAGCTCAAATTCAGCAGAAGGGGTGGAGAGTGAAATAAACTAGTAAGAAGATGGTGCAAAGGGTGAAGTTGTGCAGCCTGCGTGGTTTTGGCTGGCAGTGGCTGTGCCAATTATACAAATTATGCAAATGTGATGTTCAGCTAGGTGTGTACAGAAGCAACAATATACAAGTGCTTTGGGGCAAGAAACACATGTTCCCATGTCTGGAGCATTCAGTATTACAAATCCCAGTCAGAGAGTTCTGAGAGATACGGGCTGGGAGGAAATATTTTCGGTTGTACCTTTTCTCCTTCTTTTCTTACATTTACCCCATTATCTACTTCTAAATGCTCCCAACTGACTCAATCCTTCCCGTGCCACTGCATCTCCCTCCCTCATGCATTCAGCAGCGTGAGGATTTCCGGCAGCTCTCCGCCTGCTCCTCACAAACCCATAACTCTCGTGCACAAGCGCTGAAATGGAAATTCTCCCCCACTAATTCCACATTAACTTCGCTCCGACTGCACTGCTGGGAGTAGCACCAGGGACTCAGCAGCGGCTCTCACAGAGGGGGATGGAAAGGCAGCACCTTCAGCATCACTCTTTTCTCTCTTTTTTTTCTCTCTCAGACGGTTCCACCGGGAAAGAAAAGCCCCCAACGAGAGTCTGGAGTGGAGGCTGCCAGGATGACATCAGGGATGGTGCCACTGCAGGAGCAGCCAATTGGGGAGGGCTCTCCCGCTGCCGTGGCTCTCACCTAGCACAGGAGCCTATAGGAGAACGCTCCACGCGGGAAAGACTCGCTCCTCTACTGTCGACGCTTCTCTTGCCACTCCTCCTCTCTCTCCCCTTCCCACTCCAGCCTGAGTGCACGTACACACACACACAGAGCACAGCCGAGGCAAAACAACCCTGCACAGCAAAAACGCGGTGTCTGAGTATCAGACTTCTGCCGGTGATTCACATCAGAGCTTCCTGCTGCTGCTGGAGAGTCGTATTTTTGTTCAGGGATTTCAGTGGGAGGAAGAAGCTTCCTCCTCCTAGTCGCTGATGAGTTTAACTCGTTGTTATGACAGTGCAGCCAACAGGCTTTGGGTTTCTATCCCAAACGCAAGAAAAGCAATTCAACTCCAACCAGAGACCCCAACCAGGCCTGCAACGCTGTGAAAAGACAGCAGAGAATTTAAAGCTGGGGCTCAATAGCCTCAAGCTGCGCCAAGGGAGGGTCAGGTTGGACATCAGCAGGAATTTCTCCATGGAAAAGGGGGGTCAGGCCTTGGCAGGGGCTGCCCAGGGAGGTTTGGAGGCCCCATCCCTGCAGGTGTCCAAGGAAGGCCTGGACGTGGCACTCGGTGCTCTGGGCTGGGGACAAGGTGGGCATCGGGCACAGCTTGGACTCGATGCTGTTGGAAGGCTTTTCCAATCTCAGTGATTCTGGGATTCTGTGTTCTGCCTTTCCCTGCATGCCGGTGAATTTAACTGGACAAGACCTAATTTTTAGCACATGGAAGCAAAGCCCAGCATCAGACTGGAGCAGTGCTTGCAAGTGCACCCTGTTTACACCAGAGATCCTCACTGCAGCTGCTGTCTAGGAGGAAATGGGCTCATAAAGCTGTGTGTGAGCTGAAGCTATTAAAGCAATTTGTAGGAACCCCAGAGATCTCTTCTACCTGTCAGACAGTGCTCTTAAAGCAGCAGCTGTAATTGTCTGCTGCTTCTCACTCTGAAATGAAATGACAATTGGCACATTGTGGGAGCAAGTCTGAGGTGTCTCCTGGTAGTGGTGCAGCCTTTTCATACGAGAGGAGAGCAGCCAGGCTCTCTGGGAGAATCCTAAAGGAGACTCCTGTACTCCAGGCACACAGCTTTTAAACCCGACTAACTCGCAGCACCTAAAATTCTTGTGAGTACAAAGAGATTTTTATGTCCCATTCTTTGCAGAAAAATATCTGAGCACTGCTCCAGCTCTGGCCAGCCCTCACACACTACAAGGCTTTAATTCTGACTGTGCAAAGATGAAGCTGAAAAATCCACCTCCGTGTATCCATCTCTTACTCTGACAGGAACTTTGTTCCCATCAGTATTTATAAAAGTATCTATATTTTTACAAAGAATCCTGTAAGTGGAGCTGGCTCGATAAGCTGAGGAGCAGGAACGCTCTGTCCTTGCCAGGCCTGGGCAGCACAGACAGACCCTGCTCAGCCCAGCAGGGCAGAGTCTGCAGCTCCTTCTGACCTCCCATTTCAGTAGGAAACTGAGCTGAGAGCACTTCTATCTTATCCAGCACCACTGGGAGTAAACACTGGTCACAAAGCATCCTCCAGGCCTCCAGGAGGAATTCTCAGACAGAAAAATCCAGAATGGTTCCAAATTTGGAGATGAATTCTGATTTAGTGTGCACCACTCTCCTCCCTATAAACATGACAGACCACTCCATAGAATCCTGGAATGGTTTGCGTTGGAAGGGACCTTAAAGACCATCCCATTTCCCCCCCTGCCATGGGCAGGACCCCTTCCACTATCCCAGGGTGCTCCAAGCCCTGTCCAGCCTGGCCTTGGACACTCACAGGGATGGGGCAGCCACAGCTTCTTTGGGCACCCTGTGCCAGGGCCTCCCCACCCTCACAGGGAAGAATTTCCTCTGTATACCCCACAGAAATTTCCCCTCTTTCAGTTTGGACCCATTAGTCCTTGTCCTGGCACTGCAATTCCTGATGAAATGGTAAACTTCCTTTATATCCTCCTTCCTTGGAGGTGAAAGCAAAGCAGTGGCCCCTGAACACCCCTGTCCTGGGCTGTGCCAGCTCCAATTACACACATCAACCACTAATTAACAGTGTGCAAGACCTGGAGCTCTCCCAGCACCCACATCCCTACCTGAAGGAACTGCAGGGCTCATGGGACCAGGAAATACACACAAAACAGGGCAATATTTTATCTCAGTCACCAGAATTTCCCATGACAGAGCTGGGGACTCAAAGAGGCTCAAGGTGTTTGAGCAGAATGGAGAAGCAGTGTGAAGACACAAGGAAATGAAGGAGCATTTCCCAGGGCCTGGGAGAGCACAGGAACGCAGCGAAGCAGGATGAGAACTCAGGCATCCCAGCAATGAACTTCACGGTGAGTAATCGGAATAATGCAAAAGCAGAAGAGGATTTCAACCAGCAGCGAGGTGCAGAGGAGGCATTTTTGTTGTTCCAGCTGCAAAATGAGGATGGTCCCACAAAGCTCCTCCCAGCATCTAAGGGACAAGGACCCTGCCTGCTCCTGCCCATGGAAGGAGCTGGAAGAATCAGGAGTGCAGTTTGTGTCTGAAATTCCACCACGCACCATTTACATCTTGTTTGGCCATAAGCTCGTGTAGCACTGTTGAAGTAAATGAGGAATTATTTTTTAGAAGGAAAAGAGGAGCAAGGAGTACATTTCACTCAAAATTCTGCACATAAAGTTCTTTCTATTGATAAATGACAGTCTCCCACCCCATATTTAGATGCAGGTTACATGCCAGAACTAAAAGGTTGTGAGAAGATTGGTCTTAGAACAGAGATTTTCATTAAAACACTTAGAAGACATGGGAAAATGCACCTGAGAATCAGAGGCTCCTTGATCTACCATAGAAAGGCATTCCAGGATCCAGGGGCTGAAATTTAAACTCTAAAATAAGGTGGAAGTTAAAGCTCAAGGTATAGGTCCAGCACAACCCCACACACTAGCAGCTTTGCAAGGACCTGTCCTTTTGTGACCTGAATTATACACCTTAATACACTGCAACAACTTCAACAGCTGTAGGACTATTCTCTTTTTTTATAAACACCAGAATAAGGCATTTTCTGGCCTTAAAATTCACTGATTTGTCTTCAGACAACAAACAGCAAGTTACGCAAACCGCACCACTAAAAAAAAAAATCTCAAAACAAACCTCCCAGTCTTATCAGATAGTGTTAGGACAACAGTTTAAAATAGAAAAATGCCTGTTTCCATACTCTCAGGTCTCTGGCAGCAGCTCAGAAAGTTAAGTCATGTTTACTTTCCTTCCTGGAAAAGCACCCCTCGCTCTCCCCCTAATGTCAGCACACTCTGGCTGAGTCAGCCCAGCTCACACAGGCCAGGGCACAAAGAGGGACCTAATCAAGTGGAAATTAATTTAGCTTTCTCTTTTTCATGGGGGTGCTGTATCCAGCACCAGGTTTTTCAGGAGTACTTCAAGATTTTTGTTTTGTTCTCAAAGTGCTGGTTGAACTACAGGCCATAGTTCAGGAATCCTGGTGGTTTATTTTGGTTTTCAAGGCCCAAAACACAAACGAGTCTTCATAAATCGCCAAGCACAAGGCAAAGATCCTACAAACAGTGGCAGGGAATCAGGGCTTCACTTTCAGATGGGGTTTTTACATGTATGCACACACACAAATGTGTAAATAACGTTTTTATAGTGAAAAACAATTCAAATTCTAAGCTTTTCATACGTGTACAGTGAAGCCTGAAACCAGTGTAAGGAGGACTCAACATCCCACCAGTGAACTCAACCACAGAGGACCTGGAGATTCCCTCATCAGGGTAGAAGACAACTTTCCCAGAATCTGAAATTCTTGGACAAGAATGAAAAGAAGCTTGAAGACAGTCCTCAACTCCATCAAAATGTGATTTACACCAGAATAATCCCAGTGCAAAGAAAGTGCTGCCTTACGCAAGACGATCTTGAATGTATTCTTGCATTACAAATAAAAAGGTTTTGAAGCAATTCAAAAGTTCAGGCCCAATTTTCACTGTGAGTCCCAGAGGGAGAAACTTTTTAAAAGTAGATTTATAATTTTATCTTATTCCTCTGGAAAAAAAAAAAATCCCATTTATACAAAGTTCGGGATTTACAGATTAAAAATATAGAAAATAATTACTAAAATGGGTGGTACCAGTAATCAGAATGGTGCCATTCCCACCTAGAATGAACAAGTCTCCTCATGATAAATAGAAATAACCCGTGCTCTTGAACCATGAACATGGAGGCAGACTAACAATTAGGGTTTATGTCCCTTACTCTTTAATCTGCAAATTAAACAGAATTAGGAAACAGAAGAGAAATACAAGGAATACAATAGAGTTGACCAATTATACAAAATCTCAGCAACTCTACTTTACATTTCATATGCCACCACATTATTTTGCTTTCAGAGCTTTCCTGGACAAGGTGCTGGAGAAGGTACACAAGGCCAACCAGGGGCAGTATTTTTATTAAGTGCTTCAGGAAATGAAGCGGATGATCCCAGGTCACTAAAAACAAAAACAAAAACAAAACAAAAACAAAACAAAAACAAACCCAAGCAATCTTTCAAAAAAAATTATTCCAGTCTATAAACAGCAGCTTCAATGTTCATGTCACCCAGAACAAAATAGTTCCATAAAACAGCTTAAAAAGCAGTCCTGTAAAAAAGAAGAAAGACAAAAGAAAGGCGCAGCATGAAGTAATTTCAGACAACCAGTTTTGTGAGAGCTTTAATGGCACAAAATGTTTATAAGCTACAACTTATACATGTAAACTGTATATAATGTTACAAAGTGCTAACTAATTTATGAAGAATGCATAATCACTTTGGCTCAGTTAACTCCAATATTTCAACAAATGTCAATTAAAAAATTTGAATTTCTAACAATCTTCAGCTTTCACTTTTGAAAACAGTAAGTAAATATGCATTTGCTGCAGTTAGGTCAGCCTGCTGCATCTTTAATGTGCGAGTTTATGCATTTTTTCTTGATCCTATTTACAAATAGTCTAGGCCAGTTTTCACTGAATGTAAGAAAAATCAAGCCTACTTTTTTTTTTTTTCCAAAACTGTAAACAGGTATAAAGCTTTTTAGACAACATTTATCTTAACAAAACTCCAACTCTCAATAGTTGAAACCCCTTTTTGAATGATACAACACTCTGTTCCTGTTCATTGTAAAACTGGAAGTTGCAGACTTTCCTCCAAACCTTAGAGTAGGGTCTCAATAAATACTGCATTGTATCCCAGCCAGTGTTACAGTGACCACGGGGCATTCCTCAGCTCTGGGCTTCAAAGGTTTTACTCCAAATATCATGAGTGGTGTTGATACTCCAGCCACAAGCTTGCACTGTCATTTATCAGATATTCTGAAGAATTACCTTGTAATTTAGAAAGGGGTAATTTACTGGGTTTTTCTCTTTAAAAAGTACTCCCTACTTAGTAAAAATCTTTTTCTATCACTCCAATTTCATACAAAACAAGGTGCAGTGTTAGAACTGAAAGTGGTCTGGCCTTTGGCCCGTTCCCTCAGATTTTAGGGCTGTAAAATGAAGTATTTGATGCTCTCTAAAACCCCCTTCACCACGTTCCCCTGCCCGCCCCCACCTCTGGGTGAAACCCAATATCCACACCCAAAACAAACCCGCACTTGTGGGCAGCTCAAGTGCCACCAAGTACTCACAACTAAAAGAAAAAAAAGCAGATTACTCAAGAGGATTTGTTGTTCACCCTGAAAGCATTCTCTGACAGCATTCAGAAGTAGAGAATGAAAATACAGTTTAGCAGTGGGTTCATACTTAACTTTTTCACTTCCTGGGAGCAAACTAAAGTTTTTTTTAACCCAAATCTCAGCTGGGATTTAGCTTCTATGCATCAACTGGTTCAAGGAATCACTGCTCTATCAAATAATCAACTTTATTAAGTCCGATGCAAGCAAACAATTACAGGTAGCTATTCTCTCCAAATGGCTGACTAGATTTTCTCTACAAGTCAGCCTACTAAAGTTTTTATTTAAATGAGATTTTTGCTAGTCTTAAAATTAGCATTGGTTCCCTAAATACTTAGTATTAAAGTCTATATCATATTTTTTTTAATATATTCATAGATATATATAAAAAAAAGAGTATTCTATCCTTCAGAGTTCATGCTACATGTTCTGAAATCCAATAAAATCTATTTAAGGACACGACTGTCCTGATGCTTTGTAACAATTTGGTACTAAAGCTTCACATTTTGAAAAGAAGTGTCACTGAAGGAGGACAAAGTTTAATGTTCCCTAAGATAAAAGTTCAACATCAGTGAGAAATCTACCCTAACATGAGACATCACGAGTGACTTTCAGGTTCCAAGTATCCCCAAAATGGAGATTGTACAGTAAACAATGAGAGAGAGGAATATTGAAAATTCATTTGCAGAAGACATTTCAGAGCTTTTACAACTTCTGAACCTTTATGCACCTGCAAGATTGTCCCCCTTAAGGATGAGTCAAACGCTTTTCCTGCTGAAACTGCCGGATCCTCGGAGCTGTAAATGGTTCCACCACAAACAGAATAATTTCCTTTTACACAGAGCCTACCTACACCTACAGCTGTTGGGTTTTTCCTTAATTTAGAACTACTCTGGAAAGGAAATTTTCACACTGAAAATTTTCCCTTAAGAAAACAGGTAAGGAAAAGAAAAAGCTTCTTCACATGCAAACAATGCAATTTTTCTAATATTTCCTAGGTATCAGACAGGTTTTCCTACAAGGAATAAGGAGCTGACTTCATAGAAAAGACAAGATTACAACAATTACCTAATATTAAAATATGCTGATGGATTTAGTTATCCTACTTTAAAATTTATGCAGTCTTTGCCTCCTGCAAATCAAATGGTGTTTGTTAGCCAATACAAGGGGCTGAGTAAATTCCCCCCAAAAGCTGATTTAAACTGGGTCTTTATTACCAGTGATTTCTTAGTTTATTCCACAACCAGCTTCTTTTTTACAAAAGAAAAACTCTTTTCCACTCCAATCAGTAATTTCCTTCCAAAGAGACTGTTATATCACCAACATGCAGTCAACACTTAGACCATGCACAACTGCAATTGAAGTCAGGTTGCATTAAGGAGGCAACAGCATCACTGATAAAATTAAACTTGCTGGTGGCATTTTGCATTGAGAGAAGCCCTTGCAACACAGAGACAGTTGTAAACTCCATCCAGCAACTCTGACGTGTCTTGCAGGCCAAGAGGCAGGGGAATGGGAGAGAGGGAAAGAATGTGGATAGCCAAACACCTCAACAGAGTTCCAACACAATACTGAATTCCAGAGTTAGCAAAAACCTGGATATGGAAGGAAAGGGTGAAGTCAGGGTCATGCTTAAAATGGTCTCAAGTCAAATGTACTAAATGAGACAGTAACACCTTCACAGGTCACGTGGGGTCCAGGTTTTGCACTCCATGGTTCAATAAGTGCTGGCTGAAGGCGTGGTCAGGCGTTTCCCAATGTAGATGCTGAAATAAAACGTACAAGGATATTTTGTATTGCACAGGAATGCTCCCTGCTTTCCAACAGTCCCCACACACCAAACTGCTCTAATCGCTTTCTCAAGTCTGAGATCCACCCACAGACCTCACTTCTCTTCTATAAAATTACTTACAGTGAGGTTTTGAATGAGCCTGGAAGGATCAGTGCTCTGAGTGCTCAGCCAAAGTGGGTTTTTTCTCCACTCCCAGGCTCATCTGAAAACCCCAATCCAAAAGCTTTTGTTTTTTGAGTACTTGACACAGCAACACTCCCAGATAACTGCGGTAAAACAAATCAAGTGCTGCCTAGAGAGAGGGGGGTGAGCTTTAAAACTCTGAGCATTGAGGATCTATGCAAACACTGACCACAGGCAAGATTTAAATCACTGCAGAAATGCACAATTTTGCTGTAGTACAAATATCTCACAGTACATCCTCACATATTCTATCCTAATTTATTTGATAGTTTACAGGAATTTAAAGAGACATTTGAACTACATCCCCAGAAACAAACACAAAGCTAAATAAAAACATGTTTTGAGTCCATGCCTTTGTCCCATCCCAGAAGAACATAAGATGGATAAACAGAACGTAAGGATTTAGGCGAAGTGAGAGATTATGTGGGATTATGCAGGCAATGAAAACACTGCTGAGCAGAGACACAGCTGATCTTGCAGGACACATCCAGTACTTCATTTCTCTAAGTACTCAAACCTTGACTTTCAGTAACATCTCAAGGGAGCACTAAACTGGAAATTACAGAGTTTGTGCCACACACACAACCTCAGCATCATTATTTGCACAGTGTGGCTTCATAATGGTCAGTAAAAGTTACTTTTTACCTATTCTAATTTTCCCCTTTATAACCTGAAGCATTTAAATAGAAGGCACATAATCAAATTGCACATGTTACAATTACAAAGGTTATTTGCAAACTCATCCATGCATTTTCAATACAACTTGATTTATTCTAGAAATAAAGCACATTAAAGGCCGTGAAGTTTTAATTGTTGCAAAGTTTTCCTGCTTTTGTAAAAGCGCACCAAGTTTGAGTGAGGGGCAAAAATTGTTTTTTTAGAAAAAGCCCTTTTCAGCAGGACCTGACATTCAAGCAAAGCGGAAAAGCAAAAGTTGAAGTGAGAATTAGGTTAATACTTACCCTAGTCCCAGAGCCAAAACATGAGATATGAACAGAGATGGAATGAAAACCTTAAGAAATTCTGCAGAGAAAATGCCACCTTTTTTCATTGCTCCACTTTTTCTCATACTTAGAGACACTGAACGTTTAGGATGTCTGAAATGGAATTCCCTGGAAGAAGAGGGGGAGGGGGGGAAAAAATTCAACAAGACTTTTTTGTTTCTTTCCCTTTTTTTTTCTTTTTTTTTTTTTTTTGCACACAAATGCACAGATCTCTGTAGAACATTTTTTTTTTTAAGTACAAAGAGCTAGAGATCAAAGCCCAAGATCCCTTACACAGAGTAAGGAATCAAAGAGAATAAGAGGAGGGATTGTGGAGAGACCACTTACACAGACAGTATAGACACAAAGGGAGCAGGAGCTGCAGAGAGAGAGGTAGGTCCGAGAGAGGGAATTTCAGGATGTGATTTGTTAGCAAGAGGCCTCATTTTTTGTTCCAAACACAGATACAGAAGTCTGCCAGATTTAGATAGCATCCTCTATTTTAATAAAAATGCTTTGCATTCAAGGATCTCAAGGTTTCCCCTTCTGTGGATGAACATTACATATTTTACATAGAAAGAAAAAAAGGGACAGAGAATTTAGGAGACTTGCTCAACACTCTTCCACTCAAGAAGCCAAGACTAAATCCCATGGATCCCAGCTCCAAGTACCCAGCTCTCCCAACAATTATAATTTTGTCAAGAAACCTTGCAATCAGCTTGCTATGGCTTCATATTTACCTTCAAGTCATCCTGCTGCTATTCTGATTTTCATACTTCATTGTTTTGACCTTTTTTAGCCTCCCCACAGAGAAATCAATCTCTTCCTAAGATGAACTTATTTTGATTGTGAGATTGTGACCATCCTTTCCTTCATCTATTCATTAAAATATATTAATATTCATTAAAAACCCAGAGTCGAACTCACTTGGGAGGAATGTTTTCAGGCCTACTTGACCAGTCTGACACCCAGTCTGCACTTTTCTTCAAAACTTCCAATTCTTTCTCTCCTTCTACTGCTTCTTCTTCGGACTGAAACAGACAGGGGACAAGCCTTGTAACACTCAATTAGCTCCTTCTCAGGGTGTTAAATTCAGAGCGACAACAGTGGTGACATGATAAGCACCAAATGGTGGCACCTGATAAACGAGCAAGTGTTCTTGGACTGCTGATTATTTCAAAGAGATTTGATTTTGCCAGCAGAAGTCAGGAAACCACAAATTCTATTACTGTGTCCAGGATTTCCACATCATTGCAAGCTGTTTGTTTTTTTTAACTAACAAAAACAAAGGATTGTTTTAATCCTAAATGTAATAAACCAGAGATGCGTGAAAAATATTTACAAATAGAAAAAAACATTAGGTTGATGGCATTCCATTTAAAGCCCACAGAATGTGACTAAGAGCATGGGAAGTCAAATAAAAAGGTTTCAAAACCAGTATTTTGACTTTTTAAAGGTGTTATTAGTCATTTAAAAGTTACATTACTTGCAACTAGTAGCCTCTACTGGGTGAATCTGAGACGCAGGAGGGAAAAGCAAGCACTCACTCTAATTGTGTATAAAGACTTAACTTTACATCAATAGATGCAAATGTTACCATATAGGAAATGAAATAAATTAGGAAGAGTAGAGAACACCACTGACTTTAACTCCTCCTTAGTATTAAAACAATCTCCTGAGTGACTCTTACTAAAATATGATAAACCACTTACAACATTAAGTGGGAACCACAGCAAATCAAATAGCACAGTCACAAGTGAGATAAAGAGCTCACCAACACCTTCATTCAGACCCTTCTGGCTCTCAGGGCAGAACTGCAACATTTCCAGGTCTTTGACAAAATCAAATGCAAGGTTTCATTCTACCAGGAATGTTTTATTTATACTGCTGAAGACAGCAAATTCTATGAAATCATCAAACTAAGAGTTCAGCACTAGTCTCCTCTCAGTTTGTGTTATGGAGATTACTCACTGTCATGTGAGTGAGTGTCTGCACAGCAATCACTGAACACCCTGGAATCTTGTGCAGAAATATCAACATTTCAAACCCAGCTTTGACACCCGGTGCCAGCAGGGTTACACAGTAACATGACTGCTACGAAAGAGGCATTTCTCAGATGTACAGATGAAGACTCGTTTTTCCCTCACTCCAAAACTATTAACCTCCAAGTCAAATTTCAATTAATACAGTATTTAAGTCTTTTGACATCACAAAGAGCTTGTTCTACCCCTCAAGCCTAGATCAAATATCCACAACTTACAAATGTATATTTTAAAAGTTAAGGAAGAAAATACCTGAGAACTACTGTCTTTACTTGTGTGCATTTCCACATCAAAAGTTATCTGTCCATCATCTTGAGGTGACGGGCTAAAGAAAAATTGATTTTGTTATGTCATTTTGTCAAGTAAAGAAACATCAGTGTAGATAAATCTCAGCTGAATCATTTCCTCATGCACTTCTGGATGTTATTCAGCTAAGTTACAGACTGCACCACCCTTCAGATCCCAAATACCAGCATTAGAAAATCTTCCCAACCCCCCATCTTTTCAATTTTTATTTATAATCCTACCCTTCTCGACAGGGTTGACAGTTGCTCCCTAAAGTAAAGAAAGCACTGCCCAAAAGTTCAGAAAAGATGCAAATCCTTTCGTTCTTGTAGGGAACGCTGCCAGTATTGTGAATTACACATGTTTTTGTATCCTTACAAGTGGAAACATCACGCAGTTACCACCAGCCAGCGACTATTCCAAATAATGGAGCACAACAGACTTTTCCCTGAGAAAAAGCTCTACCCATCCACAGGACAAAAAGTGCAATAAATTGCAGACAGAGCAGCCAACACTCCTTTACCTGTCACAGTGGGAACTACCTCTTGAACTGCTCTGTCCTGACTCGTGCTGGGCATCCAGGAGGATTTTTTCCATGTCTCCATTGTGGATGGAGGAGGAGGACGGGACGTGCTCCAGGCCCCCGTTCTTGCCGTTGCCGTTGTCGTTGCTGTTGCCGTTGCCGTTCATCTGCAGCTCCACCCAGGAACCTGTGGGGCAGACACACGTCACCCCACGGACACCCCGGCACTGAACACACCTTCACTTTATCAACTGCACCCAGAGGGAAACACCAGCATGCTGGCTTCAGATAACACACACTGACCTGAGAGAGCTCATAAACACGGCACAGAGACAACAGCGACAGGGTTCTTCTTCTTTCATCAATACAAACACCCCTAAAAGCTGCGTTGTTGCTCCCTAACTCCGGAGCTGCTCAATAAAATGTCCCCTTTCTCCCCAACTATTAATACTCTAATCAGCCGTGTCTCTCTCTGCAGTTTGGAGCTTCAATTAACTGTGGATCACTCCATTACACGCCACCCTGTTCTACATTCCTTTCTCTAACAGAATTTTCATCCCTATGCCTCCTACTACAAAACTTCCCCCTGAGTAGCTTTATATTCTCCTTTCCTCTACTTCCAAAGGCCTTGGATCAATCCCTGATTTTTCTATACATCAGGAAGGCTGCCATTCTCAGGCCCCATTCAGCTTGCTATGCCCTGGCACAAACATCTCCCATAAAGCTCAGATATACTGTTTTCCCCCATTTTTCGGTAGTTTTACCTATGGGACATCCATGTGTGCACTAAGATTCAACAAAGAGCAAGAATGTACCACGGATGACAAGAGCAGCTGCTAAAAAGTTCACACTCTGTAGTTAAGGTGAGGATTTTTATTTTTGAAAGTATTTCACTTATATTTTATGTGCAGATTAACTAAATGTGAGAGTGTATGTACTGATGCATTCTTTAGTGATATGTTTCAATTGGAAACAAACAGGTTTTAAAAATATATGTCACTACTACTCCAGTGTAATTTAATTTATTCCACCTGAAGACAGGAGATTTCAGTGGTTTTTTTTGTATTTGGCTGACTATTTTTTACAGTTTGGACATCTTCCCCAGTGATTTAAAAATATCCAAGAAAGAAAAGCAAGCCTGAAGCTACAAACACAGCATCTGAAACTACTTTTTGAGCATTATTTGTGCAAGTTCTACACTTTAACATTGATTTTTGATTTCTGAAATGCACCTGGGAGTGCCTGCAGTTATTTTTTGTAGCATGGTTTTGTCTCTGGGAGCTCCACAGGAAGGTTTGTTTAATAATGAGCCCGTTTTCAACTCGATTTGGTGAAGAATTCACCTTTAGTACCGATTATTCACGATACCATTACAGTGATGTCCATGGAAGCATCACGCCCTGGTGGTTCCCAGCCTGGTTTCCCCAGGCTGGGTTCACAAACAAGGAATTTTGGGTATGCACAGGCACCAGCTCAGCACGGCACCCTAGGCTTTTCAGACAATCAAGTGTTAACTGGGAAGAGGCAGCTTTGCTCAGTCAGCATCAGACAGAGGCTATGTTATTCCAGTGGTGTCTGAATTCCTAAATAAAACAGCCAGACTCTAAGAGCTTCATCAGCAAGGTTGTTCTGCCTTGTAGCAGCAAGAGGCCACACCTGCAGAAAAGCAGGTGGTAAATGCAGTTAGCAGGTGGTCAAAAGTTAGGTAAAAAAGCTTTCTATTCCCCAACAACCACTTTTGGCTATTGGAAAAGCAGGATCTGCAAAGCCATTTATGATTAAAAAAATCAGCAGAGGGCGAAGGTGTGAGGGGATGTATTCCTCTGACACCAGAACACCGAGGATGATGATCAGATCTCCTTACTCTTACTCCTCACACAGCTCTAAACCCACCGCCACAAATAAAATTTTTATTGATTTACCTCGGGCTGACGAACTCTCTGTTTATCTAAAACACACCATGGCCTAAGGAAGAAACCCCAAATTCTACTGTGAGTAAAGAATCCCTGGGAGCTGAGCAGGAGTTGACATGAGGAGCAGCACGTTCTCAGCTGACCTCACCAAGAATGACTCAAAATACATTCAAGGAAGCATAATCTGCCATCAAGCTCCAACACGCTCCCTACTCCCACTGGCACTCACAACCGGTTTGGGACAGGGAGCAGGGAACAGGACTGCGTTCAAAGGCTGATTAGAGGGACATAAATTTGTTTCTTTAAAAGGATGGACAGGAGTGTATTGAAGAATAAACTGCCCAAGTAACAGAGAGCAGGGTTTGCCCCAAGCTTTTTTGAGAACTAAGGAAGTTACATTAATCACTCGCCTAAAAACTTTTAATTTTTGCCATATTTCTACTTGACAGTAAAATAGGAAATGTGGCAGAAAGAAGAGTGGTAGAATTAAGAGTAAGAGAATTAAGAAATGTGACAGCATCTCCTCCCTTCACAAATCATATAACACACACTGGAGAAAAAAAAAACCCAAACAACTGTTCATATGAATGGCATTTTTCTCCAAAATTGTTTGAATTTTGGCTTTGCTCTATGGCTAATTATTTCACTATGACTTTATATACACTGACTTTAATGCCATGTTTTTCCATAACCTGGTGGACTGTTTAAACATCAGGAACTAAACATTTTGGGAAAGATAGGTCTCATTTTGTTTATTCCCTCTGATTTCAGTTGGGTGCATGAAGTGGAGATATTAATGGCAATATATAAATTAAATACCTGTATACATTTTATAGATATAAAAATACTCCAAAGTAGTAGCTCACGAGTAGTCTGAGGCATGATCAACCTGAATAAACTAATAAATATCACTTTTACAATGAAGCACAATTTTAACCAAAAAAAAAAAAAAAAAAAGAGAGGGAAAGGGAAAGGAAAAGAAAGCCAACCAGATTCCCACAATGGTAATTATTAAGCAGATTTTCCATGACAGAGCTAGATGGGTTCTTGCCTAAGGTGGGATTTCTTCTTGTCAATATGTAACAAAGTTTTATAATAATTAAAATACAGGAAGCATCTAGAATTCCCAAAGCAAGCAAGTGGGAGTTTTTATCTCTATGAACCCAACAAAGCACAGGTTACCAGTTTTATTCCCAGCTCTTCTGCCCTCCAAGTGCTAAGGGATCTTTGAATAAAAGGCCCTAAACACACACAAATGACACAGAGAACACCATGAATAGGTGTCTGAGCTCATTAGCCTGAAAAGTTCACTGAAAAGCTGACAGAATGGCAGAAAATGCACCTCTACCAAAGCATTGTGCAGGGGCTGAACATCTGAAAGCAGCACTAAGCCTGCGTGGAGCTGATTGGGTGCATTTGTTTTGTTCCCGGAGCAGAGAGTGTCAAACATTTCCTCTCCTACCTTGTGCTCAGCTCCTCCAGCACTCACTGAGCTGGGTGAGCCTCTACGTGCCGACCCAGCAGCAAGATCTCCACGGGCAGATCCAGCCCCGGCTTACAGAGCTCTCAGCTCCTATCTCCCAGCAGATTAATGAGTCCCATAGTTACCACACCATCAGAAACTAAAAATAAAATATACAGGCATCAAATATGGCCATTTCTAAAGTAAGCATCGAGTCAGGCTCTGGGCATGTCACAACTCTGACAGCCTAATTGTTATTTAGGTATAACAGGCCTGAATAATTTGCCAAAATTATTGACTCAGGTAACATTGTTTAAGGCACCACGGTTATCACACGATGTAGTGTTACCACAACACAATAGCAGCGTTATGAAATGGGCACGGTTCATTCTTCCTTTCATACTATTCCCATTGAGTTATGGAAAACCAACCAGCGAGTTTATTTCGTGGTCAGCTAAACTTCATCGTAAACCACAGAGGTTACAGTTAATCATTAATGCAATTTATTCACCTCTTCTATCCTTAAAATTTAGAGATGAAAGGACACGCTGAAGGAGCTGTTTATAACGAAGAGAAAGCATTTGCCAAATAAGTACCAGAGCCTACATGATGTGCCTTACTAGTGTTATCCTAGGAACAAAAGGATGCAGCAAAGCAGCTGACAGAGATGCCGGATATAGAGGGAAATAGCTCACGTCAGTGCTATTGACTCAGCCACTGAATAAACTCATTCCCACAGCCACGCTCCTCCCCCTACCCCGCTGTATCCCCATCGTCGCTGTTCGGGTAAACTCCGTGTAACCACGCAACGAGCTTGGCCCGTTCCTCGGGGGACTCGATCGCCCTCAGCCCACTCCGAGAGGCGGCGGCTCGGGTCCCGCCGGGCGCAGCACTCCCGCAGCACCCGGAGCCCCTTTTATCCACCCCGGCAGTGCCGCGCGGCCCCTCGGCTCTCCCGGCCTGGCTTCCAGCCGCTCCCGCTGTCCGGAGCTGCGGGATTTCCCCCCCCC
>VZRV01008267.1:13317-41903 GCA_013398115.1 Falcunculus frontatus | reverse complement strand
AGGCGGGGAGAGCCCTGCGAGGCCGTCGCGTGAGGGGGACGGGGACATGGGGACACAGGGACAGGGAATGATGGGGTCAGCCAGGCTGGGAAAACCCTGCGAGACCATCGAGCCCGAGCGGTGACCGATCCCCACCTTGTCCCCAGCCCAGAGCTCTGAGTGCCACCTCCAGCCCTTCTTTGGACTCCTCCAGGGATGGGCACTCCAAACCTCCCTGGGCAGTTCCAATCCCTGAGCACCCTTTCCATGGGGAAATTCCTGCTGCTGTCCAGCCTGAGCCTCCCCTGGCCCAGCCTGAGGCCGTTCCCTCTCCTCCTGTCCCTGTTCCCTGGGAGCAGAGCCCGACCCCCCCCCCGGCTGCCCCCTCCTGTCAGGGAGTTGTGCAGAGCCACAAGGTCCCCCCTGATCCCCCTTTTCATCTTGCTAACTTCATTCCGTTTTGACATCACTTCAACTTGAAGGTTTATTTGGAGGCCGAGACTCTTCTGGTGGAATTTCGTAACTTCTGGCCCTTCTCTCTCAAACACATACCTATTTATAAGAATTTTGCTTCCCAAAAGCTGTAAAGGAGCCTTTTACACCATAAAGTCCTCCCATCAACAGAGAGTATAAATTGTGGCTTTTTCACTACTGTACTCACTGTAGGAGTTCAGTAACAGCAACACCATCAGAGTGAAGCCATGCAGACACAGTTCCAGTAGTGTTCTTTGTTCTCTCCTCTTTACAAATGCAAAGAAATCACTTTATTTCTGTGTCAGAACTATTTTAAGCTAGAGAAAAAGCTTCTATGCACAAGTGTCACGATCATCCCATACTAGAATACCTGTTTTAAATATTTTATGTCTTCTATTCATCTACACTAATGTTGGATGTTTGAAATCCACATTTTGTAACACCAACACTTCCCAATTTGACTGCAGGCCCTGCATGACCGCTCCAAATATCTAATCCTGTGGAAAATCTGGATGTCTCTGGGATAGTACTGGGAGAGAATTAGCTGCATTAGTAGTAAAAAGAAAGCGGTATTTTAATTAATTTGATAAAGCATCTGTTTAGGTGGAGGGGCCACAGAAATATTCGAGATTGGAGTCAGAACAATGAGCTACTTATGATTTTGAATAGAAAACCTGCTCGGGTAACCCTATCCTACTTTGCAACCCTCAAATCACAGGCTAACATGAGCATTTGTCACCACCCTCATTCAGGAAGCATTTGCCACAACAGTTGTGGCATGAATATTTATCAGTCAAGTGGGACTATTAAAATTTCTGAGTCAGAAATAAATTGATCAAGATTATAGAGTGAGTCAATGCAGAGCCAGAAATAGCATTCACAAGGCCTGACTTTCAGCCCTGTGCTTGAACCACTACACAGGTTCCTTGAGGCATTTTAATGATGTAATTAATGTTTGTAATTTGAATCCTGGGACGGAAAATGCTGTGACAATGGCAGGGTTGGAGGGACACAAAACCACATGTTAATAGAAGAGAAACAATGGTCATAAATTTCTGGGAATTTTTTTTTGTACTGGAGTGCAATACAAAGGTTTTTCTTCTAGGGAAAAAAAAAAACCCTTTAAGTCAATTGAAATCAAACAAGTAACAAGACTTGTGCCAAGGTAATCCCACTGGTTTATCTCATGGTTCCAAGGTGTTCTAAATGTTTGAAACGAATAAAGAAGGAAAGCTGTGGCTGCCCCTGGATCCCTGGAAGTGTCTGAGACCAGGTTGGATGGGGCTTGGAGCACCCTGGGATAGTGGAAGTTGTCCCTGCCCATGGTAGGGGGTGGCACTGAGTGGGATTTGAGGTCCCTTCCAACCTAGAACATTCCATGAGTCTAAAGTCTAAGACATGCCATGATTACTTTTATTTTCTTTGTTTAGTATTTCTGTTCCCCAAAGGTGAAAAAGAGCCCTTTCCTGAGCTGGACACACCCAGCATCCCCCCAGCACAAGGGCTCTTTGCCCTGCACACCTCGGCTGAACTCTACGTACTGCAATAATCCACCCTGGAAAAGCTTTTATAGTGTTTTATGTTTAGCAAAAGCTGATCGCTGTTGATTCCGGAGGTGACTTGGAGGGACAGTGACCGCACCTCGCCTTGACCCCTCGCGGTTCCGAAGCATCCACCTCTTTCCAATAATGTTTTGCCTCCTAGTGGGGAGCCCCGGCTCAGAAAAGCACTATTAAAACCAGCCAGGGCCGTTTTCCTGTTTGCAAAGGTTGAGATTGTTAAAATTGGAGGGTAAAATTCACTGTGTAGAGAAATTGAATTCACAGGTTTTATTCTTTCAGCTGCGAAACAAACACTGGTTTTATTCCACCGCTCATTGTTACAAGCCCAAACCATTCCAGGCCAGGTTAAATAAGATGTTTGCTGAGGGCATACAAACAGCTCCAGACACCCACAGTCATTACACAGCAGCCTCACTCCCAGCACACCTCGACCCAAGACACCAGTCCTTCCCTTTACAACAGCCAGTTCCATAGGAAAGGGCAAAAGGAGACACCTTTTATTCAATAAAAGGAGTGTTTGATGTGAGCCGGGATGTTTTACACCTCTACAGCCCGAGGGGAAGAACAGAAAAGCAGCACACAGGAAATTGCTTCCAAGCACTGCTGTGCCTAACAAGATGACAATAAAAATCTCTATTAAAATATTGGTATTCCATCACCCACAGCCCCTCTCCAGGAGGGGAAAAAACACAGGTTTCTGCTTGTCAGCACTACCTGAGCTTTTTCCAATCAGGCTGATAATAAAAGGATCTGTAATTAAGTGAGAAACGCTCCTATCCTGCCTCAACAGAGCAGTGAGGGAGCATGTCCTGCTGCATATCCAGCGTGTTTTCCAGGCAGCAGTCACATCCCAGCAGGGAAGTGACCAAGGACTTGAGGCACAGGATTCTCGTGCACCTCGGCGTTGTGTCAGCTGGATAAACACCTCACCCTGAACAGTAACTGGTGGCAGGAGTGACGCTGCGGTTGTCACATTGCAGATACAAACCACCTAAGTGGTGGTTGGCAGCGTTCCAGTACCATCAGTGGCTTCAGGACAAGAGCGAAGGGAAGAGAACACCTTCCCTGTGTTCAGTCTGGCACTCGGGGACTGGAAATTGTGGATTTGCACTGCTTTTACTGGGCACTGAGGAGGCGGCGTGACTGAGCAGCTGAAGGCAGTGCCCAGCTCTGTCCTGCCTGGGACAGGATCGAGGACACCATTCCCCAGGCACAGGGAAGAGACCACTCATTCAAAAATACCTGCAAATGCAGAAAAGGGGAGGGGCAGGAAAGAGCATAAAAAGCATCCTGACAAAGTATATTCTCTGCATACTTTTATTAGTAAAATATACGATTTACAGCATGTATCAGTGGACAGTGTGCTTAGAGAAATTCTCTAATGGATAGCGTGACAGCACAGGCAGGAGCTGGGTTTGGTGAGGACAAGTTAAACCTCAGATGACATCTCAAGGATCACCATTACCAAGAAACCCAAACCCTTTCCCAAGGCAAGCTTTAACCCATCGCAGCAGGCCCAGCTGTGGTCCCAGAGGAAGCTGTACTGGAGTATTGCTCTAGGTGACTGCACCCGGTCACTCTGTGCCGTCTTCACGTGCTCAGCTCCGGGTAGGGCTGTGCTAAGCACCTTCAGTGCACCCCTGGGGCTCTGGGTGGCACAGGAACAGCAGCCTCAATGCCATGGCCCTCATCTTCCCCATCCAGCATCGTTAAACCTACACCTTTTCACAAGACATGATTTTACCAGCTCCACAGCAAAAGCATCTCATCACCTCTGTGCCCTCACAGTAAGATAAAGAATAAACCTTGGCCCTGGAAACAGCTGTACACATGATTAATGTTACCCAATGAGTTGTTTCCTGAACTGCTGGCAAGTCTGGTTGCTGGAGTAAAATTAGTCACATGCTGCTAAGGAGGAGTAGGGCCCACTCGTTTATTCACCCACTGGAAAACAGCTGCTGTCCCTAGGGCGGTTAATTTGTTTTACAAGGCTAACAGGTGAAAAAAAAAAGGTAAAATCCTTACAAAGGCTCATGGTCAGGCATGCATGGTACAAGACAAATACTATATTTAAGAGAACCAGATTAATAAATATTAGAATTTTTACATTTTCAAATCACTGCACAAGGACTTAAAGAAATTAAAGAGTGATTGCAATAGTAGTCTTGTTAACAACCTCTAACCCAGCCAAAATTTTACAGCAGAAACAGTATCTCAGTTGATCAAATCATAATGTCATTTTAATAACTACCTCTAAGCCACAGAAATAATATAGGTAACTCAAAAGTGAAAATTCTCCCAGTCAAGGTAAGTTCACTATGACTTCAAACTTCACTGAACATTTCCGTGAAGGAAGAGCAAAACCTAAAAGCACATTTAGCAAAAATACCTGGAAGTAGAAACTCATGAGCCTTATAAAGCATCAATATCTAGTTCATCTTTGGATAAGCCTTATGTGCTGAAGAGTTGAAATCTCTCACATCACTAGGAACACTTATTTCATGCAGCTTCTGTACTCCATGTGTTTGGCTCCTTGCATCAGTGAACATTTCTGTAAGTGCAGGAACTTTGCAAAGCCAAAAGCCAGAACACTTGCATGGTTAAAACTATATTTCCAGTTGTTAGCAATAAATACAGAAAATAGAGCAGCAGAATGCAGTGCAGTCATTAGCTATGGAACCATGGTGCTGGTACTACAGAACACCACACAAGAGCTCAGACAACTTCTCACAAAGCCACAGGGGACTTGGTGCTCTAAACAAGGCATTAAAGGTATTATATCCTAAAACAAGGCATTGAAGAAACCAGAACAAAACTAAACATTAAGACATCAGTCCCATAAATGGAATCTAAAACCTGAAGATTCTATTCCTGTTCTGATTAAAGCAACAGGTTAAAAATAGGAGCATTCAAGGACACTGGAATGGGAAGTGACTGCTCAGATCAAAACCTGACAGCAGTTGTGGTGCCGAGATGGAAGTGGTCACACACTGGCTGGTGCTCAGGTTACTCAGGAGTGAATGCAGGTACCTGTGAAATCCCTCCCTCTCTTCATTCCCATGAAAAATAATTAATACTGGTTAAAATCATTACAAAAAACATCATTTTATTTTCATGCATCTAAGGTAAAACACAGAGTATTTGTATAAAGAGGTAGATAAAAAAAAAAAGAAAACAGATTCTCCATTCTTTGTCACTTTTATTCAGTAGTTTGTTTGTTTTTTTCCTTATTTTCTCTTTTTTTTGGTGCCAGACATGGCAAGGAGTGATTACAGTCAACTGTTTATTAAAACATTTGTTGCAACACAGACCCCCTTTACCACTGACCCCAAACGGACCCATTTTATGTGCTTTATTTTGTTTTTTTTTTCCATACACCACCACCAAGGCAAGGTGGAGGGGGACGAAGGGGGAAGGGGGAGTCCAGGAGGCCAGAAGGAGGAGGAATGCTACAAGCCACAGCAAGAATGAGCTGTATTTAATAAAAAAAGGGGGCCACGAATGATACAGTAATGAGGTTACACAATTAAATCCCATAGCATGATTGAAGGCTTTCCCTGTGTCTGACGTCATCACAATGGAAGGCATAAAAAGTGGAGTAAACCGATGTTGAGACAAGTCCAGTCTAGTCCATTAGGCAAGATGGTGCAAGTAGTCATTTAAATTAAAAAGTGCCCTATCCTCACCTAAATGGCTAGCAGGCATGGAGACAACAGAGCCACAGAGCCTTCTCCATGGAGCTATAAAAGTGTGTTGTCATATGGCACATTTTTAAACACTGGAAAGGGGTGCCATAATGGACCTCTCACTCGCTTTCGTTACAGGTACAAATGCTAGATTCAACTATTTCAACTATGCAGGAAGTGACTCTTCAGTTAGGAATGCCAACCCTAATTCATCTTGTCTTGAAATATATACAAGTTGTTTGTGGTAGCTACGGCGATGATGTTCTCCTTGGGGTGCCAGGCTGTGTGCAGGATCTTCTTGTTGAAGTCTAAGCTGTCAACACTGATCTCGTCCTTCTTCCTCTTGCCACTGGCGCACACCTTGCGCGGCTTCAGCACCGTGCGGGGTTTGTTGTTCTCCCGGGACGCCTCCAAGGTGATGTCTCGCTTCGTGTTTCTGTCAAACATCCTGAAGAAGTTGTTGTAAGATCCTGTCATGACAATGCTGCACAGAAGGGGAAGGAAGAAGGAGGTCAGTTGGGAATTCCTTCTCCTTTCGCAAGCCGGAGGGTCCCGACTCAGATCACACAAATGGAAAGGAGGTGGCCTCACCCACACCTGCTACAGCTAAAGGGAAGCAGGCACTGCAATGTTTTGTAGTTTTAAAACCCCCCAAAATACCCTTTTTCCTTCCATGGGCCCTTTGAGGTATTTTGTTATCCAAGCACCTCGAATGTCATTATTTAATTTGCTTTTCACACACACACACACACGGAAGAGATCCAACAAACCCCAAACACATCAGATTTTTAGCCATGTGATTTTAGTGACACACAAATTGTGTGAATTTAGGTGCTGAGCAGCACATCTAGTTTGTGAAAATCCCTTATAACTCCTGGTTCTGCATCAGCTGTTCAGTAAGAAAAATACATCTACAAGTTTCCCTGTCCTTCCTTTGCCTCAGAAAATATTTGAGCAGACAGATGCCAAATTAAAACCAAAACCAACCAACCAAACAAAAAAAAAGAGCACCATGTCTGACAGGGAACCAATGAGCTGCTTTAGATGAAGCAAATGAGCAGTTAATGACATGATTAGCACAGAAGCAAGAGCTGTCCTAAGTGGTGTTATTGGCAGGTCACTACCACGGCAAATGGCTGTAAAAAGGAACATTCCTGGAAGGTTTTCCCACAGGTTCCCCAACAGGTCTGGTGCAGATTCTTACAGAGTGAACAACGCACATCTTAAAGTCTACTGAAGTACTATAATGTTGTCCAAAACCAGGTATTTGAGGTCCACTGCCCATTTTAAGAATAACTCTGAAAGATCTGAAGTGCACAGGGAGAGGAATTCCACTTGCCTGTCTGATCCATTCCAACAGCATTCGAACTTGTCAAAAATGCAGTCATTCTCATACAGCGAGCAGAGTTTACTTCTGAGGTATTCATGCACCTGGAAAAGAGGGATCCAAGAAACTGAGTGAGCACTGGACTCATACACCTGTAAAACAGCCTTCCCAGACTGTTCCAAAAGCAAGGAAGTACCTGAGACTGCTCACAAGAGCTCTTTCTTATAAAGAAAACAGCAATTTTCAGTGGCAGCTAAAAACATTTTATGAAAAGGATATGTTTCACCTTCCGTTTTCTTCAGGAAATAACAGAGAACATAAAGACAGCTGAAGACTTGTCACGACTCCCATGGCTGGAGATACCCAGTGGGAATGTGGGAGGTGGAGAGGTGAAGAGGGAGGCTTTTTCAGCCCCAAACACAGGTTTGGGTTCTGCCACCACCCTGCAGATACCAAGATCCTTCAGCAGGAGTGTGGAATCCCCAAACCTCAGGGATGCTCTGCCTGAATCTACACACACAACTGTAACTGCCACGTCAAGACCATCAGTAAGACTCAGCCTCTGTCCAGGTTCTTTAATTTCCAAGCCACATGATTTTCACCCAGTACCTGGTATGTTTCCACAGGTCTATTTTCCATATTTAAATCCCAGATCTTCACTGACAGATAATCTCTAGTCATCATATATCGACCACTATGGCTAAATTTGACATCAGATATGGAAGAGATGATTTCAGAGAAAAATGATCTGTTGCTAGGATCTTCTGGTTCTTCAAACACTGCAGGAAAATAAGACAGGCATTTCAAGAGCTAAGTTTGTGTCTCTTTGATACAAGATATACCTGAATTACTTTAACATTTTCTCAATAAGCTTTCCACCTTGGGCTACTCTGTGTTATATAAAATAACTTTCAAGGAGAAACACTTGTAATATAGTTGCCAAACTCTCTTACTGTTGTAGCAAGCCAAGGTCAGCTTCTTCATAAGTGAATTATTTGCTAATATGTGAAGACTTGATTCACACATGCAAAATTTCCAGCATCAAGTACAGACCAAATGACCTTTAACCACCTGAAGTTTGCAAAATGCCATTCCTGGTGTCTAGACAGAAGCTGCTACTCATTTCATTCACTATTTTTACTCCAGAAAAACACAAATATAATTCTAAGATTTATTTAGATTTTAGGCTTTCGATCTGTTCAACATACTACAGGAATCCTATACAAATCCACACAGACAATTCAGTGTTTGCTATAATCTAACAGCAAATGTCCTATGGCACACGGAGACAACAAACTGCAGCACTCACACTTTGAATGTCTATCACAAAGGGCTGATGCCCTCATGTCACACAAGCGAATGGTGCCTTTACTGCTGCTGTAGACAAACGTGCTGCAGCTGTTGGGGTGGAACTCTGCAGCTGTGATCACCTCTGTCAGCTCCTCCATGTTGGCAGGCTTGATATCTACAATATCTGCAGCAGTTCATTAAGGAATTGCCTCCAGTGAAATGGGTTTTTCCCCCAAGGTATTTTTCAGTTCTAGATGCTTTCAGAAACGCTGCTTCAGGCTTGTGGGACCAGGCACAACTCAGGTAAGAGTTAAAACCAAGCCACACAATTTGTCTACAATGCAAGGTGGTAACATCACATTCCGTATCAGTTTCAAGATAATTCTTACAGCAGCAAAAACCTGCTCCAGTTTTGCTCCACTCCAGCACTCTATACAACAAATTTTCTCCCAAGTTTTTCACATAGAACTTTATTTTGCTTAAATTCTAATTATACTGCTACATTATAAAATGTTATTTTATATTAAAAACTTGACACAGGTGTGGCTGCTCCATCCCTGCAAGTGTCCAAGGCCAGGCTGGAGCAACCTGGGATAGCAGAAGGTGTCCTGCCCACTTGGATGAGCTTTTATGTCCCTTTCAACCCAAACCATTCTTTCTCCAGAAGTAAAAGCTCTTACAATTACTAGGGAGAAATAACCAGGATTAATGGAGATTAATTCTCTGTATATATACTAAACACTTTCCATGAAAGGAAATAAAATCCAACCGTTTTCCTGTTCCCATCCCACAGAACAATGGCAAAAGGATACTAAAACTTCTGTCTGTGATTTCTAGGTGCCACAGGTTGATCCGCAGGTCGTCTGCAGACAGGTACGTTTCATAGTCACTATTGATGGAGATGGAATTGATGTGATACGTGTGGGCATTGGCAAATATCCTTCGTGGGCTGGCTTCCACCATGAGGTCCATGGGCCTGAACACTGGCACCTGCAACACAGAGCAGGGTGAGAGTGAGATCCAAACCTAGCACAGACAGCACTGCTCTCAGCACAGTCCTTCAGCATGCTGAGCTGGGTGAAATGTCTTAAAAGTCAGTACTTCTGCCAAGTGGCATCACAGAAAAGATAATGATGTGATGGGGCAGTTCCTCCCTGAGCCATGGACTGGGAGAGGAGAAATGAGCTGATTGTGAGCTACTCACCCGTAGTGTTGTAACTGTAGTAGGATCCCTATACCGTCCATCCTCCTCCTTTAAATTATAACCCTCGGGTCTTTTGTCCCTTTCACTGATTTTCCATAACTTTATTGTTTTATCTGCAATGAAACAGCCACAGTTTAAAATGAGAGCTGTAGAGAGACACCAGTCATCACTGCTGATGCCTTCAAACAAGACAAGGCCGCCCACGTGCACCAAAAAAGACAAAAATGTTGCTTGGGGAAAACAAGACAAGATAAAAAGCATTAAAAAACCTCCTCCCCGGTTTGTTCTTTTTATAAGAGTTAGAGCAAGTTTCAGTTAGGACAGGGATTGCTATGAATGATTGAAGTAAGCTCTGACACAGGGATTCACACAAGTGAAGGTCTCTGGGCTATGAAGCAACTAAATCCCAAATCCACTACCCCGTGCTGGGGACACCTGTGCCCAGAGAAGCCACCAGAGCCACATCCCCAGATCCCTGCAGTTAAACCCTGCAGGTCCCTGGAGTCAATCCCCGCTCGATTCCAGCCTTTTGGAGAGGATTACACCAAATCCTAATAGCAAACCTACATAAAATGTTATGGTGCAAAATAAAGTCATAACTTACCATTTGTAGACAATAAAAACTGAGCAGCATTTTTCTGGGGTAACCACCTAATTTTGTTGATCTTCTCTTCAATTTCTAAACTTTTCAAGTAGTCAAACTCTGGTTCATGGCTTTGAAAGGTACTGTAAACATTGTATTCTCCCCTACTGTGAGACTGGGTTTTGTTCTAAAAAGAGAATTAAATGATCAAGACATGTATGCAACGTACATTAGGGTACAACCTGCTTGATTTTCATGAGCCTGTCAACCAAATGAGATGAGCATCATCTCTTCTGCAAGAAATTTATTAAAGTTTCTACTATTTTGGCTAAGAAAACATCAGAGAAGAGACAGTCTATGCAGCAGCTTAAGTTTCCAGAAACTCCCCTCAGAACGTGAATAACATCTCCAGCAAGTTTTCACATTAATGCTGAGCAGCTGAACAAACTAATATTTTGCCTACATATTTTATTAAAAACAAAAAATCTTTCATCTTTAATTTTTCCACCTTTGCTGTTTAAAGGGAATATTCCTTCCTCTACTACACAGACACATATATGGCAAATCTATTCTGTGAGTACGTTCAGCTTTCCAGGCACACTATGGAAATCCCACATGGCACCTCTAAATTTATACCAGCAGCTCCACTATTCTGGTTTATAATCTCCAAGTTCCCTAAGAGCTTCTGAACTGCTTAAGCAGCTTTTTCTTCCTCATTCTAGAAGGGAAAAAAGTTCATCACCTCTGCTGAATACAGCTCTGGCATTAGAGTCACCCCTGCAGTTACCTGGCCAGGTGGAAATGTTTGCAAAACTGAAAAACTTGCACATTTCCTCTTCCCAAAAGCTGTGTCTTAGGCACCAAAATATTTCACTGCATGGACTGAACCTTGAATTTCATCCACTGGGTGCAAAAAACTGGATCCATTTCTGATGTAGCGCTCCCCACATTTACCTGAAGTGGTTTCAAGCTGAATTTTGTGATTTATTCCTGTCCCACCCACTCCAGAGATTGCACCATCAGATGCCTTTGCTATGATATGTTCCTGACTGGGGACTTTGCTCCTTCCTTCTCTGGTGTCTCATGTCCATGGGCTCATTTCATCCCTCAGTACCTCACCAAAACACACCTGATACAACCCTTGCTGGCCCACATTTGTCACATTCCTTGCATCATTTTCTCGTGCTTCACACTCTGAGAGCTGGCAGGAATTCTTACACTTTAAAATAAGCTGGGGGAGTGGGGGGGAGGGAGAAGGGAGAAAAATGCTTAGAAATCACATTTAGCACCAGAATTCTGTACCACACCTCTCCCTTACACTGCTTTTCCCACCCTGGAGAACGGAAGGGACTTTGTTCTAAGCCTCAGTCAGAACTAACAAGTGAAGCTGGGTCAGTGCATGGAACAGCTTGGAAGGGAAATCTATTGTGCTGCAGGAAATGCCTTAGGAAATTCAGGAAACTTTCCTTCAATCCCAGACTTACCATAACGACTAAGGCTTAAATATTCTATATGTGTATTCTAGTAAAACTCTACAGGACCAGAATAATATATAAACCCAGTAATATGTGAAATCCATCCTTGGGATAAAAATCAAAATTTAAACTCTCAGTCTCATGGTTTTCAAAGGAAAAAAAAAAAAAAAAAAATTCCAAACAAGGAGAGGTGTTGGCCCAAGTGCCTGATGTTAAATTCCAATTTAGGTAACTGCACTGTGCCTACGCAAATTCCTCCTCAGTTTCTGTGAGATGCAGAATTCACTTCCTGCCTGGCACTGAGCTGATGTCACTGGCTGCCACATTCCAGCCCGGAGGTGGCAGCAGTTTGGCAGTGGGTGAAGCCACACAGGTTTACGCAGCTCTTCACACAGCCCTTGTCAGTGTTTCTCTTCCTGCAGGCGTGGTCTGCAAAGCACTCCAGTGCAGTGTGGCAGAAGGGGGCACAGAAATCCAAACAAAACACTGGTATTTTATACACTTTCCCATAGAAAAGTTGCTGGAACAACTAACTACCAGTGCATCGGGGAATGAAATCCCTAAACACAAATCATTCCCTAAACACAGAGAAGCCAAAAAATGCCAAAAACAATTCTGTGGAATTTCATCTGACAACCCAGGTGGTTCTTCCTACCCCTGGATCCCAGCTCCTAAGGATGTGAGCTGTGGGTTATGCACCAAAACCCAAGGAGTTATTTAAACCCAGCTCACCTGAGAGCAGGTAAGGAACTGTTGCGGCTTTAAGCTACATTAGAGGATTCTTAAAAGCATCAAGCTACAACTCAAGAATAAAAAAATAATAAAGAAATAAAAGAAAACAATAAAAAGCCACAAAATACCTCAAGAGCTGGTGCCAGACAGCCCCACTAGATGTCCCCACTGACCGAGGGGAGCTGCTGGCAGAGGGATGGTGCCTCACCCAAGGACCAGCCCCCTGCTCTGGGAACCAGGAATTCCTGAGCTTTGGGAGTTTTAAAATGGAAATTGAAGGAAAGACTAAACAAAAACTAACAGTGACGTCTCTAGGCAGTGAGGTGACATCTCCCTGAAATCCCCTCTCCCTGAAATACATTCTAACCACAGCAACTTCCAACTACAGCCTCAGTTAAAATCAGGCACTGCAGCTCAGCTGCCCACTCTGACATAGGGATAGAGCCTAAAGACCCAAAAACAAGGAGAAAAGGAGAAAAGATACCTCTGCTACAAGAATTCTGTGGTTTTACCTGATTGATACCGGAGTGGAAAAGGACACCTGAGGTCACAGTCACACACTTGCTTAAGGGCAACTTTTAATATCCCCAGCTACAGTGAAATCTGAAATCCTCATCACAGCCAGGAAGAGTCATTGTAAAAGAACCAACTTCAGCTCCCTCAAGGGTCTTTCGTGTCCTACCCCTTTTTGGTTTTCACTTTCAACATTCTTTAGACCACAGCTAAAGAGTGTTTAAAATAACTTCTATCGGTGTCACGAAGCTCTCATTAAATTTCAGTATTGTAATCACTTATCACACTGGCATGCACTGTGTGTAAAGGGTTTTATAAAAACATGCTCCTTGTCTTTAGAAAAGGAATGAATAGGAACAGAGAGAACATGCAATACAGTGTAATTAGGCAGCACTCACCTCCTGCTCCTGTTGAAAGATGACAACTCTCCCTCCCTTGTCTCCTGTTGCTAACAACTCTCCAGAATGGTTAAATTCTACTGTAGAAATTATATCCGCTGCAGAACAACAAAAATAAACCCGACAGATTAATCATTCTTCTAAATACCAAGTGGGCAAGAAAGCCATGACAAAAAAACAATGAAACCCCCCCCCAAAACAAACACCCCCCCAAAACAAAAAAACCAGTCAAAAAACCAAACATACTTTAGTTAAAGGACAACTATAAAATACAAGTAGAAGTTTCTTCTAAAAAATAAAAGTAATTTTTTAAGCTATACATTTGAAAAGCAGTTTTAGATCACCATGCCAGAGCTACAAGCTTGGTGTTGTGCATGACTTTGTTCTTAAAGGTTTAATATCATCAACTTCTTAAAACTGATTTTTCTACTCTGACTCTACTTTAGATAGTATAGATTGTACCTTCACAGAGAAACTGTGTACCTTTATTTTCACAATTTTTCCTAATGGATGATTTAGATACGATCATTATCCATATGACCTCAAAGCACCTTTTTTTTTTTTTTTTTTAAGGACTCAGTACACATTTGACAACTTAAAGGCAAAAGGTATTGGGGAAGAAAAGTTCAGACATCAGTGTCTAAGGAATGCAAGGAATAAACAGCTGCAGAAAATTAGGAAAAAACCTCAACAGTCTCCAAAAAATCAGAGTATCTCTTCTGGATGAGGAAAGTTTACATTATCACAAGTGTTTTTATAGGGAGTGCTAACATTAAATTGTGAACATACACTGACAAGAATAGTAATCCCTAGTATCAAACTGAGTTGGTCATACAGCAGAAAAGGACAAATTACAGCTTAAGCTCAAGCCCACCCATTCAATTTCTAAAGGTACAAACACTCCTTGGACTCCCAAACAGTTGAATATCAGAAGCCAAACCATTCTGGGAGCACCAAATTGCAACACAACTCTATAAATCTGATTTTCTGCAGAAGAAACTACCTCAGAGTTTTATATACACAAGTCTTGAGGCCATTTCACTTGCATGCCAGTCAGCTGTAGATAAACAGTATTTTCTGTGGGATGGTTTCTTTATTTTCCATTGCATTCTCAACATTTTAGAGTTTAAAAAAAAAAAATCAATATCTGCTTGACTTAGAGCTAAACACCAGCTCCACTGAGTTTTGTATTATACAGCACAAACTGCCCTAGAGATCCCCCCACCAACCTCCCTGCCATGCTCACCTGGCTGCAATGTCTCAAAACAGAGTTAAGGTCAGAAATACAACCTCAGCCTGTACGTCACTGAACCAGGATCCAGGTCACACACACAGAAAAACTTTAATTGCAGTGCACATAATTTTTAACCCCCAGAAGGCAGCAGTTACTTCAGCCAGTCATTTTTGTATTTGTGATCAAGATTAAGTGATTTATCTCACATCTGTAAGGCTTAAGATACAAACCACTGAGCTGCAGATACGGTATTTAATAGGTACCTTTCTCAGGTGAATGGGGCATAGAGATAACAAACAATTCATCAATGTGCAGAAAGAGGGAAGTGCAAACCAAGCAGTCAAATTTTGGCTTTTCCACACAATACAAAGCACGTTGTTGTACTCCTCCAAAAAAGACCTTAAAAAGTCATCAATTAATTGAAGAAAAACACACTAACATCTCTCAGCAGTGAGAAGTACACAGAATAATTACTATTGTGAAAAACACAGAGTTAATGCTACAAGCTCTGACAGTCTTGAAACTGCTAAGACAATTCAGTAAATTATCAGCAGATCCAATGTGTCCATGTAAGTGGAAAGAGAAGAGCAAAGAAAAATTGCCTTAGAAGTCTCATATATCCATCTAAGAACAGATGGATAAATTCACCAAAGTACTTATTTGGTGAAAGTCACTGGAAATTTTAGAACATGCAGCAATGACAGCCAGAAAAAACCTTTTATTAAGGATAAAAATCTCTATTTTCCTAGGTCTGATGATGATATATATTGTATATACTAAAACCACAAATCTCATGTATAGCAGAAAGACAACCACTTTTCTGTAGATCCCAGATATTCTTGCTTTCTGCGTTTATTTTAATTTTCAGGAGAATCCAAGCTTTCCCCCAGTGATCTCCAAGGTGATACAGATCCTGCTTTATCACAGACCCAAGTGCACAAACAAACTTTCAGCACCCACATCCCACACCTCCAAGGAGTCCAGCAGGCTCAGGCAGTGGTGACAAGGTACTGAAAACTCTCCAGCGCCTGACCGACACCAAGCAGATAATTCCAAGTACTTGGATCAGTTTTAAATTAAAACCAAATAACCACTGTGTTCATTAGCAGCAATTGCAACAGAAGGATATTAATTTGTTTTAAAACTCAAGATACATCAATAAATCCAATGTGCCTTCCACAGTGTAATCTTGGATTGTTCCCTTTCCAAGGGCAAAACAAAACGTGCTAAAAATGTGACAGAAAAAAGTCATTTTTGCTTCAGTAGTCCCAAACCAGGGCCAAGATGCAGATTTTACAAAGAAATCTTTACTGGAGAGCAAACAAGCAATTGTACATTCAAACCCAGTAACTCCCTGTTTAGAATTCCACATTCCCACACCTTGGTCAATGGAAGAGCCAGACATCAGGGCACTGGTGCTCACCTGAGTGGATTTAAAGGTGTTGGAGAACTGACAGGGGAAGCATTTCACCCTCCCCAGTGCCCAGATTCGCTTGTGGATTCTCATCTGTGTTAACACCCTCATTGTCAAAAACATGTATCCATCTTATCCTTCTTTATTCCAATGGTAATTGGAATTCCCTGATGATTTCAGCCCTTCAGCACCACAACAGCATCCCCAGCCCATGCTGTTTTCCCTCCTCTCCCTAGGTGTGAGCCTGCAAACACAGAGCTGCTCCCGCTGGCCACACGCTGGGAAATGATCCCTTCCCAGTGCCAGGAGCACTCAGGAGGGATATTTGAGGGAGAAGCAGGTGTGTAGTGCCCTACTGTCACCACACCAATGGCTGCTGGAAATAGGATGCATTTCAGTGCCCTCTTCTTCCTGCACAGTGTCAGAGATAAATAACCCCTGACCCCTTATCTGATACCCAAACCCCTCCTAGGCCACAGTGTTATCTGCTGTCACACAGTACCCTGGAGATCAGATTTGTCTTCTCCTCCCCTCAAGCACCTCAGGACATCTCTGACACCAAGATGTAGGGTGACATTGCCAGTGCTGAGGGTTTCAAACACTGCAGGGCAGCATCAATCGCACAACATGAAGACATGATTGTAACAAAGACAAAAATCAGGACAGCAAGGTACACCTTCATTCCTGCAGGGCACCTGCAATACCTGTACCAAGTGAACCAGGTTTCTGCTTCTTGCATAACTTGGGACAAAGAATTCAGAGGTTATTACATCATTTGTGAGTATTTCTCTGCACAGATCTATACATTTGTCCTTTAGTTCCACTAAATATCCCTTCACAGACACTTATTGTTGTAGAAACACTTCTGAGACTGCTAAATGCTTTCAAATAATGGTTTTTAGTGACCTGAAAGCAAAGGGGTGGTAGGGTGGGAATCACCTACACAGCCTGAAATCCATTTATGAGTGAAAATGTTCTGCAGCAGGTTGAACAAAGCACTATGGAAACACAAAGCTGGTGCACAGTTGTATCCCTACCTCAGAGAAATAAAATGCTACAGCCAAACAAAGCCACTGATCCCAAAAATCTCAAACTAAAGAGAGGCTTTGGTCCCTGACCCATCAGGGCATGGAGACAGGGCAGAGTCTGCTTTCCCCAGAGCCATCCAAAGCTTGCTACAGCTCTTCCAGATCTAGCAGCTACAATCTGGCCAAGCTTTCCCCTCCTTCTGCACATCACCTTTATTTTCACAACCTGCTTTGAATTTTTTAAGCTTCTATGAGACATCTTCACTTTTCAAGTGCTCCAACAAAAATCAAAACCACCAGCAAGGTCTGGACACTTGACTGGATTCAAGCAGGACTAAATTCTTCCATGGTAGACATAGAGACAGGAACCTGTGGAGCCAAAGGAGTCAAAACAAGGTATCTGGCTTTGGCAAGGAATAGGAAAAGGGTAAAACACATCTCAGAGCTTCAGGTAAGGCTCTGAGGCCACCGGGCCAGTGCACTGGAAAGAGAACCAGTTCAAATGAAAAAAGAAGAATAAAGGAATCCAACAGATCTCAAATGTCTTTTCACCTGTTAAAATAAGTGTTTGGAACAAGAAGAACTCAGTGACAAATACTTAAAAACGGTTTCACACTTTGGGGGCCTTCCACATGTTGCAGTGAATGCAGAACCACATGTGCACTGTCACCATCAAGTTTTCTGCAACTTTAGAGAAAGCATTGTGGTGAAGTTTTACCACTGTCCAAATGTCTATGGAAAAAGGGAATAAACCAGCTTCATCAATCCAAATCAGCAAAAGAAAATTCTAATCCAATGACTTCATTCCAGAAGGCCCATCGCAAACCTGGAAAGCAATTCTGTATTAAATTTGTTTCCAATAATAGAATAAAGGGGATTTTATTAGTAGAGAAAAGGCTATCTATTTTAATGTTCCATGATCTTTATATAAACTCTGATTAGAAAACATGCTTGGTAGGCAAAACATGTCACCTACTCTGCAGCAGCGAGTCAATCATGGCAGGAACAAAGAGAGTCTTTATTTCACCAGACCCAAAAGGTTTCCGTGCAAGTTTTTGGAATCACGTTGATCTGCTGCCTAAGCAGAGAGCAAGTAAATCAGTGTTTACACAAGTGGAGCAATCTCCTGATGTTTCCAAGGACTGAACAAAGAACTGTAGCATTTAAAAAGTATTTTAAAATTATTTAGAAAGCATTGTTTATACACTTTCCCAGTGGCTCAAAACACCGTTTCTGGAATTTTCCAAAGGAGCAACTCAAAAAAATCTTGTCCATAAAGCAGAGCAGATTATTTATAACAGGCAATTCTGTCCTGGGAGTGAAAACAGAATTCACTGACCTAATGTGGAGACCACTTCCTCAGTTTATCAGCCTGGAAAAGCTATTTTCATCAAACTAAACATCAATCAATCATTCCAAGGATACTTCAGAAACGGTCTTAAAAGGGAAACATTAAGAAACCAACTTTTAGGATTAGTATTAAAATCCAAGGAAGCTCAAACAGCCTCAAACTGAGAATGCATTCAGAGGAATGGATAAACATCATGAGAGATAAAGACAGTGAAATATTTGAATCTGATGCACAATTGCTGAGCATACCTGAGCCATTCTTCCCAGAGAGAGCAAGAGTATCTGTCCAGGAGAACCTACAGACCTTAAGTGTCTGGAAATCACTTGTGGGTTGTTTGGTCCTTCCCAATCCCTGGTGAGGCAAAACCTCCCTGCTTCAAACTACTGAATAGATGCAACTTCCAAAAACTCCAGCTCAATTCACAGCTAATGACTGAAAATTGTGGCTTTTGATTGGACTTCCTTGTTTCCAGTAATGGTTTTGTTTTGGAGTTATGCACTTCATCGTTGGGAAGAAAAACTTAAACAAACAATGAAAGACACTGGATAGAAAACAAAAGCTCTTCCAAGGCTTCAAATATTTTAAGCAGCTCCACAATGCACTGAGTCATCCCACCAACACCCCACTGCTTGTGATCTGGATTTACTACATTTATCCAGAGTCCTGATATATTGTGTATTTATCTTTGAAGGTAGATAGTGAGGTGTCAATCCCGAAGTGAACAGAAAAGCTGTTTAAGTAAAATTAAGGCAGGATGAGCACATGTCTGCGTGAAGAGGGGAGCTCCCAACAGAGGGTACCACAACTCCACACCCCAGGAAAAGAGTAAGAGACCAAAATGCCATTCACTGTTTAGTGCTGGTGGTATAAAAGAAAACACCCTCTGCATTCCAGCCTCATCCTTAATTTATGTCTGTGGAGAGGGGGAAGGGAACACAAGGATTGTATGCTCTAAAGTTACCATGACCAGTTTTACTATTGACTTCATTTCCCTCTTCTTCATTCACTTGCAGGAGTGATTCCCTGCATTCATTCTGTCTCCCTGAAGTGACTAGGCAACAAATCCAAAGGCAGCTGGGAGAAGGCATTCCTGCTGTTCAATTTACTGCTTGAGACTAGTTCCAGAAGTCCTTTAAATAGATCTCTTCCCTACTAGAGAGGGCATTAAAAATATATTAATTCCTTAAAATATGAGGAAGGGAAGAAATGCACATAGAAATAGAGAAACCAGAAAGGGGTTATTGCCCTTGTGGCAAAAATCCTCCCTCTGTGCCATGCATCTCCGCCAGAGCCAGCTGGTTCCTTGTTCTCTCCCAAGTAGCAGCCCTGGAATTCTGCAGCACGCAAAGCTGCCCTCCTTCCCAGGGAGGGGAATTTGTCCGATGGCCAAGTCGCTTCTCAGTGCCGTTGGCTCTGCCGGGGCAGACACAAACACACAGGAACCCAGGATGCAGCTCCAGCAGACAGTAATTAGGCTGGGTTTGCTGGCTTGTGCAAACCTGGGAGTTGTACAGAGAGGAGGAAGATTTACAGAGTGTTCCCTGGCCTGCATGTTCACTCCAAGTGAGTGAACTCACTTGAACAGCCCCGGGAGGCTGAAGATGAAGAACATGACCATGACGAAGTCGTCATTTCCCTGCTGATACTGAAAGCATTTAGTGCTGTTTAGGGGAGATACCCTTCAGGGCTGAGACTCTCCCAGTCCTATTTACATCCCTACCTATGTGTAACAAACACAAGATACCAATGTCCAAACAGGGAATACACATTGTACTTCACAGCATAAATTACTCACCCAAGTAAAATAATCAAATATAAACCTTGTCAAGCAGGTCTAAACCACTATAACTTCGCTCTAATTTCCTGGATTCCTCTATATTCCCATTTCTTTTCTTTTATTCACCCTTTCTTCTCCCTTTCCTTCTCCAACTTGGCCAATCTTTGAGAAAAGATACACTAGGCAAGTTCTAGTTCAACAATGAGTTCAACTTTGGGTTAGAAGGCCAGAGTGATTTACTCATTATTATTACTATTACACATTTAATTTTTAACTTTTTATTTAGCTCCCTAAAATAAAAGTTTGATACCACTTGATTAAGCTTTTCCTGTCACTTCCTAAGTCACATTAGCATGCCCCATGCCTGCCCTGCTCACTGTGGGCTCCCAGGTAAGCAGGGCTCTACTCTTGCACAGCAAAGCACAGCTCAGAGTGGGCCACATCCTCCTGAGATCACTCTTTGTGCTGTCAAATCCATGTACCAGCAATGACAGCAAGAACACTCTGTTATCACCAGCCTTCAGAAGCAGGAGCTGGAATTAAGTCACTTTTTTATAATGAAAGGAAGAACTGCAGGCAAGGAAAAGAACCAATACTCCAAGACTCCTCAGGATTTAGGTATATTAGGATGGCTTAGAACTTACAGCTGCATTTGTAACACTTAGATAGTCTAGAGATAATGCAAATTAATACTCAAGGTACAAAACAATGTTATTTTGGTGGTTTCACAAATTCATGCAAATAACTTTTGTTAAGCCTTGTGATTTCCTAGTAAACACAACAGCAAATTTCCACCTCCTTCCACTGCAGGAACAGTGGCACCAGCCCTAATCTTGTAGCCATTAGTTTTATGTAAGGCCAGTAATACTCCTAAATAGCTTTACTGGGCTCAGCGCTCAGAGCAGAACAACTCCAAATCCATCTGTCCCACGCACCAGAAGTTGCTCCTCCCTGCAAAGCTGGAGTGACAGTATGACATCGGAACTGCAGAGAACAGAATTATCACAGAAGTGACTCTCAAAAGCTTCTACAAGTTGGGATAGGAACAAATATGTAGATTAAGTGTTTTACAAGATAATAGCAAAGCAGGGAACAGAATCACCATCTGCTAATCTCTCATCTGGAACAACAGTTTCTTATGCATCCAGAAATCTTTATGCGATCTCAAGTTAACCGTGGCATCAAAGTAACTTCCTCATTTAAACAGAATTCATAGAAAGCACAATCTATGGTCAATATTACAACCCAGGTTGGAGAGGCAGCAGCACACTGAACATTTTAACTCTTGTGTTTGGCAAACAACTCCTGTGCCTCACTGGGCAACTGCTTCAACATCTCCACTCAGGGCAAGCATCCACCACCAAATTTACCATTATTTTCCCTCACAGTCCATTTTTGGACCAAGGCAAGAGACTGACAACGAAATGTGCAAAACCAGCAACTCTCAGACGTAGAAGAAATCACTACAGGGAACACTTATAATCATCTTCAACAGACACTGCCACCACCTCAAACTTCTGTGAACAATTGCAACACATTTCATTTCTGTTAAACAGTTTGTATTTTGCGAAGCTAATAGAGTTCACTGAGACTGAGCTGAAGGCAACAGATGAGGACATTTGAGGTGGGGAAAGCAAGGAACACACTCAGGAGCAACCACATCTCCAGCTAGCACAGCTGGATTTGCAAAGGCCATCAAGCCCACACCCAAAATGCCAATTAACCGCATTTCTGTGTGCAAAGTCTCCACGAGCTTCCACCTACAACAAGGCCAGAATCTGGCTTTGCTAGAACAGAAAGGAAACTGATTTAAAGCTCAGACCACTGGCTTCCTGTCTCCATTTATAGTAGGAAACTCAAGTCTCCAGTACACAGGACTCCAAGACACCTGTGGTGGCAGGGAAAAACAGATGACAAACAGCAGCAAGTCAAAACACTCTGAAAACAGATGTGTCAGATGCTGATGTGCCCCTGCTTCCTACCACTGAAAATGACAAAAAAGTGCTCTGAAATCTTCCCTCTGTGAAAAGAAACCATTTACACTGAAAAATAATATTATGAGCTTTGGGAAGGAACTTCCCAAAATTGATTACACCCTTAATTTATTTAAAACTGTGATCCACTGTGCAATAAGTGTACCATGATCACCGTAACCACTGGGCTTTATTTCTGCTCACCAAGTCTGGCGCTGTACTCTGCAATTCCTTTCATGACAACTTCACTGCAAACCTACAGAAGAAAGAAACCCTATGGGGGTTAGGATTTGTAAGCAGGAAACAGTCCTGAACTGCCCCCTTGAAACCATTTTATCTGATGAGAGAATTAAATAGTTTTGGGGTTTTTAACCCTGAATAAGTCTTTAGTAGTAAGTGCTTCAAAAATTACTGTGAAAAATCCTCTCCTGTTAAACTCTCAGCAACAGCAGACAGAAGAATGTTCTCTCTGTAAAAACAAATGCAAACCTGTTTGGTTTCTGGATAGAAACCATTAACCCTCATCACCCTGATTAATTACTTTCTATTTTTAAACCTGAAGAGATGACTGCAGTTCCTTTCAGAACACATGCACAGGAGACCAACAGGCAAATTCCCTCCCTCCACCAAGCAAAAGAGTATAAACTGAATGAATTTAGTTCAAAAGGTGCTGCAAACCAGAGTTCCCAGTACTTGCCTTGCCCCTAAGCTGGACATGATCGAGTTGGGACAACAGAGGAAGGCACAGGCAGTCTGATCACATGCAGAGAAGCAGGAAAATAAATACATTTACAACAGACCAGACAAATAAACACCCCAAAAAACTTTTGCTGACTGGGCTGCCCACACCCAGGCACTGCATATTTAATAGGTAAAGGTTAACTTAGCTCCAGCAGTAGCTGATGTGAAAAATATAACACCCTGGAATCAGCAAAACAGGTGTTGTGGCCCTTGCTGCAGTTCCCAAGGCCTTTGGGAGCTGCCTCCACCTCTTGAGAGTGTATTTTACATGAACACCCAAGGCAATCTACCCTACAGTCCTTCCCATCCTGGACTTGAGGGGGTGTGTCTGAAGCTTCTTCTAGAACTCCACAACTCTGGGAGATTGCTGCTGTCCCAGTAACTCCATGTGAACACTACTGCAAAGTAGGGACCTTACCAGCTCAAGACTGAGCCATTTTTCAACTCAACATGAGCTACATCAGCCTGAAAATACTCCAAACTCAATAATAAGGGAATATTTAATACCTGACAAGAATTCCCTGGAGGCTCTAAAGACATCCTCTGCCTGGAAACCACAAACAGTGGTTACAGCACTCTGTGAGAGGCAGCTCAACCTCGAGGTGGGCTGAGGCACCACTCCCATTATTTCAATTTATTCTAATAGTTTCTACTCTTTGCAAGAGGCCTCCAAGTTTCCATCTGAGGAATAAATGCGATTAGGAAAGCAACAACCGAGTCAGTTCTCCCTTTTAAATCTTCGTTACACAGCTGTAGAGTTTTTCCCCCCAAGAATACCCTAAATAATGTATTCAAACAGGGGATTCCACCTTACATTATTAGCACTGCAAACATATTTAGGAAGGTAACAGAGATATACACATACACAGGGAACATTTTGCTGGGGACAAAGAGCAAGTGATGAGCATTTAGTTCACATCTCTTAATAAACATGCTTCCCAAACTCAAATATTCCTTCAAATATGACAGGAAGTGCCTATTTGCTTTTCCTATTCACACTAATTCAGGTCTATTGTTGGCTGAAACAAAGGTCTTTCAACCTGCATCAACTGTTCCCAGGACATTTGACACCAGTTTATTAATATCCTAAACAGGAGAGGCCAGAGTGGCAGAAATCCAGCCCCACTGCTGGTGCCCAGCTGAAGTCACCTCAGAAAGGAGGGCGAGTGTCTCACAGGTTGTGGAACTACAACATTTATCCAGAACCAGGAACGCACAGTTAAAGGTCACAGCTTCTCCTTGAGTCTCTTCTTTGCAGCTACTGCAATATTACAGAATAATAATAAATTTTTTTTAGAAGGGCTCAATCTGTCCACAAGCTTTCCTCCTTCCAAGCAGAATTGTTCTGCTTTTAAACAAAAAAGTAATCCACAGTAAATCCAGCATTTCAGCATTTTTAAATGCCGGGCACCTGGTGGAAAAGCTTCCGTGGGGTTCAGTTTTGTAAATCATAAAATTCAGCTGCTGAGAGCTTCCAGCTCCTGAAGCTTAAATCTATTTTCAGGTGGGGAAGAGGAAAAGAAGAGTGGCCCTCCTACTGAGGATGTGTCATACTCAGTGTTGCATCAATCCCTTTTCAATTACAGTAAAAACTCCTCTTCACTCACAGTTTAGGATTACCAAAAAAAGACTGGGAACAGTAGTTATCCAGAGGTTGGGTAACACCATGATTGGAGGCTATGCACCCCCCAGCACTCCATGAGAAAGGATGAGTTTGATGTGAAATAGGAAAAAAAATAACAGAAACACAAAATATATAAAACATAAAACCTAAGCAACATCTGTGTTAAAAACCTAAACGCATTATAACTCTTAATGTACTTTGTTTCAATGCATCATCTGCCATAAAAATCCATCTGACATCCTGGGTACCTGGCCTAGGTTTGCTTGTGCCCTGCTGCCATCACAGGCCACGTCAATTACACTGAACCTGGTGAAATTGTGTCCCTGTTTCGACGCAAGGCAGCCCAGAACCTCAGGCTTCCATCAAGTGCCACAGAATTCTGGCAACCAACAAAGTTTTGAACAGCCCACAAGAGTCATAGAACCAAACCTTCCTTAAATGCACTGAAAAAAGTGAGCATACACATGTTCTTTGGTGCTGCAGCAATAAAACTCTACCTAAAAGCAAATTTCTTTTATCCCCACGTGAAATCTTTGCTAAAAGGTAAGAATATGAAATCTATGGTTTATTTGAAGGGGGACTGGCACTATTAGGGCCCTCTGCTTCTACAGTTTCAAGTACAGGTAAAGCATTAGGTATTACTACAACACAGAGATAATTTGGCTAAATTATACAAGAAAGAGCTTCCTTTCCTTGGAATTTTCCTGTTTCAACCGCTTATTATCCCGTTAAACAAAGTAGCTGCACTAAGTGCTACATGCAATCCATACCAGTTCTAGTTCTTTCAGAAACACTTTCAGCCACCAAAACCTACACTGATTTCTGAGACAAAGATGACAGAATGGTTTAGTTATATTTGTATTGTGTAGAATTTAGTTTGGGAGTTACTCATCATTTCTGTCCTTTGTACAACTGCATACAGATCATACATATCTAATTATAGGGGAACAAAATTAACTCCAGCAGGAACCAACTTCATGCCCACAATTGCTTCATCTGAGATCCCCTCAGGTGCCTGAATGTTCTGTCACTATCACTCACAAAACTGGGACTTGTTGAGATATAGGAGGAGAATTGAGACAAAAAACCTTATAAATAACAGATTTGATTATTTCTCCCCTAACACAGCATTTGCCTGGTTTTAATACTCTGGTACATGACTTGTTCCAACATCTTTTCTGCCTGCAGAGCTTTAATTTATGACCTATCATTAATAAAGCTGCAGCAAAACTGCATATCTAATTTCCAAGAGGGTAACAACTCAATTTTAGCACTGCTGAAGACAAAAATTCATGTTTACTATTTTCCAGAATAAACTTCATGCTGAAACAGAGAAATTAAATGTCTATTTCTGACATTTGTGAGCAGTAGAATACATCCCTGCTGACCTGGAGATAAAGCACATCCTATGAATCTGTAAAGATTGAGGAGACCCCCAACTCCATCTCAAGCCATCACTCCCTGGAAAACCTGTATCCTCAGAGCTGAGTCCAGTTCATCCTCTCAAGGCTCCTCAGGGTTTATCCATAATGCTCACACAAGGGCTCCATAATTCTCCTAAGACATGCTTTGAAATACAAGTTATACAGAATATAAGGATTCCCCAAAACGCATTAAAAGTATTTGACTGAGTGTTATGAAGCTCTAAAGCTTTATTTCTTCTCCCTGTGATAAAAATGTTGGCAATGTATCTGTTTTGTAAACCCAGGCTAATTACCCCTTGATAGCAGAAGTGCTTTACTGGAGTGCAGAGCTGCTTTATTTATACTTCCACTTTCTTAGGAAGCTGCTCTCAATGTGCCTACAAGGAATGAAAAAGAATGTTCATGAAATAAAAAAAATATGAACAAGCTCAGAAATACCATCTAGGTCTTCAAAAAGAAAAGGGTGTCAGCAGTTAAGCTGTTCTTCCAACCTAGAAAGATGGAAAGGGACTATTTACAAGGGCCTGGAGGGACAGGACAAGAGGGAATGGGTTCAAACTGTGAAAGAGTAGGTCGAGATGGAATACTGGGAAAAAATTCCTCCCTGTGAGGGTGGTGAGGGGCTGGGATGGAATTCCCAGAGAAGCTGTGGCTGTCTCAGCCCTGGAAGTGCCCAAGCCCAGGTCAGACAAGGCTTGAAGCAGCCTGGGACAGTGGAAGGTGTCCCTGCCCATGGCAGGGGTGGCACTGGATGGGCTTTAAGGTCCCTTCCACCTTAAACCATTCCAGGATTCTGTGACTCCAGGTTATCCCCAGTTATCAGTACAAAGTCAGAGTATCAGAGCTGATTTCCCTTCCAGCCCTGTGTGCATCCCACACCCACGGTGCAGGTGCTCCTTCACCAGAGGTCACTTCAGACATACCCAAGGCTCCGGGTAGTGAAGCTCTCAGATCCTTCTGTGACTGCTCAGTGGCCACAGCTGAAGGCTTTTAATAAGCATCCAAGAGGAGCAGTAGGTACAGCTGAGAGATTTGCATTCAGAGAACATCCTAACGAGCTCCTGTGGGGCAGTTCTCAGTGATCCCATCCTTGCTCCGTCTGACAGCTGATAAACACATCTGCCATGATAACCAGGGGCTGAGGACACTCCAGAGTCTCCACTCAAGAGCAGGGATTTCTCACATGCCGAAGTTATTTTTGTGCTCTTTGATTCTTTTAAAAGGGGATTTCTTCTTTCTCAAGAAAAAAAGTTTATGAGCAACAGGACCAGCAGAGAATCAGCCCTGTGACCCAGGCAAAACACAGAAGTATTTATTCACCTCTTTTCTAATTCACAGAATGTTTACAAGTTTCTCCTCAAGACTACAAATTACTCAAGACAGCTTACACCAATTATAACTGAATATCCTATAAAATATTACTGTATTACTTATTCAAGAGGGTGTTTACCTACACAGCACTGAAAAATACAGCCCATTTCATAGTGCAGGTATTAATTCACATAACATACATCCAATTGGTAAAAAATTTTGGATGTCTGTTCATGGAAAGAATAAATCATTTTAATTTCAAGTCGTATTTACTTAAACCATAACTTAGTGCTTAGTCATTACCTAATAGCTTTTATTTTAAAAAATCCAGAAAGAAAATCTACTTGCTTCTGCTTCTATTTATTAATTTTTCTTATCCTTTTTTTCCTATGCTCAAGACAGGTGATTCAAGAGTCCTTGGAACTAATTTGATTGGTAATTATTTACTTTTTAATTCCTGCTGACAGCCCACACATAACCCTATACAAAAACTCCTCACATCCACCACAGTATCTAGCCTGAAGTACACACTAATAACAGGCTAAACAGTCCCTCAGCAGACCTTACTTCAGATCTTTTCAGGGTTTGTTTGTGTTCCCAAGTAGTACAGAGCTATTTATGGAAAAATCTCTGCTGGAATCACAGCCAGAATTTCAATAGGCTGCACGGCACAGTGCAGCCAGGGGTTGCTGTTCTGTTTGCAAATAACAATATATTTGGAAATAACATACTGGCCCATTGTTCTACACATAGAGAGAAGAAGCCTTCAGGCAATGCCTTTCTTGTCACTGAGAAAGCTACAGACAGAGCTCCGCAATAGCTTCATTTTCTCTTTTTGCTGAAGCCAATCCAAAACACACACTGCAGGTTAAAATTTAGTAGTAGCATTATTACAGAAAAATACAATACTTTGGCAATGCCTCTCAGAATTAGAACTCTGTGACTTGGTGTGCATTCTTGTTGTAGATATAAAAAAACCAACTCCTCAAAACTACCCTGCTGTTTCAGACTCTTCTCACACATTCTTTGACCAAAGAATTTATTTCAGGTGCAAAGCTCAGGCCAAACATTTGGAAGCTTTTAATCTTGGTGTGTAGAATGCAGGAGGCTGTTGTGGCTCAGACAATGCATGAAGTGCCTCCTTCTAGGCAAGCAAAACAAAATCAGAAATTCCTCTTGCCTACCAGAAAGGCAAGGAGGGAGGGCAGGAGGGAGGGCAGGAGGGAGGGCTGCTCTCCAGCTGAATTTCAGGCAGCCTGCCGGGGAGCACAGGGCCTGTGAAGGTCACAAGTACAACTGAAGTTTCCAGCATAGATAAATACACAGCTCTATCAAGTGACTGGAGAATCAAAATTTCCGATTACTTCCCTTACTCTGGTCACTCACTCAGCTATCAGTTCCTTTTAATACCTAATGCATCTTTAGTGGCACTTGGAACCTTAAAGAAGAGTCTTCCTTTGCCCAGTTGCCTTTTCTTTCCCCCCCC
>VZRV01008267.1:709-13306 GCA_013398115.1 Falcunculus frontatus | reverse complement strand
GCTTCGCTTTTTTTCCCCCCCCCCCCCCCACTTGGCAAGTGTTTTCCTGTGTTTCTATTCTGGCCCAAGCATACATGCCTCAGCTTCTTAAAAAAATTATTAAACAGAAGTCAATGCTAATTTCTGGCCTGGACTTTGAGATTCCTAACACATGGAATCTTGACAACTCCAAGGCATATTTATAACACCTCTTAAAATTATATACATAGTCTACTAATCTGAGCAAAATACCAACCTTTATTTTTAAGTGTTTGTTTTAAATATGTCTATTTATAGAACAGGACCTCTTCTCTGGGTTTTGGAAGAGTTGCATAAGAGATATATAGATACATATAATTTGTTTATATATGTTGTACATATGTTTTATATATTTAAAAGTAGAGAGTATTTTGGTAGTGTTACTGTCCTGCAAGGATGTCAAAGATCATTACAAAAAACTATCAAAGGCTTTGGAATTTCATTTTAGGAAACACCACCCAGGGCTCACAAGCAGGGAAAATAAAGCAGGGAAGGGTTAAAATGACTCCAGAGAAAACAACTGCAGATGATTACTTTCAGTTACCTCCATTTCTAGTCTTCCATCAGTCTCCCCACCATCCCATTGGGATAATTACATTTAAGTTTAAACTTTTAAGTTGGAAAAAAGTAAAAGAGTAATAAGAGCTCTGCAAGAAAACGGACCTCAGACCAAAGACCCTGCTTGGAACAAACATGAACTGGAAGGTGCCAAACAACTTCCAGTTGAATGCAACATAAAACCCCTGTAAAAGAATTTCAGTGTACAAGTTTATAGGCACAAAGAGAAGCTTCTCTTGACAACTCCTTCAGAAGGACAGCGAGCAGCATGAAGGACATGCAGGATACAACCCTGCCTTGGCATTTTTCTAACACAGACGTGCTCTTAACCAGAGCATAGGAACACCCTGCACCAGCATTGCACCAGCATTGCACCAGCACAGAGGCGTGACCTGGTTGCACAGCTGTTGATGCCAATTCAGAAGCAGCAGAATGATGAGCATCCTCCAGAAACAGGCAGATGTTTGGTATTCTCAGGCCTGGGATGAGCTTCCTCAGATCACACCAAGCAAAAGCATCCCCAAGCTCCAGGGAGCCAACAACCTCATGTGCAGAATATCCGAGTGATTTTGTTTTGTTTCAAATGCTCTTTGTCTTCCTCCTGCCCTTTCCTCTTGAGGCATCTCAATACTGTGCGACACAAATGAGCTGGGTTAAGCACAGCACGTGTCCTGCTGCAGGAACACAACCCTGCTGCCAGCTCCTGCTGCTTTCCAGAGCAGATTACCACTTCCAGAAGGGTCTGGAATAAGATGAAAGACCCTGGATACTTCTTTAACACATAAGAAAAAAAAGGAGTGTAAGATTTAGCTTAAAACAAACAAACAAAATAAATCAAAACAGTGACATAAAGCTGTGAGAAGAACTGACTGAGAAAAGGCAGAAGGATTATACAAGAAAGTTTTAAACTTTTGGGCAAAAAGCCATTCCTGCCAGTTCCACATTCCAGTAAAACAACTTATGAATGTTCCACTATTACCTCTATAAACAGTGACATTTTCTCACTGCTGGGCTCTATAATGAACACTGTAGACTTCAACTGCTGTTTATTCATATTGATCTATGAGAAGAAGTGTCCTCAAATACAAATCTCAGTGCACTGAAAGTAGAGTTTTCATGTGAAAGGCCATGAACAAGCAGGTATCAACTGTAAACATGAAAATGCTGAGAAAGAGGCTTAATTGTTCACAATTCCATAGTTTCCCACATTGCCTTAGAACCATTATCAACTCTCCAAGAGAAACAATCCATCCTTTCAGCTCTCATCCCATTCCTGTAGAACCACCACCTATCCCATCACAATCTTTGCTAAGAGTTGGACAAATTAAATCCGGAGAAGCCGATGCAGAATAAAATTAATCCAAAATGACCACCCTGGAGCTCAGGGATCACCTGGCTCAGCTCAAGGCAGTGACCAGCAGAGGCACCAGGAAGGAGCATTTCTCTCAGGAGCAGCAACCACCTGAAGTGATAATAAAAGTACAGGCAGGCTGGGATGTAATTTGAATTCTAATTCCTCTTCCCACCCCAAGGTCACACTTCAAAATAAGGCAAACTGGGTAATTATTTAAAAACAATCCAAGTTTTTCTTTATTATCTCCATTATTCCTATATATTGTTCCCTACACAATGCACCAAGAGCAGTATCAGAAAAGTCAAGGGGTTTGTTATGCAATTCCATTGGAAAATAGTCCAAGAATTCTCAAATAAGTGTCTTTGAGAGTAATTACATTTTTACGAAAGCCAAAGCTGAAGCTTTATTTCAGTATGTAGTTCTTGTCCACTGGACCAATTCACTCCCAAGTTACGTGAAAATAAAGCAAGACCTTCAGACTATATTTATAAGTACTATACACAGATATTAGCTCATGACTTCTCAAATCATCATTTAACAACAGCACAAAAGCCAGCTAAAATCACTGCTTTTAAGGATCAAAGAATAGTCACTGAAATACTTTCCATAGTCACCAGAAAAAAAAGGGAAAATACAGTTACTGGCATTCAACAAACAAGAATATATTAGAAATTACTCTGTATTTTAAATAAGCAAATACAATGTGAAGTCTCAATTACCTTAACTGTTCCTGAATACATGCAATTATCTTTTCTCAGGTTCTCAAAACCAGAGCGCCAACTGTGTGTGTTTGGAGCTCACATTATTCCCAGAGCATTAATTTAAGAACTGCAATTGAAAATGCAAAGGGAAACATTTCCACACAAAATGCATTCTATATACTTGGGAAAATCCATCTTTCTTATGTTACAACTCTTTTAAACCCTCTTTTTCCTGACCCTAAAATTTTCTTCCAAAATTAGAGGCAAGCAGAACTGCCTCAGGGGCTTCACATGTGACCTAAATATGCTGGTTCTCTTCATGGTGCTATCACTTGTGGATCACTGAGAGGAAAATACATTTTGATAAAGAATGGCTGACCAAATTAATAGCTTCTCCTCCAGTGCCTAACAAAAGAGTGGTAAGCTAGAAGAGGGAAGGGAGAAGCTTCCAGTCATTTCTGTTTATCTCACTGAATTACAGTCATGCAGAGAAGCCTCAAATAATTGTTTTCAGTAATATCAGCTCACAGCAGCAGAACCTGATGGTGGTACTTCATTTTAAAGGCAAATTAACAACCCAAAACCTTCCAGTCACTAAAGACCCAGGCAAGAGCACCCTCATGGAATACTGCCTGCTGCCCAGAGCAGTGTCCCACAGCAGGCATGCGTGGGAAGCCAGAAAGTGAGCAACACCATTTTCAATTAAGGAAATCCTGCTATATAAAATTAATAAGTGCACACACACAAGGTATCAATACTTCACCTCTCAAGACTCCTTTTTAATGCTTTCCCCATTTTCAAAGGCATAGAAGAAGGCAATGGCCTATCTATTTCCAGTTTACTGACACACTGACCCTACAAAAACAGCATTTAGCTGGTGTATGTTGCAAGAGCATAACTGAGCTGTGGCAATGTAACAAAACTGTAATTACATGTGTTCCACTCAAGTTTAAAGCCTGGAGAACTGTCCTGGCATTGTTATTTTGACTGTAAAATCTACCACTGCTTCTTGAAAGAGATTACTCCAAATTGGTTTGGATCAATAAATACTTCCTGTATTTATCTGTTTTCATTTTCATTGGAACAGGGTTAACTGTTGCCTCTGTCCTCATTCACAGCCTAAACGTCAACCTAAGCCAAGGCTTTTTACTCCTTTAAATCATTTCTTTGAAAGTGCAAACCTCAGTTTCATGTGATTACTGAACACTAACTTGTTCTGCTAAACTTTTCACTTCATACTAAAAATACTGTAGACACAGTTATGGTGCTGCATACTACAGAGCATTGAAAACAGGAAAAAAGGCCCGGAAAATACCCTTAAGGCAGTTATTAAAACATCTTATATAATGAAATTATTGTGGGAGCACAGTGTTTCCTACTGATGAAAGGACAAACTGGAGCCTTAACTCGGTACCATCAGTAATTGATGTTTTTGCTGCAAGAGGCACACACAGAGCAGATTTAATTGCATGCACACTTTAACAGCAGCTAAAACAAAGGCAGCCTAATTCTACAGCACTTAATGCGAGACAATACATCAGTTTAGGTGAAGACGAAACCCCAAAGAAGGGATCCATTTTCCAAATCATATTAAGACTGATAAGACACGATAAGAGAAGATTATCATTTGTCAGATTATCTTTTTAAAGTGCTTTACAGTAAAGCAATCAGTAATAATCCACCTCCCATTTAAGTGGTATTATCTCCTACAACAACTTCAAAGAAACTGAACTGCACTGATATGAACAAGCTGGTTTTACTAACAGAGCTTGAAACAACACTGAACAAATCTCATTTCCACAAATGGCTTGTGTGGACACAACAGAAAACCCACTCCATGTGTACCATAAAAAATCCATCGCAAAATAATTCCGATACTGTAACTGTAGTGATTTTATTGCTGGCCTGCAGATAGCACATGTTGAAAGTATGGATCTTGAACAGCAAAGGTTTAAAGTCCTTTTTAGCATCTGATTTTACCCTTCATAGTAGCACAGCACTCAGAGATCAATCAGAGTCTTGCATTGCCTGTACATAAAGTCCTACAAAGAGACCAATCCTCTCCCAGAGTTCCTGTTGTTCCTCTGAGCCACTCCATCACTCTCCACACTCTGCTGGCATAAGCACATGCAGAGCTCTGAGAATCACATCAGGGTTCAATTCAGCCGAAAAATAACCCAGTGAAAAAACACAATTTTACCAATTTTTCAGCTGGATCAGCTTCCCCAACAAGTTCACTATGCACTTAGGTGAACACCCATGCCAGCAGAGTGGGAAGGAGTGCCTCTTTAAGCAGAAATGCTGCCAAACATGTAGCTGTGGCCTAAATAGGGAAGTCAGGGAGAGCAGAAAGAAAGGGGGAAAAAAAAGCAGACAGTACAGATTGGAACACCCAGCTCTTAACTCTTCCTTCAGTTCTACATCCGCTGGGAGTTTTAGTCTTCATTTTAAATCTTCCAAAATACATTCCGTGAAGCTATAGCTACCACAGAACCCCATTCCTAGGGTAGAAATAGCCAAACCAGAAGCATTTAGGTAGCACCTTTAAAATTAAAAGCTAAAAAGTTTCACAAAGCCGATCCAGAGCTGTAATCCATCAAGATTGCTGCTGATAGCCCAGCTTGCATTCGTGTGGAGTCTGATGGCTTGATCACTCTAGTACTGCATTTCCAACACCAAAGCCTTTTTACAAGTAATTTTTAATTTAAGACAGAGATTCCAAGAACAGCAAAGCCTCACAGAAGAGACAGAACAATCCCTGACTGACAAGCTGAAGTGCCCCAGCTTCCAAACCCATGCAAGAAAGAGGACTGAATTACTTCTGGGGAGCTGAACAGCCACTGCCTATTTATCTGTCTGCTAAATGCTCTTTGTTTTGGGGGACTGCACACTTTAAATGCACATTCTAGTCCATCCAGAGCAGCAGTTCCTAGAACACAGTAGCCTATTTCTCTAGATAGTCAGTCATTCTCTGAACAGCTGAAGAGCTCAAATAGAGAAGTAGACTCAGGAGTACAGAATAGGACTATAACCTTGGGTCTTTTTTTCCCCACCTATGGCATATTTCAAACTACCTCTTAAAAACAAACCTATTACTAGGCCTTGCTCCTTGTAAATGACTTTACCTCATGAGCATAGCGAACATAACCACAGCCCTCAAAAGCCCAAATTACCTTCCCTCCCACAACTATACCCCAATCTTTCCTCAGCAATATTATTGCAACCTCACTGTCATTCTTTTTCTCTGAGAGTTTTTTCTCCTCTCCCATTCCATCAATCCTCATTTAAAAAAAAACCAAACCCAGATTGTAATAAATTGGTATTTTATAGCCATCCTTATTCCTGTCTTCACTTCTCTTTACTCAGAAATAACTCTTTTCATTCAAGACAAACTACCATTGCTGAAGCAACATCAGTCCTCATTGCTGCTCTGCAGTTCTGAAATCTGTCAAAAATAAGTATCAAACTACACTTGACAGACATAACACACCTAGAACCAAACACAAAAAGCATTCCTGAACAAGGAAAACATCCAGGTTTTGTTTCAGTCTTTTACCACACACAAGCTGGGGACAGAATTTTATCTGTTCATCATTTTCAGTCTAAAACAGAAACAGCCATGTTTGGCTCTAAGAGGAGACACTAAGCAAATCACAGATAATTCACAAAGCATCACAGAATGGTTAAGCATTAAAATAAAGTCAGTAATTAGCACCCACAGCAGATATTCAGGTGCTTCTTTCAGAGACAGTTTGGGCATGAAACAGTTAAACAACTTGTCCAAGACGAGCAGTAATCACTCAGGGTTAAAGCTTAGGACTTGAGTTCCTGGCTCCCAGCCTTGGACCTGGACTATCAGACTTTTACATATCTTTCAATTACACCTGAAAGAACATGGAGATAGAGTAGCTTGACTCTTCTCCTTCTGCTGAGCAATTAAAACAAATTTGACTTAATTTGTTCTGAAGTACAAACTCACTCCATTAAGCAAGTGTGTAGTTTTCAGAGGCAGTTTAAACTCACAATTCTTAGCTGCTTCCAACTGCAGTGGCTATTACGCCACATTTTGAAGAATAGCAAAAGAGTAAAACCAACAAAACTGCTGCTGAAAATCTTTGTAATCCTTTTCTATAATCATTCCCATAAAGGAAACTTCCACTAAGAAAACACTGGAGTACTTCTGGACAATTAAGTCTCACTTGCACTGAAACCGTGATGGCACAAAAGAAAGAAATCTGTGCATTACAGATGCTTTTGATAACCTGAACTAATCACAAATAAGCACTCTGTTCTCCACTCCAGAAGTCCTGTCTAACCCTCCCTCTCCAGAGCACACGGAACAAGTTGAACACAGATACGTTGTAGGAGCGGGCTCCAGCAAGACAAATACGAAATTAAGAAGGGAGGAAAACTATTTCAGAAACAGAGGAAGCACAAACTACAACAACCTTTGCCCTCATACAATGGACTGCTAAATCCCTAGAAGGCAAACTTCTGCCATCTGTTAAAATTAAGGACCTGAGTTATATATAATGAAGCTGACACTGAGATTTCAATTTATAACCTCATTTCTGTGCTTAACTGTGATCTGACATGGCCAGGCCACAGCTCATAAGCAAGGATAAATTCCATACATACCAAGGGAAGAGAGGCTACTTCTGCTCCTCACATTCACATTCTCAGTAGAAAAGCTTTGCCACAGCAGTGACCCAGGCAGGCCCCAGATACAAGTTCAGTGCCATCTTTCCCCAAGCTTTAGTGACAATTTCCCCTCCTTCCCCTTACATGTCACATCCATCCATCGCACAGTGCTTGGAAAGCCAGAAAATCTCTGTATCAGAGTTCACATCTCAGCCACCAAAGATCGAGTTTGTAACAACCAGCCAGCCTAGACCAAGTATCTACAGAATTACAGGTTACACATGTGATGGGAAGGCTGGAGGTCAGGTCTGACCTTAAATATACTGGAAGCTACATAATAACATTCTTGACAGGCTTTCAAAAGTTGCTACAACTGTTACTGTATTAAAAGTGTTACTGTCCAAAATGTTATTCTCCATTGGCCTGTTTCATAGACAACACTGCAGGGAGACCATTGGGTTTGTGTCCCACTGAATAATGCAATTAAATGATGTAGTTTTCGTGGTTATCACTGCTCTAGCTTAGTTCAAGACAGCTTTCCAATGTAAATATTGCAACACTGAGTTCCCAACATGAAGAAAACAGAAAGTGGAACTCCCATTTGTTTCGGGTTTGTTTTCTTCGCTTTTAGTGAAGTTTCAGCATTCCACAACAAATTGGTATTTAGAATTTGAGCTCTGCAGCCATTTAAAAATCAGATCTCCACAGCTTTGTACTCCTGTACACAAACTGGTAGTGTGCTCACCACAGGCATGACTGGAGTCCAGACCTGTTCTCTGGCAGACCACAGTGGCTAAAGAGTCATTAAAGCTTCAGACAGTAAGATTTCCTTGAGCTTCCACCATGGGTCTGCCCCAAGAAAGCAGATGGAAAGGCAGAGAATAAAAAAGGTCCTCAGACTGCACTCGGGCCCACTGTCAATTTGTCATTGGGTATTCCAAAAGACCAGAAGCTGCTGCTCCAGTTGGTGCAAGAACCACACAAGGCTCCGTGTCATTAAAGTGAACCTTAAAGCCAGAAATACTGCTAAGAAATGGAAAAATGCAACCACCTTGATACATAACCCTTCCAGCAGAGTCACAGCGAGACATTATGATGCGTAACAAGAAATCGATATATACAACTGCTTTCACCAACTTCCAGTATGGATTGTGGGAGCCAAATACACGGGAAGAGGAGAGAATTTCAGCACAAAAAACTAATTACAACCAAGTATAACATCAATAGCACTTGGGACCTCCCTCTAGGCAGATCATTTTCACATCTTGCAGTACATTACACTTTGTATCTCAAGATTCATATTAAGTCAGGTATAGCTGACAATGAAACAAAATTTCTCTTCACTCTTTGGGTCACAGAATCAGAAGGCTACATTGTCCATAAAACAAAAAATTGACACTCTTACAATGTTTTGGAAACCCACTTGCCTGGCTTGCTGAAACTGAAGCCAGTTAATTCCCTCAAAGGCTTCCCTGAACTCCACCCCAGGATTCCAACAGTGCTCAATGCAGCTCCCAGCCTGGCAGGAGGCACAAGGCTGGCGAAGCACCTTTCGTAACACCAAGTGCAACACTTAAAACAGCTCAGTCTGTCCTTCCTTCCTATTTCCTCACTTCTGCATTTCCAGATCCCTGTAAAGGCTACTTTCCTACACCTATATATAAGTTTATTACTACTACAAGCATATCAACATATCTATTTTAATGAAAAATTATTTGCAAGCACCACAACTTCACCACAACCACAACTTCTTCAATACTTGTACTTAATTAAGGATTTCATTTAATACATAAATAAAACAAAAGTTACAGAATTTTAAATCTGTCAGGGAAAAAGTTATACCACATTTAACAGCACTTTTGAGTTCAAGCTTTAAAATGTACTTCCTGAAGAATTTAAAATTAAACCTGAAATTGTTACAGCTTTCTCATTTCCAAAAAACATATTTCAACTTGCAAACAACAGAAGCCTTAGACAGTGCCACATGCTGCAGCTAATAAATAAAAACAACTCAGTTATGTTTGTACTGATCTTTTCTTTCGGCCTTTGGAAGCTAATCTGAACCACATGTCAAGCAGGGAAATAATGGAAACTGTAGTTACTGCTTTTCTAAATATAACATTAATCTCACTTGTAAGTCAGAGCATTCAAGATATGCAAAAAAAGAAAAAACCCCAGGAATTACATAAGTGACATGGCCAACTGCTGGCAAAAGAAAACTTTTAGCTCATGATCTTAAAGGCTGCTTTGTGCAAACAGGACTTTATGGCCAACGAAATTCAGAAGTCAAGGGACTTTTCCTCAAGAACAATCACAGAAGAGATTCTGCTCCCCAGCACAGAGAAAAGCACCATTCCTCAAATGATCCCAAATCCAAGGAAAAAAGAAAAACAGTACAGTTTTTGCAGTGACAATCAGAGGCAGCCATCTTAGTGTAACATGACACTTGTCACTGCCGGCTTGGAAAAGTTTTAGACAATTTCCAGTATTATTTCAAACCCAAACCCACTCTTTACATAGTAAGTAGGCATGCACGAATACTCAGATTTCTTCCTCCTCTTGTTAATAGGAGCTGGAAAGATTGGGACAATTACTCTATCTAGTACTTAGATCTTCAAAGAGTACAAATATTAATTAATTCTCACAACACCTCCTTGTGGAATGCAAGTATCACATTCCCCATTTTGAAGATTAAGAAAAAACACAAATCAAAAGCCGAGTGGCATAAAAATCTTAATCTTAGAAAACAATTCCAGCAAAAACAGTTAGGAAGCCTGAACTTTTTTACAAGAGTGCTGAATGGTACTTTCAAACTGCAGTTTAAACCTGAATCTGGATATGGGAATGCACATGAAAAGATCATTCGCTTTGCTCAACTTGCACACAGCAGCACTGGGATATTTTACTGATTGCATCCACATCTCCCTGCCTAAGGGATGGTTAAAAAGTCAGAAAACAGTAAAAAATATCACTCTTACCTTCTGCTACATCATCATCTACAGCGCCTTTCACCTGAGAAAAACACCACTGAATGTCATTTCCTCCACCAGCTCCTAAAAAAAAAACAACAATTCAATAAAAATGAGCCCCCCTAGAGCAGCAGCGCAAGCACACAATGGTTCCAGATTGCACATTTCAGAGCCTGTGCACGCCCACTTCCTCAGCAGTGCTGAGGCACAATCACACACCACCCTCCCCACCTTTTTCCTTTGGATATTGTTTTTGTCAGCCTTCAATGCAGCGTTTGTCAAAAACAGGGAAGCACAAACAGTGTAAAAGCTTCTCTCACCCAAAGCTTGCTGGACTAAGCACCATTAACTATAAATTTAAAATTCAAGTGCACGAACGGCTGTGTTTCACACGAAGCTCTTTCCTACTTGAGCAGTCAGAACCCTCTCAACACACAACTTAAATATAAACTATCAGAGCTGCGCATTTTTAGAAAACTTCAATTTCCCGTCCAACACAAACCAAGCACACGATTAATTTCCTCCTTTCACAAACCCACTGCGCCGACCCTACAAGGTCAAGGCTAAAGAAAAAGAATTTTACCACAATTTTAGAGTCCCTTCGCAGAAGCAATGAAGCAAATTATCAGCCTGAAAAAAAAGCAGCAAATCCGAGCAGAAAAGCAAACAAGCAATCGGAGGAGAACAAGTTCTACTACCATAGAAAACGGATCGGAGAGAAAACTTCAGGAACATTACTGCCTCGGCGGAAGGCAGTGATTCATTTGAACCCTGCCACCAAAACACACACCAAAAATCACCACCCATTTATTTTGCATTTCATTCTGAGCAAATCACTGCAGGGCTGAGGACATACAGGAAGAGACAGAAATGGGCTTGCCTCAGTCGGTTGGGTTTGGTTTTTTTCCCCTCTTTTTTTTTTTTTTTCCAAAAGCCACTGTCAAAATGGAACTTTTCCTCCACACAACTCAAACCGGCTGAGCAACAGATGGCATTTGCACATTAATCCCGAGCTCTGGTAGGGCTTTGGGGATAACAAAGAATACAGGAGAGACTCTTCCCAAGTTAAGGGGTGGGAAAAAAAACTCAAAGAGAGGGAAATCAGAAGCCTGAAAAGAATCTTTCCAGAAAAGACGAAGCACCTCAGAATGAGAAGTTCTGGAATAGAATACAATTTGCCTTTTTTGCTTGCTTAAATTGTTCCCTGAAGGATTACAGATATCCAAGCTGCAGAACCTGAGAAGGTGAAGGCAAGCAACAGCACCCATTTATGCAGGAGATGGCAAAACGCTTCTCCCCCCACCATTCCCCAAAAATCCTACAACCCATTTTTTGTCCTCTCTTCAACTTCGTTAATTATTTAGCAGCTAGTACCATGGAAGCACTTAAAGGCGACAACTCGGAGAGAATCACTGCTCCTGCTACTTTGAGCTAAAATCCTCTTTTCCATACAATTTACTTGAACCAAGTTGGCACTTTTTCCCCCCCACGACTAAAACGGCAAGAGGAGGGTGGAGCATGTGCATATGGTGTAGGGGGGAAAGGCAAAGCACAAGCCTCACAAAGCCTCCCATGCTTTGCTCCTCCACATGCAAAGCACTGAAAAGACAATTCATGTGCAGAGGAGGGGGATGAATAAATTTCCAAATGAAGAAATCGCAAGGAAAAGTAACAGGGAAGAGATCCCTTCTGCACGCACACTCCCAGCCTACCAAGAGCACTTCGGGATGCGAAATGGGGAGCAAGCAGTGGAAGGAATGGGAAAAACAGCGAGACCTGTGCTGTTTAATTACACCCTGTGCCAAATTTTACTGGCATTTGCAGATGCTCAGAGGCTGCTCCCTACAGAAGGGTGCGACCGCACTCTGGACACCGCCTGCACCTGGAACCTCTCCGTGCACGGCAGGGCTTCTGAGAAATAACCACAATCACTGACCCCAAAGCCTCAAGGGGGAAACTCTTTACCAGAGCGTGTAGTGACAGGACAAGGGGGAATGGGTTCAAACTGAAAGAGTGGGTTGAGCTGGGATATTGGGAAGGAATTCTTCCCTGTGAGGGTGGGAAGGCCCTGGCACAGGTTGCCCAGAGCAGTTGTGACTGCCCCTGGATCCCTGGAAGTGTCCAAGGCCAGGCAGGACAGGGCTTGGAGAAACCTGGGACAGTAGAAGGTGTCCCTGCCCATGGCAGGGGGTGGAATTGGATACGTTTTAAGGTTCCTTCCCACCCAAACCATTCCATGATTCTACAAAAAGCCAGCAGACCCACCCTGCCTGCAAGCTCCTCAACTCCAAAACACACCACTTCCCCCTCCACCGTGCTTCTTCCATGTTTTTTTTTTTTTCCCCGAGAAGGGATG
>VZRV01008266.1:1036273-1073941 GCA_013398115.1 Falcunculus frontatus | reverse complement strand
GGGCAGGGGCTGTGGGGAGCACCTCCTGCCCAACCCCAGTCCCATCCTCGGCCTCTGCCTGGTGGAGCCCAGCTAGATGCACTGCCCTTTTGGCTCCCTGTGCCCGCAGCCACACCAGAGCACGGAGATCCCCGTGTTTGGAGGACAAGACAGAGCCATGGCCAGCCTGTGTGCCCTGGACCCAGAGGCCCTCAGCGGCTGGAGGATGCTCAGGCTGGTGTTTGGGGGGTGGCTGCCCTTTGTGGGTGATGGGATGGATGCTCCAGGATGCAGCCGAGGCTCAGTGGTTTGGGCTGTGGGGGCACCCGGGGAGCTGCACCTGCGAGGAGATGGGGGCATGGCCAAGGGCCACGTCCCGTGAGCCCACACGGGCCAGCACGGATGGATGGCAGAGGTGGGCACCTGTGCTTGGAGCCACTCCCACTCCCCCTGGGCCCTGGCTCTTGGCTTGGCAGGGGTCGCCCCTGCTGCTGCTGCTGCTGCTGCTGCTGCTGCTGCTGCCGCCGCACTGGGTCAGGATGCACCAGCTCGCTCCCCGGCCACCCTGCAACCCCCAGGACACTCCACACCCCACATCCCCCTGTCCGTGTGCCTGAGCAGTGGTTCCAGGTCAGTGCAGCTGGGCCGGCTCAGGGGGGCACCCACCTCCCACACCCCTATGCCCCTGCCCACCTCGTTTGCAGGGCCAGGAGAAGGACACGGGGCTCTGGGCCATTCCCAGCCCCTCCCCACACAGCAGCTCTGGACAGGGAAGGCTGGAGATGCCTTTGCCCATGGGAGGGGTGGCTCAGCTGAGAGCTCTGGGGCTTGAGACCCTACCAGGGCTGCGGGGGGGCTCCCCGAGCCCAGCACAGCTTGGCCAGGACAGGGTGACAGAGGGGATGAGTGTCACCACCACCCAAACGTGCCTTGACGCCAGTGACCTTCCCACCCCTAAATCTGCGGCTGGAGCGGGACAATGGCAGGTAGAGGGAGTGTCCCTGGGTTCCCAGGGCTGCTCCCTCCCTGGACAGGGGAGTGAGGGGTGCGTGGGCTGGGCAGGAGGGATGTGGGGCTGGCCAGACGTGGTGTGGCCATGACTCAGCGCCAGGAGCCAGGGCCACACGCACGGCGGCTCCCTGCAAGGAGCCACTGGGTGCCAAGTACAGCCTCACGTCACCGGCCCTGCTCACAGCACCCCCAGGCAGCAGAGTCGCTGCTCGGTTGGCCCCCGAGACACCAAACCATTCCATGGGGCACAGCATGACACAGCCATGGTCCCCCAGGATGCTCTGCCAGCACCCCAGAAGCTCTTGCATGGCTGATCCCCATGATCTGGCCCTGAGGATCCCAGACACGGTTCCCAGGACCCAAGACGAGTCCCCAGCCCAGCAGCAGTGGTGGGGCAGAGCGTGTCTGGCTGGACCAGCACCCCTGTCCCTCCCCACATCGAACGCAGTGGGTGTCCCGAGGCCGGACACTGCAGAGATGCACCCATTTAACCCCTGGGGCTCTGCCGGCCCTGCAGTGCAGGCTGATGCTGCTGTGAGGATTTGCTGTAGCACTGCCAGGTACCAGGGACTGGCAGGGCTGTCAGGGTTCAGTGGGAGCCAAAAGCTCGCGGTTGTACCCACCCTGAAACCGCAAAGCTGGGATGCAGCCGAGTCCAGGCTCTCACATCGCAGCTGAGTTCATCTCCAGTCACCTCGACTGACCTTGGGCAGCCTCCCAGGACTGGGTATTAGAGATACCCCAGCGCAAGGGGCCCACATAGCCCCATCCCATGTCACGGTTCCCATAGCCCTCGGCCAGGCTCTCCTAGTGACCTTGGAGGGCTGCACCCCGCTCCACGGGATGCTTGCTGCATCCAAGGCACCTCGTGTCCCCCAACTCCAGCCCAGGCCACCCGTGACTCTTCCCACCACCCCTCCTTGCTCCTGCCCTATTCCACAGACCAGCTCTACCCCACTGCCCTCTCTGTGCCCAGACATTCCCTGTCATCACCACCAACCCTTCTGCAGCTCTGGGCATGCCCCCACCACCGCAGGCATCCCTGAGCCCTCCCCAGCCCCAGCGCTGCCTTTGGCAGCTGCAGACCCCCAGCTGAAACCCACCAGGGAGCTGTGGCCTGGGGCAGCCCCTCTTCCACGAATTCTCCGTGCCCGCACACCGGCTGCGAGTCCCCGGCCAGGGCAGCCCCCCGTGTTCTCCACCTGCCCCGAGAGCAGTTTCCTGCCCGAGTGGAGTCGTTTGTGGGCACCAGGGGCAGACGGCTTCGCAGGGAGAGGCGGAGGAGCCGGGGGGCTGCCGGGGCCGGCCGTAGTGGCACCCACGCGCCCGCAGGCACCCAACAACCCCAGCCTGGCTATAAAAGGAAGAGTGTTTTTTCCCGGCTCCGCCAGCGCCGCGTCCCCGGGCGAGCTCTGCAGCCGCTGCCCCGCAGGGACCTTTCCAAGTTTTCCCATCCAGCGTTGCCCTCCCAGCCGGCTTCCCACGGCTCATCCATCCCCGGACAACCCACTGCAGCAGCTGCTGAGTGGCTTTTAAAATACCAAGAAGCCCAGCAAGGAGGAGGGAGATGGGTGCAAGGGGAGCGCTGGCACGGGATGCCTGGGGGAGCACCCCGGCTCCCGTCCTGCCGCCCCTTCGCCCGTGGCATTGCCCGTATCGGGGCTGTGGGCACATGGCCCTGGTGCACCCGGCCATGGTGGTCAGCACTTCCCTCCGTGCGAGTCCAAAATGCAATGCCGAAGTGCCCAGGAGTTGGGTTTCCCTTCCCACCCCTTCCCACCCCATCCCACAGGCGTGGAGTGCCCCCATTTTGCGTGGCCGAGGGCACCTCGGCTCCCTGGAGAGGGGGTGACCGGCCCCGGTGCAGGGGGACACCCGCAGGCAGAAGGGCCGGGTGCTGCTCGCAGAGCCGAGCACTCACCATCCAGGACCCCTCTGCCGCCGAGACCTGCCGGGGGGGCCCCATTGCCCCTCCAGACACCCAGAGAGTTGCTGCTGCCCCCCACTCCTCCGCCTCCACCCGGGCTGGCCCCAAGCAGGGGGGGCTGCGGTGACCCCCACCCCAGGGTGTCCCCTCCCTGCCCACGCCGAGCCGCAGCCGGAGCCCAGCAGCAGCATCCCCGGCCCCGGCGGGCTCAGCACCGGCCGGGCTCGCTGAAGGTTAAACGTGGGCGGCGGGGAAAGCCCTGCTGCCCCCCGCAGATCCCGCACCTCCCGCCCGCAAGGCCACTCACGGTCCTGGAGGTGACACCGGCCGCAGCAGGCTGGGCTGGCGGCAGCGAGCTGCGGTGACACCCGGCACGAGCACGCTGCTTCCCCGCTCGCCTTGACTTTGCCACAGGACTCCTCCGGCTCGTCCGCAGGAGCTTGCAGCATCCTCCGGTTCAGCGGGAGAAGTTCCTCGCCAGGGAGGGAGGGAGGAGGGAGGGATTTAAGGCAGACCCTGGGATGCAACATCTCCGGGTGCAGTTGAAGACCCCTCGCTCTCTGGGCACCCCGAAGCTCCCTCCTCGTTCCCCCCATCCCGGGCTCGGTGTCCCGACACATGTGCCCAATTCCGGGGATGCTGAGTGAATGATCTCTGCTGAGAAATCCTCTCACTCCTGGACCGAGGCAGCCAGGGCTGCCACCAGCACGCAGACAGCCGTCCAGCTTTGCCACCTGCCCCACGTCCCCCAGGTGCCTGGCGGGGGTCCCAGAGCCATGTCGTGGGGGGAGCCGGCACACACAGCCAGGCCCAGCAGCAGCCCAGGGCAGCTCTAGGGCAAAGCAGAGCTCGTGGAGTGTACAGAAGGGTAAAACCTGTCACCACTTCAGTCACAGGAGATCCCCATGGCCAGGGGGACCCCGTGGGGATGGAGATCCCTGGGTTGCCCCAGGCCACCCGCTTGGAGTGTCCCCAAACACCCACGGGGCAGTTGTTCCAGCATCCCGAGCCATCAAGTCCGGGGGTACAGGGCTGCTCTGCCCACCCGGAGCCCCGCCGGTCCTACCTGCAGAGAGCTGGCGGGGCGTGGGGGACCCCCTGCCCGGGGCAGGATGCTGGGAGACACCTTAGTGTGCTTCCCAAAGGGAAAAGCCAGGACCAGCAGCGTGGCATCCCTCCCGCGGCGGTCCCGGCGGCTCCCTGCCTGCCACGACACCCTCCCCACCCCGGGTGCGCTCTGTTTGCCTGCTATTTTTGGCAGCCCCCTAAGAGCTCCTCTCAGGCTATTAATAATGAGAGTGAGAAATTCGTTTGGCCTCTCCTATATAAGGAAAGGTAGAGGCTTAGAGGCAGCTAAATATACTGGCGCGTGCGGGAGCGAGCGGGGAGCCTTTGGCACCGCGTGTGGAAAAGAGATTGTTTGAACAATGGAAAGACGGACTCACTCGGCGCATGGGGCCCCGCGTGGACCGACGGGCGGACGGAGGGATGGACGGACGGTGACGATGCCCGCGGGCCTCCACCGCAGCACCCGCATCGTCCCCGATGCCCCTCGGGGCTCTGCCTTAGCAGGAGGAGCTGCGGGAGAGGGGAGGCAGGAGCAGGGATGCACCGCCAACTCCTGTCCCGAGCCAGCCACGCTCACCCCAAAATACCTGTAACAAGCCCCACCGCGCCAGCAGCGACCTGGGGAGTGACGCTGGGTCTGTGCCCGGTCAGGAGGGTCGTGTGGGGTGCTGGTAGCGAGGAGCAGGTGGGCTGTGGTGGCGTGACCAGTTCCCACTGGGACAGAACAGGGTCAGTCCTCCAGCTGAGCCCCCTGCAAATTCCAGCCTCTCTCAGGGCAATGACGAACGCTCCTGCCCGGCTCTGGAACGGCCCCGGGGGCAGGTCCCGCAGCCGAGGGCACTGCAGGGTGCCAGCGGGGCCACAGTGTGTTCCCTGCTCCCGAGGAGCCACCAGCACCCCTGCAGTGTGCCCACACCCTCGGCGCAGGGATGATTCAAGGAGCACATCGTTATTGTAATTGTGTCCCCCCGTGGCTACGGGGGACCCGGGCGAGGTGCGGGAGCTCCTGTCAGTGCCGAGGACAGGGAGAGCCCGGCTGGAAGAAGGAAAGCAGCAGCAATCCAGGGAATCCTAATGACAGGAAGGCGCTGGGGAGCAGCGCCAAATCCACACGGTCGGAGCAAGGACAGCACATGCAGCAGGATGAGTACAAAGAGAGGAAAAACCGTGCTCCCCTGGCTTCAGAAAGAGCCTTTTGTTTTTTTAACTCCTCCTAGCCCCGGGTGCTGCTTAGGGAGGCACAAGTGGTGTAGCTGCGACTCCAACCCCGATCTCTCCGGCTCCGTCACGGTCCGACAGGCGCCTGGTCCTGGCCTCGGCCGCGGTGCCTGCGGCCAAATCCCTGCACCAGCTTCCCTCAGGGACCGCGGGGCTTCCCCGGGCTGCTGAACCACCGCAACACCGGGACAGCCGTGGTGGGCAAGGTCGTCGAGCTCCTTGCCTCGGCCACTGTCACAGCTGCCTCAGTTTCTGGAGCTGTGAAATTCCAGCAATAAAACCCATTTCACAGACTGCGAGCCTGGGGCTGTTCTGAGGCTCCAGCCCAGGCCCTGATCCCCCCCTGGGGATGTGACACAGACCAAAAGCTGCTGGAGGCAGGCGCAGCTCTTTGCCCTCACGGCAGTGAGAAACCCCATCTCCTTCTCCGGTGCTGGTGCAAGTTCTCCCCACCCACCAAGCCGAGCCCACAGCTGAGGAGCTCAGCAGATTCGGCTTCCTCTGTCCTTAGGTGACATTGAAGGAAGTGAACTCAGAGGGCTCCAGCCCACCCCATGGACCACGTGAGCTATTCGTGGACAGAAGGGCAGCTCTGAAGGTGAATCTCCTCCCCTCTCTGAAAAAACTGTGTCCCAAAGTGCCATCGGGTCCCTCCTGGCTGCCGTGGTGCTAAAGTGTGTTCCCTACGCAGCCAGCCCTAGCAAGAGCTGGGTGGCCACAGTCATCTCCTTCAAGGACTCCACTGATTAATACATGTTCCGCTGCTGCACGAGGAGGTGCTGCTATCCAGATGTGGGGCAGCTCGAGCCCTGCCACTACTGCTGTTTTGCTTTCCTGTGAAATCAAGTCCTTGGTGAGAAATGTCCCACAGATGAAACTGGAGAAAGAAGCAATTGGGCAGCAGCAAAACATCTTCACTGTTTATTTGAAAGAAACATTTTGTTTTCAAAAAAACGACTTTTAGTCTTGACCCAAGTAATACTGGAATCACCAAACATCATTAACCAAAGTGCAGACAGGTTGGGCAGCCCCAGCTATGCAGCAGGACGAGGAAAAGATTCAAGAGCAAACTATTTCAAAACTAGAATTTGCCTTAAACATCTTCACCAGAACTTGAATATGTTAAAGAAAACAAAACTGAGTGAAGGTGCTTGTTCATTTGACAGATGTCTCAGCCTTTAACTTCCACACGTGGGCAACTTGTAGCCAGTGTCTCTAATTGTGAAATCATAAAGCATAGCAATGCAGAAACCTTCCTGAGCAAGGTCAAGCTCACGGAGCTTGGGTAACACACTGGCAGTGAAATTGAAAACTGCTGGGGGAGGAGGAGAGTGGGGAAAGGGATTCCAAAATCCCAGGGAGGCTCTGTGCACACACCGGGGGAGGGCTGTGCTCCTGGGGCACTACAGCAGACAGTCCACCCTTCTCCTACCTTGGGCCAGAAATTCCCACCTTCAGCCTGGGGGGTCTCCTTGCCTCCATCAACCCCACACATCCTTGTGCCCCCCAAAGCTGGGGTGCAGAGCTGTCTGCCCCCATTCCTGAAGGCTTGGTGGCACTGAGGGTTAACACGTGGAGGGCGAAGAAGCTGCACAGCCAGGGAGTGCTAATGGGAGCTAGGAATCTAATGGGAGCTTGTGCTGTGCTGTCACAAACCTGCACTCAGTGACAGCAAGGGACTATGAGCCGCTGGGCACAGAGGGAAGGCCACAGCACTCCCCAAAGCCCAGCCTTGGGTTGGGGTGCAGCCCCTCAATACAGCACCCCTACCCAAAGGGCTGTGACCCCACAGTGAAACAAGGGATGAAGGAAACAATTGCAGCTGAACAAAGGTGTTGGAGGTAACAGCTGCACGGATTTTAATTCCCTCTCCCATAACAAGCAGCCAGGCTCGCTGGAAAGCCCACTCTGTGTCTGCTGAGAGGGGCAGCAACCAATGCCCAACGGCTGAGCCCTCATCTGCCGCTGGGGGCCCTCCCTGGGATGCGCAGGAGCGAGGGGCTCAAGAAGCACAAGCCCCAAGGACCAGAACCAGGGAGAGCCCAACAGCTCCCCTCCCCCAGCACGAAGTGCTCCGAGGTGCAGCCTCAGGACCACACCTGGTCAATCCCTGCAGCTCCAAACCCTCCTATTCCCAGTTTGTTCACTTACATCCAAATGAAGGGACACACAGAGGGTGGTGTCACCCAAGAGTTAAGTGTGTGGCCATGGGACAGCCAGCGCTGGGCTGTGCCCTCTGAGGAGAATCCCGGGGTCAGCCCTTCCCGTGTGTGGTCCTGGGCGGGTTTGGAGGGAAGGAGTTATCGGGAGAGTGGGTGCAGGAGCCTCCAGGAACGGGAAGCCTGAGCCAAGCCCCAGCTGTGTGCGCCAGACAGCCCAGGCAGAGGGTGGCCCGTGCTGTGACGCCAGCAAATGCCGTGGCCTCAGCACTGGGAGAGCTGCAGGCTCCAGTGCTGGGCCTGAGGAACAGCTGATTGCCCAAAAAATAAACTCAGCAGCAGCCAGGACTACATTCAGTGAGGGAATGTCCCCTCACTTTCAATAGTGTTTAATCTTCATCTAGCTCAACACAAATCAGTAGTGCAGCAATATAAATACAACTGAGGAACTTAAAGCCTTTTGGCTTTCATAGCTCAAAAAGAAGAAGAAGAAAAAAAAAAGCCAATGAAACAAGTTTCCAGTTTTTAAATTAAACACAAAGAAAGGCAATGAACTGCCCACCCATCCCCAGAGGAGCAGTGGCATCCTTCATGCCAGCACGAGGCTGACTTCTGCCCAAGGACAGGGTGCAACCCATGACAGCAGCACAGTGAGATAAGGGAGTGGGAATGGGAAAGGACCCCAGTGCCTGCCCTCGGGCTCAGGAAGCAGGGACACAGTGACACGCTGTGCCACGTGCTTCTGGCACTGCCCACTGCACTCGGGTACCCAGAGTTCCCTTTTCCACCACGAAAGGACACCATGTGTGCTCTTCACACTGCAATAGGAGCACACAGGGCTCTGCAGCTACAACAGCACAAGGCCAGTGAGCTGCCAGCCCAAGGGAGCAGCCAGCTGGAGACTGCAGAGACCAATCCCCATCGCCTGGGATGTGCAAATTTTAAGGGGAAAAAACCCAAACCAAAAAACCACAGTACATAGTGTTCCATAACTGAGATATGGTTAACGTCCAGCCTCACGGACGGCCTGGTGACCAACAGAGGGTGCTGGGGCCACAGAACATGTCACAGCTTTGGAATGAAGCCAGATGTTGGACACAGGTACCGAAGGTGGGTGTGTGTCTCCCCAGCTCTGGTACCCAGCAGGACTTTGCTGCAGGAGGGGGTCTCCCAGCCTGGGCAGTAACCACAGGTCAGCTTTTCACATGTGAACAGGCACCAAGTCCCCAACACTCCCCATGAGAGCAGCCTGACAGCAATTTAGAACAGCCACAAACCCCTCTCCTACCCGCAAACTGCCGGAGTGTGACCAGAGTGTTTACATTCCCCCTCCTCTACACTCCAACAGCAGCCAAGTGCATGTGAAAGGACAAGTCTACATTAAAATAGTGCTTAAACCATTAGGGAAGGTGGGAGTAAAGGAGAAGAAAGTTGTTGGACAGCATAAGTAGCCTGTGGTAGGCTACAGGAGCCCGAAGGGAGCTCAGAGCACAGCTCAAGGACTTGACCTTCCTACTCCAAGGAGCTCCAAGGCAAGTGAGCTGGCAGTCCACAGGTACTCCCTCCACTGCAGTCTGAGGTGGATTAGGAGAGTCCTGCACATTCACAGTTGCTCCAAGTGCTTGTGTCCTGTCCTCTCCAGATGCCAGCTCTGTCCTTTTCTGACTCTTCTCCCAGGGTTCACAGTTGCCTTCTCCTCCCTTTGATTTCCCTTGAAGTTCAAATTCAAGTACAACCAGTTTTAACCAAAAGAAAAGAAACCCACAAAACCAAAGTTATTTTCTGTGAAACAAGTTAGCAGCGTTGTCCTAGTCAAAGTGGCCTCCAAAGACCCTGGTAGGACAGGGACGGGAGTGGCCTTCCCTGCTGAGCTCCAGCCAAGGCTGTCCAAGGGGAGCTATAGGATTTCCTCCCTCTGGTTCTTGGGTTTGAGTGCCACTTGTCCGTTGCGCAAGGAGCCGTTCTGGCTGCGGAGCAGTTTCCCTTTTTCCCGGTCAGGCCATGTGAAGATGGCTTCATCACTGTCCAGTTCAGACTCCGAGTGCATCAGGCTCGTGTTGAGGACCTGGGCTTTCTGTCTGCCACCTTGAAGGAGAAACATTCCCAGGTTAGAAATGCTTTTAACACCAGTGAACCACCTCACCTTACTCCATCCCCTCTAAGTCTCCTTTTCCAATCACATCTAAGAGGCAGCAGAATCTGACTTTCCTCTGTGTGTTTCTTATTCCCTCTGATGCTGAAGCTAAAGTGATCCTGTCTCAGACACTCTGGCATGTCAGAGGTCACAACAACACTCCAAGACAGCACAAAGCACAACAAGCAGGCAGGAAGGCAATGATGTGACCAGAAGGGGCTGTGAGTACACGTGGGAGCTATGTCTCCCAGACCTTGCTCGGGGCATTGCCTAGAAAACGCTCTGAGGGCTCACAACTGGAGCAAGAGAAGATGCAGGTGTGTGAGGGAAGATCTCTGCCATCTCACTACCCTCCCTCTACTCTCCTCTCTGCTGCTCCTGCCTGCAAGGGGAGAGAGATAAATTAGGAGGATGAATTTAGATTAACGCACAAGGACAGGAGAGAGACATTTACTGATATTGTCAGCAGAGGAAATCTTTAAATTTAACTTTTCCTTAATGGAGAAATGCAACATTTCCTCTGTTAGCACAAAGCTCCCTGGACATATCTAGCAGGGAAAAAGACTTTAGTCAGCAGCCAGCCTTGGAAGCAGCAAGATGAGTTTAGTTACCAGAGAGCAAATGGTGAGGCACATTTAGTACATCTATTGCACAGTGGGCTCCGAGGTGACAGATGGTCAGATTAAAGCAGAGTTGGGTGCTGAGGAAGGGAAACACACCCAGATTTCCTTCAAGGGTATCCATGTTTGAGCAGTTGGGACAGCCTGCTCCTCGGAGGAACAGCTGATCAGTCTGTCACTGCAATGCCCTCCATGCTGCTCTTGGGCACTGCTCACTTTGCTGGAACACCATTAAATGGGATAATACCGGGATGAGCGGCTATTTTCCGCTAGCAAACAAGGATCAGGGACTCTTTTCCACACACATCCCCTTCTCTAAACAAAACCAGAACGCAGTCTGATATGAAACACACACTTCAGCAGCTGCAGAGCTCCCTGGCATTCAGCAGAGTTGTATTTGGCACATCCTTTCCAACATTTCCCTCTTTTCCTGGTCAGTCAGCAGGTGACCACAGCTTGGTTCAGGTATCAGATAAAAACATTCCAGCCTGAAATAACTCCCTGATCTTCACAAAGCACCTGACAAGCACTCTCAGGACAGCAATGCGGACAGGAAAATGCTGGCTAAGAACACTGAACATAAATCCCGCCTTCCTGGAATGGGCCAATGGACCTGTAGCCACATGGAGCACTGAGGAATTCATGGATCTCCCTCCTAAATGCACCTGCTTACTAGAAAACTAGAGGATGAGCTAAATGTGAAATTTTCACAGCCTGATACTCATGAGAGCAAGAATAAGTAAGGTGATGAACCAGTTGTTTGTGGTGGGTGAGTAGCAGAGCAGAAATAAACCTCAATCTCTCCAGCACACGAGTATTTTCAGGTTGTTTTCAGGTGTCCATTGGTTTAGTGTAATGTGCCACTGAAATCCTGCTTTGCCGTAGAGAATGATGAAAGAATTGCATATTGTCAAGAAAGGAACTACCAGAACCCAGGGGAAAACTTTAGAGCAGGAGAAGTTATGGTCAAGACCCAATTTTGGGCTTCCTGGGTCAGGCTGTTCTGCACAGCTTGATGCGTCCACTTCCTACTTCTGTGACACCAAGTGGAGATATCAGCACCAGGCCAGTTTCAGCCCCAATTTCCAAACCTAAGAGTTAGATGACTTCACTAAATACCCCATATACAGATCTGAGACAAGCTCTTAGATTTTCTGAGACCCCTCCGTCAGCCTCTACATCACGTTTGTTTCACTGTGATTTTAAGCCCACAGAGGAAGGGTCCTCAGACAGCACTCTGGAAACGCTGAGCTCTCCCCTCTCATGTTTTACCTGCTTTGGGATTTGGTTTTAACTCCAGGCTTTCTTGATCCGTTGCATCCAAAATCTTGTATTTGCTTTTTCTTTTGGATTTTCCTTTCCGTCTAAAGGGGAGGAAAAGGAATTAAGAGACAGTCCATTTCCAAAAGAGCCAGAAGAAAAACAACTCTGATCTTCAAAGCTAAAGCACTTGCTATTTAGGATTATGTTCATATTACAAAGTGAAACATTAAAATGTTGCTAAGTTGCACATTTATAGGCTAATCCAAATTTTGCTTCTTAACATAACCCAGAGTTCTGTGACTTCAACATTTCACTTGAAACACTTAAGTGAGAAAACCCAACATCCCAGGGCTCAGCAGATGACCTGCTGGGATGGTGGGTTTGAATCTTTAACCTCCTACTGCAGATACTTGGCTGTGAAGCCTGGATACAGTGGGGGTTGTGGTCTCAGTCCCACCTCTTGCAGCAGCAGATGACCATCCATGACAAGAATCCGAGGGCAACCACGATGACAAAAGATGCAATGATCACATACAGCACACTCCACTCTGCAAGCAAAACCCCAGAGATAAACACGTTTTGGCACCTCATACAGTTGACAGGGCACATTTTAGGGGACTATTCTTGGGAAAGAAAAGGCAAGGCCTAGCCCTTTGCAGAATGAAGGCTGGCATTCCTCGCTGGCAGCACCAGCAGATCCCCTGGGGAAGCTCGAGATCCAGTGCGTGGACTCGCTGGGTAGTTTTCACTGTGTGTTGGTTTATAAAATTTGCTTTCCTGTGACAGGAAAGCCTCTGTACGGACATGACAGAAGAGAGCTGTGATTTATACACCCAGAATGGACTCAACTCTTAGTGAGTGTTTGCTGGGAGTGTCTGAAGGGGAGCTGCTCCCCTATCAAACATCACCTGCCCAGAAGGTGAGACAAGGGACTGTGCCCTTGTGTCAGCATCTCATCAGAGCAACTGGGAGACAGCAGGTGCCTGGCACTGTGCCCACCCTGGGTTTCAAACACAGGTTTCTCTGCAAAAGTGCCCAGCCCAGGGGGGTTCACTTACCACAGTTGCTTTCGCCGTCCCCCATCTGCACCCTGAGGAAGTTCTCCATCCAGAACGGGTCACACACACAGCGCTTGGTGAAGGAGTCACAGCGCCCGTGCTCAGAGCAGTTCAGCTGACAGGCTGGGGGCCAAAACCAGCAAGGTGAACTAAATGACTCACAGGTGAGGCAAAAATGGGACAAAATAGTTCAACACAGCCAACCCCTCCTGCAGGCTCTGACCTGAATGTGGCCCCTCTGTAGGTCATTCATAGCTCAGCCGTAATGAGAAGAGGTGAGAAGTGCAAACGTGAGCACTTGGGCCTCATGCCAAACTGAAACATCCCACTTCACCAGCAACATAAATTTTGCCTAATAAATCCTCATTTTGATATACAAGTGATGGAATTTGTATATTTGTCGAGTAAATGTTTTTAAACAAAGTTTTGATTTTCCAATTCAAACCCTGCCTGTTAGACAGGCAAGAAACAAACAGATCCTTTGGAGAGACCAAACAGAACTGAAAAATGGCTTCTGAAGGCCACAAAATGGTAAGATCAGGACGTAATGAAAATAATTATTTTACACAATTCTAGTTTCAAATCTCTAACTGATCAGCAAATGATCCTCACAGGATGGATCTCATAAAAGAAAAACGTGCTAATGTAAAGTTGTAAAATAATGATAGAAGGGGAACATTTCCTGCAGACTGATGTTTGTGCTGCACAGGAAGCAAGTGGGTTCACAGCTACCAAGATGTGCAGTTTATTGTTTCCAGGATGACACTCATTTCAATTGCTGTAGTCCATTAACACTGTATTTTAGTTTCATAAGTATCAATCCGCTTTTGGTTTTGTGAACTCTTATCTTCATACCAACACTGCAAGTAATTATTTATAAGAAGTTGAATAGTGAATAGACAGAATTCATTGGTAAATAAGTGATTAGTGTATAGTCTAATAGACTTAATTTTCTGTTTCCCATTTATTAACATGAAAGCTCCTGCAGTGAGTGTAAGTGTGTGGGCATGTGGGTGTTTTTAGCACCCTTATTCTGTCAGGCAGCTGAAAAGAAGGGAAAAGATGCTAAGTCTGTCCCAAGAGACTCTCACTTACTGACTGTGTTAATCTCCAGTGCCCGGAAGATGAGGAAGTCCGACTGCTGTTTCCGCAGTTCGTTCTTCAGCGTCCAGGCCACCTCTCGTCCTTTGAATATCTGATGGGGAGGCTGGTTCTGGACAAAGAACACCATCTTCGTGCTGGAAGAAAGACAAGAATTATTATCTGCTGCTTCTCCAAACATCAGGTAGAGAGCCACACTCTCCAGACTGTCATTAGAGGGACTTACTCAGAATCCCAAATTTATCTGAAGACCAGACTTCTGGCTCTGTTCGGAAGCAAAAAAATTTCTACTGTAGGGCAGATCTGGCCCTACAGCAGAAAACCCTTCAGGATATCTGATCCATTCACATTTTCCAAGTTAGGGCTGCACTGTTCTTGAGTTTGCACATCAAGCAGATCTTTGCACGTTCATGCTAAGCATCAAATCCCCAAACTTTAAGGTCCTGCTGTTTCCATATTCTCCTCCCTTCCTCACTGTGGGATCCTCAGACTTTACTACATCTGGAACTTGGGGGTCCATTTACCTGCTCAGCACAGAGCTTGAGCATCAGACAGTGGAAGTTTACAGTCTTTTGCAGAGTTTAGTTGGAATGCACCAAGTGCTATAGCCAGAAAACAGCCAAGGTGTGAAGGATTCTGTATTCTGCAGCTTTTACTGCATTAACTTTATGACAGAAGAACTTGTTCCTTATGGCTTGCTCACCTTGCAGAGCCCTGTGGATCCTTTAGACTCACAAGAGGATGCATGAATGTTCCCGATTTATTATCACTAGTGAATTTATGAGTCAATGGGATATCAGTGAAACTCTCAAGAGTATGTGAAAAAGAACAAACCAGCAGTCAGAGGAAAAACCTCTTTTTTAAACAGCACAAGTTACTTTGGTAGTGGAGGCAATGATGACTTAAAGCCATCTGTCAGGAAACAATCTCTGCTCCTTTATAACACTTCCCACTCTTTTGTCTGCTTGAACATATAAACAGATAAAGCATTAATGACAAGAATCCCTTACTTGCCTTACTCAGGGGTGACTGGTTTGCTCACGGCAGAGACAGAGAGCTAATGTTACAACAGAAAGTGCTGGCTCCTCTGTTCTCAGCTCTCCAGGTTTGCATGGACAATGAATTCTGATTTTCCTGTTACAGCAGGCCATATGGACATGAAGAAATCGATACATCACAGCTCTCAGGGAAGTGTAAAGTAACAGCAGATTTATTGCTGACTTGCTGCAGGACTGTAAGCATGTCCCTTAAACCTTCTTCAGTGCTTTAGGTACTTTGAAACTACTCCCCTTTTAATAAAAACTAAGTGCAATACTGCACTTATTTCAACAGATTGTGACTCATGGCGTGTTGCGACTCTCCAGGCAGGCAACACCACCCCGACCTACAGCCCTGCTCAGCAGCCAACTTCCATGCGGTTAGGAGAAATGCAGTTTTCTGTAAGCCAGCTAGCAATCAAAATTAAGCTTTTCTATCTCTTCAAACAGAAATCACATTGGCTTTCAACATTTTTTGTACATTAAGCTGAAGCAGGTGTGTAGGCAATAAAGCTGATGCAGAACTAATGGAAGGTGTCCCTGCCTGTGGCTGCGTGGTTGGAACTGGATGATCCTTAAGGTCCCTTCCAACCCAAACCAGTCAGGGATTCTATGAACTACGAATTTGGCACGAAGGTGAGGAGGACTGTTACACACCACCTCTGGTGTGTCATAAGTGTTTCACCAAACTCCTGCGCCAAGCCCCGTTATCTCTCCAGTTACAAATCACAACTGCAGAACATCCCTTCAGTCTCCACGATTTTCAAAAAACAAATCAGATTTGTTCTTATTTTACAGGTTTGAGGTGAAAAGACATTAGCAGCAGCAGTTTTCAAGGACAATGCACCATCTCCAGAGGGGAAAGATACTCAAGACCTGCTTGGCAACTCTGATTAGAGCAGGAATATCAATGTTAAGCAAAAACTCCACGTTCCAATGGTCCAATCTACTTTCCAAGAGAAAAGAGGCCCTGATTTTCCAAACCCTCAAGCAATTCCCCCCATGTACCCTCCCAGATGAATCCCACCTTTGTTCGGTGTATGGCTGGATCTTTTGCACGGTGATGTCTGAGTCAAGGACCCCCAGCAACACCCCTATCTGCCGGATGAACATCCCCTTCTGCCGCTCCGTCAGCTGGCTCACATTCACATCCAGAATTATCTCCACCAGGTTATTTTTCCTAGGATCTAGGGAGAATGTACACAGTACAGATCTTTAGAGTTTCTATTCAGCAGCCTGGGTACAAGGCAAGTTTTTAGTATCTCTTCAGGATGTTTCTGATTTGAACACAGAACTAGAGAATGGCACTGTAGGAAGGGACGCAAGTAGGACTTTCACAGGTAACAGAAGCAGTGAGAGTCAGCCCTCAAAAGCCACAGGAAAACACAACCACATCCCCCAAAACTTTTGACGTTCACAGTTCTAAACTGGACTAGACGACACATTTTAATCCCAGTATACCGTATCCAGAGGTCTGTAGGCAAATGTGCTACAGCACAAAACCCAGACTCACCAGGTCTGACCTCCACCGTGGTCCTTTCCACATCACTCTCTCCTTTGGCATCTGTTACTCTGAGGTGGAATGTGTAGGTTCCTTCTACCAGATTGGACAGGAGGAGGACGGGATGATGGTCTGAATTATTTAAGACTTCCTGGAAGGCAGAACAAAGTAAGTATGAGGAAACAAAGGATCAAAGTAGCACAGTGTATCATCATATTTCAGGATACGACAAGGTAACATCCCAACAATGAGCTTTGTACTTCCTCAGGAGCAGTCAACACTACCTTGCACTGATTTTTCTGACGCTTTACAAAAGAAAGCTCACCCCAGCTGCAGGGCTCCCCTCGTCCCGGGTCCACAAGTAGCTGACAATCCCCTTATCGTCAGAGGACTTCGATCCATCCAACTCCGCTGTGTTTGTGGGCAAGGTGATGACAACGTTACCAGCAATCTTTGCAACGGGCGGCTTGTTTATCTCTAAATAAACAGAGAGGAAGCACTTGGAGAAAGATCTTGTATTGCCCAATCAAAAATTACTGCATTAGATCTCCAGTGTACTCCAGAAATCCCCGTCTAACCCCAGGGAAGAGAAGGGAAGTACTGCAGGATTAAGCTGAAGGTACTGTTCTTCCAGAAAAGGGCAAACCTCAAGGCCGCTTCAGTGCTCTCCACATTGTATCCCTCCATTCCTCACTTTTATTGTGTCTCTGAACACAGGTTTTGCTGAACTGCTCCCAGATAACCTGTGACCTGAGCAGCTCTGCTCGTGGCTGGACGTACCTTCTTTGACGATGACGTTGACGGAGCTTTGGCTCTGCAGGTTCCTCTCATCTTTCACTGTCAGAGTGAACTCATATGTCCCAACCTGGAGGCCTGTGACAGTGGCAATGCTGCTGTTGGCATTCTCCAGCTTCACACCATCTGGACCCCTAACCAAGACATAAGGGGTTTGTTCAGTTTTTGACCTTTTTCAGGGGTTTTGATCAGTTTAAACTTTGCATAGAGCACTGGAGGCAGCCTCACTCTAAACAGGAGCCTGGAAATAGGAGTCCATGACAAAAAGCAAAATTATGTTCTCCAGTTACAGCAAGATAATCTAAAGGGTCAGTGCAGCATCCAGAACAAAAAGCATAATTTCTGGCAGTTTAATGCTTTGGTTCATTTTAAACCAGAAGAACACTGGTAATGGCATTTAGGTGGTGTTTACAAATAGTGGTTCTTTCAGCAAATTGGCTTGTGAACTGCACAATGAGCCAATTTTGTAAAAAAAAAAAGGTGCAAAGCAAAAATAATCCTTCAATTCTAGGGCTTTGCACAGACTTTGCATTAGCAAACAGAAGAAGCTACTGCAAGTTGCTCACAGGCTTTTTCCTGAACTCCCTAAAGCATTTCAGGGAATTTAGAGTCGGAAGAGAACTCTGCCTCGCTTAAACAAACTGCAAAAGCATCAAGTTAGGAGGCTCTGCTGTTGTTTGACTACAAGAGTCAGTCTCTCCATGAGACCAAGACTAAGCTCCACTGCTGTGAATGGAAACACAGCTGAGCCACACCACGCTCAGAGTGGGAGTCAGGCCTAGAAATGAAGGCAAAGCTATTTCTCATGCTCAAACAAAACTCTACCTCTCTCCAATCAAACATAAATCCTTCTCTTATTCAGGTCACTGGTAAAGCTTGTCAGGCCCAATGTGACCATGACTGAACACAAGGGAGGTGTGGGGGTGTGACTTGTTTAAAATGAAAGATTTGGACACACAAGAATGTGGAAGGTGATACACACCGTGTTTTTTCCCAAAGAAAGAAGACTATCTTCTGGTCATCTGAGCTCTTACTGCCATCTAGAGTGGTGCTGTCCACAGGAAGAGTCAATTCTTTATCTGGACCAGCATCTGCCTTTGGGGGCTTGTTGTTCTCTGGAAAAGAATGTAGGACTTCACATACACATGCCATAAAGGTGGAGCTTGTAAGATTTTCTCCATGATCCCCAGTATATCCCCTGCCCACTACCTTGTACTCAGGTAAAGTGAGGTTAAAAGCAGTTAAGAATTCCAACCAGCATTTCATTCACACATCTGCAATAAAATGAGACTGAAAACCAGGAGTTCTGATTTTTGCTCTCATTCTTTAAGTACTGCTCCACTTTTCCTGCCCCTGTCCCAGGACCCAGCACTGTGGGCAGACACAGCTGTTTGGAAATACAATCCTGCCTTTACTGTAGGAAAACATCAATTAGGTTACATTGTGTAAAATACGAGAACTGCATAGAAAGGCAATATTCCTACAAGCTTTCTTTTGCTCATTTATCAGTAATATACCAGCCCAGAAAGGTCCTGAATCAGAGCAGCTTTTCTGAAAGTCATCACAAGATCTAGAGGTTGTTGACAGATTGCTGCTCACCTCCAACCCCTGGAAGAGAAGCAGCAACAGAAGGTAAAGGCAGCTTACCTGGCTGGACTATCACAGTGACCTCTGCAGTGGACTGGTGCCCAGCAGAATCAGTCACTATGAGCTGGTAGGTGTAATCACCTTCCTGCATTGCAGAGAGCTGCAAGACTGGTGTCCTCACGCCCTGTGAGAAAAGATATTCATGGATTAAAACCAATCCTCACGCAGGCTACGATGGACTAGAAGACTCTGATTCTAAGCTAACTATTACCAGCACATTCTAGGGGGTTATTACCAACTCCTGCTACGGGAGCAGGAGTCTGTGCCACTTCAGCATGCAAAGCTCTTACAGCTAAATTTACGCACACTACAAGGACATTGTTGTGGGACATAACAAGAGTAATGCCATACAAGCAGACCTTCTGGGATTCAGTAGTTCCCAACTCCAGCAAAATCTCTGGGGAGCCCTGTGCAAATCCCACACATAGTGAACCTGATTCATGGACTTTCTTATTCTATAAATTTGACAGTAGTAATAATCTTTAAAAGAAAAATGATGACACAGAAACAAGTTCCAGTATTTACTGTTTAGGACTGAGGAGAGTCTAGCCAGTATCAGCAAAATTTAGACTCCAAGATTCAACTCAGGAAGTTCCCACTTCTCTCAATCCCCCTTCTTCAGCAGGATTTACAACTGCATTGCTCAAGAAAGGAACAGGATGCCAGTGGCGAGGCTGGTGCACCAGCTCAGCCACTAAACCAATACCAGCTTCACACGCATTTAATTTTAAGCACATACTTAATCATCACATGTTTGCTCTGAGGATACTAAGAGACATTTGCTAACAGTCCATTAAAACTGGTTTGATTACAGATAAAAACCCAGCTAGTGAGCAATCCAGGTGGAACACTGGAGACCTGTACTGACCTGCATCTCCATCACCTTCCCTTTGCTGTTGGGGCTGAGCAGCCACTCATAGCTGACGATGCTGTGGTCGTCCGTGCTCTGGTTGCCATAGAGCGTGATGGAGTTTTGGGGCAGGGTGATCACCTGGTTTGGGCCAGCATTGGCCACTGGAGGATAATCCACTGCCTTCTTCACAGTCAGGTTGGCAGTGGTGGAGTTGCTGGCACCATCCGAGTCCACGACTGTTAGACTGAAGAGGGAAAAAAGTGAAAGCACCGAAGAGTGATGGTGATCAGAGCTGAATGCAGCCTTCTCTGAATAGAAACTTCCCCAAATGTCCAATTATCAGCCTCAAAGTGATGCAAGAAATTCAACAGTCACGTCCATTTCCTACTTGAAATCTAACAACTTCCAAGGTGAAACACAGAAGTACACCAAGGTTCCAAGGTGAAACACAGAAGTACACTACTAACCCACAAGTGGCCTGGGCACAGCACATTTCCTCAGGTAGGCTGGTACCACAAAACACAACTGCTTTTTGCTAAACCTGGATCTGAACATGGATCTGAGTAGTTTATATACCAACTGCTTAACAACAAAGCAGCGTTCAGTTAGAGGTACTCCAGTTTGTTTTACTTTAAATAGATCTGCTGATGCAGTGATGGACACCACACCAAAACACAGGCCAAAGGAAAAACAGAGGACAAATGCAAAAGTAAAATCAGCTACCACCTTTTGCCCAGGTTGTGCGTCAAACCATTAGGCCTCATTCACTTATCTGGGACAAACACATTGCATTTAAAAACTGGATTTGAAGACAGCATTTCTTCCTAAGCTTTTACCCAAAGAGTTTAGATGTGACATTTCCAGAGACATTTTGCAGTACTGACAGACCATTTGTTCCCTTCAGCCATCCTCTTAACCAGGGTTACAAGTCAAGAATAAGAAGTAGCTGGACAGCTTATCTCTCCTGAAGTGCAAAGCTACAAAACTACGTGAAAGTGTAGGAGTGGAAAGAGAGAACATCAGAAAATGGAGTTCTCGCCATGTTTTGTGTTGGTTTCTTTAACCAGATTAACACTTTAGGAATCCCATACATTTCACTCTTAAAGGATGAGAACTGACAGACTCTCCCAGGTGTGACCTACCTGAATGTGTAATTCCCAGGTACCAGGTTGGTCAGTGTCAGTATGGCAGTATCACTGGAAACCTTCTCCTCTCGGAGGGGACCCTTCAGCTCTTCCCAGTGGTAACTGATAATTTTATCATCATCAGTGCTTTCTGTTTCAGTAATGGGGGAAAACACACATACAAAGAGTTGGAAAATGCTGCTTCACAGATTCCAGATGGTCAGTCCCTACTTCTGCCCTGGGCTTAGCGGGCAAAGGTATTTTTGGTCCAAGCCCAGAGTCTCTGCTATGCTCAGACACCCAAACTGTAACAAATCAGTGCTAATTGGGGCTAAGACAACCTGAATTTATTTAAAGGAACTCCTGAAAAGCTCTAGTGCAGGCCAGGGTCACTGAAGGTGGTGTGTCAGTAACTTACACGTTTGAAGTTTAACAAAATGCCCAGTATTTTTGACTGACAGTAATTATTTTTTGATTCTAAGCAGCAACCTCCAGAGCTTCTCCTTTTTTAGGAGATTGGCTCAGGCCAGTGCCCTTCAAAGGGGAACACAGAGAAGTGCTGTTGTGTGTGTTCCCCTCTTCTGGCCAGAGAGGCTAATTCTTTTCACTGAATTGTGTTTGACAGTGTCACTGTTTCTCTTAAACTTTATGCAAAGGGCCAGCCCAGGACCAAACACAAAGCAGCCCTGCTGGATGCTGCACTTAAACCTGCAGGTACTCACGGCTGCCGTCGATAAGAGTGGAAATGGTTGGCAGGGAGATTTCCTGGAACGGTGGGGACACGATGGCAACAGGAGGCTGATTCACCCGGGGCTCTGCAACAACAACCCAGCTGTTACCATGACACTACAGCCAGGCCACGACAGAAAGCCCTGGCCAAGGAACTGCAAAACTATCAGCAGCAGTGATTTGTGTTTGCAGCACGTTCTACGCCAGCTGGGGGAATCAAGGCTATCAAAAGGGGGTTCAAACAGTGTGGAGGTGAACTGCCAGCACAGCAGTGCTCTGGGGAAGGCTGCACTGCATCAGTTTTCCCCTCCTGGGTCAAGCACCTACAGCTTCTTGCCACAGTGTGGCTGCTGCTCTGAAAAGTGAAGGATTTTGTTGCATGCTGCCAGCTGCAAAGTCACTGCTTATAAGGAAACGATCAACCACAGCACCCAGAAGACGAGCCACACACTCTTGCTAATTTAGGGAGTGCAAAAGCCCTTCTTTGCCCACAAAGGTTGCACAAAAAGTCTTGCTGAAAACTACAAAATGAAGGGATTTTATTGAAACCCGTGGTTGTCTCTCTACACAGTCCATCAAAAAATGAGGCAGTCAGCACAAGCTTCTGTATCTCCACCAGCTCATCTGCAAACCACGTTTTACAATAAGGAATATTTGACTTAACCTGCCTGTGGCTGGGAATGATATTCCTTATGGGATAGGGAAGAAAGGAACCTCCAAAGGAGCTTCAAAGCCCCGGCTTCTCTTCAGTTTTTGTTCCTGCTGCTATAAGCTCTGTGTCAGACTGCAGCTAGTTTTTATAGAAGCAGTGGCCTTTCAGGGTGAGGTGCTTGCTGAGCACTTCTTTATCAGGATTCCAGCTCTTTTATCGAGTGGTTGGCTTGATACAGTACAGCAAAAATAGCTGTGTACTAGCAACAGCTTCCTATCTCAAGAAATTATTTAATACACATATATATACATATATATGTGTGTATATATATACACACATACCCCACAAGTTCACAGCACAATGAATTATCACCACACTAAACCAGGGTCTAGTCAAATAACCAAACCCCATGATACAACTGCCTTGGCTTGCCAGAGACAGGTGAAGTCAAGAAAAGATCCAATCCCACCACTCACTTGGATTCACTGTTACATTCACATATCCCTCTCCGTGCGCGTTTTCCCCATCAACGATGACTTTGAACTCGTACAGGCCAACAGTAAGCTGGAAACAAACACAAAGGATTATTTACCTACAGGTTGGTGGCACCTTGTCAGGACCTATTGGAAGGCCAAGTTCCTGTGCTTTGGCACAGGAGCACCCAAGCAATCGTGCTTCAGCCTCTGCATACACAGCAAAGGATGGTTTCCAGGCCAAAATGGTATGACACGTATTTTAGTTTACAATGGCTATGCAGAAACCAAAGCCTCGTATTTCTCTCTGCCACAGGATTGTCAGTCAAGCTTTATTTTCCAGCAACAAAAGGCAAACAGAAGAGCGATAACAGAGATTAGTTCAGGTTGTCTGGCCACAGGAATCTGTACTAGCAGACTGCATTTGAGGTGAGAAAGGCTATATGTAAGAAGAAAATCTCTTCTTGCATGTTTTTATAAATGAAAGTGTTTCTCCTCTTCCTTCTAGGTGACATGAGCTAGGCAGTCACCCTTTGACCATTCACTGTTGAGCCAAAATGACAGGGCGAAGGACCAGGTGCTGGATAACAATCCTGATACCCAAAAGGCTGAAACCCTCACAGAGACCTACAGACTCCTTTCAAAAGGCTTGGCTTTGCATGATATCCTTACTTAAGCCTGTAGCTTTTTTCTGAGTGCAGTAGAATCCAGAATGCTCAAAGGAACGTCTCAAGTACAGAACTGTATATTCACAGTACTTAGAGTCATTTCCTTGTTAAGAATTCCCATGTGCAGGAACTGGCAACCCCTTTCCCTGTTAGAGCTTGTCTAAGAGCAACAGCCAGGGACATGCCACAAGGCATTGCAGGGCTCTCGTTAATGAAAGCAGCAAGTCCCTCTTCCAGTGGGCAGTACAAGGCTACGACCTAACCAGATCACCACACTGTTCCAGGAATATTCCCATCCCTTGTTACTGTTAAATTGTGCCATTTGTGTACCTTGTCACACCGCTTGTAGGCAGCTTGTACCTCCTGAAATCAATTTCTTCTTTCCCTCGTGCCCGATCAATCTCCTTTTTCTAAGAGCCTCAGAAGTGGGCTTGCAGTCAAATGTTGGCTGCCTGCCCATCATGCAATTTCCTATTCATCCTGAAATCCCATACAAGTCTTTCCTGGCTGCTGGGGTCCCCATCTTCTCCACCTGGCATTTAACACAACAGGATACGAAGCAGCAAAAGCTTTACCTTAGACAACTTCAGGGTCTGGGAGTGCTTCCCTGCCATTTCTCCACTGTAGTCTTTTGGATGAGTAATCAATTCCCACTCATAGGAATATGTGGTTCCTTAAAAAAAAAGAAAAGGTCCAGATGTTTGTTTTCAAAGCCTGCCTTTCTCCCATGCTAAAGAACTGCAAAGGTATTAAACATTTACAAGGCACATTCTGCTGCACTGTGGAAAAATGAGACAGCTTGGGCTGCGGCTTGTTGGGAATATACCCAGGAAAAGAGACAATCTGTGCTTCTAAACTCATTTACTCCAAAATCAAAACCCATCTTTCAGCCTCTAAGGCAATAAAGAGCTTTGGAACAATCACAGCTCCAGGATAATAAGAGAGAAAAGCCTTATCACATCCTCAGATCCTGCAGACACAGGAATGCCAATTTTTGAACAGGAATGAATCAGTCCCTGCTGCTGCACAACACGGAACACACCTGCCTCTGCAGCTCCCACTGCCACAGTGGACAGAGTTAAGATAAGAACTTTAAAAATACCTGCCAACAACTCGCATGATGAAATGAGGAGTATATAGAATGTGTTCCTCAGCAGGCAAACATCCCAATTCAGATTTCAATCACTTGCTAATACAGCTCAGTTCCTATCAGCAAATATCAAGGATAGATGCTGAAAATCCACTTCTCCCACACACATCACCTTGAGAATGTGCCATCTTCCAAATCCACTGGCTTTGTAGCACTTCCCATTTTTTCGTGTCTCACTATTTTCTCTAAGAGGCAGCATGAGCTAATAGCTGAGTATGAAAAATTTCCACAGGAAAGTGCTCTCTGACAAAAGACATTTTCAAGACTGCCCTTATTTCATGCCATACATAATGACTGTTTGCCTTTTCACATCCCAAGCCCTTAGCAGAATTCCCAGGGAAGCCTTACGAGGTGGTGGTTCAGGAAGCACAAACGCATTCAGCTGAACTTCATTCTTTGGCAGGGTCACTTCGACGCTGTCTCCAGCAGAAACCACCAGCTCCTTCATAGCTGAAAGGGACAAACACAGAATTGGAAGAGGAACAGGAAAAAAAATTACGTACATAAATTCACCTTGGTTTTAGTTTATGGAATAAACCCCAGCTACAAATGATGTATTTTGTAAACATCCTGCCCCTCAACAGACCTTCTGTTTCAGGTTTTGCTGTCCTTGTTAATACAAAAGTACTAATGGGGTTTACAAAATTTAGACAAGCCCAAAATTACTCAGTCACCTCTCTCTTTGCAGATACTGTGCTGAAACGTGGCCCTTGGGCCCTGCACAGGGGAGTCTCTTCACCCAGGTCCAGCAGGATGGGAAGGGTTTTACTTGACAGCTTTTTGGCAGAGAACTTGGCTGCAGGCTCATGGCACAGCAAGACAAACACTGCTACTTCCAAACTGCAATTCCAGAGCTTCACAAATATATAAAGAATCCACAGAATTTCTTTTCTGAAAAACTGCTTGAGGGCTAAGAGAATTTTTTAAAACCACCATAGCTGCCACACTGGGTATGGAAGCTCAAAATACAAACCTGGTCCTTTTATTTGTATTTTCTTTTCTACCCCCGCTCAAGAATTTTCTTGCCATTCCACTTCAAATAAACTGACAGGTTGCTTTTAAAGACTGCAGGGTAACCTTGGAAACTATGGCCAGGGATACATTTTTTTCTGCTTTTTATTAGCATTAAGATAATCAGAAAGTTGAACACATTTCTTAAGAACACCTCTAGGCCTCCTCATCCCCCTCTACCCTTCCCATTTGCTTTGTGTTTGTCTTTTTACTATTGGACCTGGGAATCATGCATAGAAAACACACTTTCTTTAGTTTGACCCTGTCAAAGACAATGTTTCAGAGGTATACACAAAAAATTCAAGTTAAAAAATATGGGAAAAAAGGACTTTAAACATTTAGCTATTTTTCCACCTTTATTATCTATCATTTATCTATCTTCCAATTTTAATAGCTACTAGAATTAACGACCTTTTTACCCCGCTCAAATACTCCATCGGTCTTTCACCTGCAAAGAGTTCCAAGGCAAAAAGCAATCAGATCTCACCAGGAAATAATAAAAACAAAACCCAGACAAACACACAAAAAACTTCGGAAAAACCTGGTAGCTTGGAAAAAACTACCCTTTAAATCATTTTTGCATTGGTTAGCAAAACCAGAAGGCCTTGGCTATGTTAGTCTTCCCAGACAAGCCAATGAAGATGTTTAAAGTATATTTTCCAGTTTTAGCTGGGGTAAGCCCTTAAAAAAACCCCAACACATTAACTTGTCAGCACAAGCAGGCAATGAGCTTCCTGCCAAAAACATCTTTGGACGCAGTGCTTCCCTTCCACTTTCCGTTCGTTCCCTTGTAAGGGAAAGGAACCCTAAATTCAAAAGAAATTCAGCTGTGACTAGTTCAGTACACTGGATTAACTGAATTCTGAGACACCACACGAGCAGTACACACCATTCCCTCCCCTACAGGGAGAGCTGACAGCCTGGGTGAGGGAACAGAGCTGCCAAAGGGCATTCTGGCCTTTATGCATTTTCAACAGTCTGTTTTAGGAAATACCAGTGTGAACAGAAACATCACCATGCTGCAAAGCAAAGCATGGGCTAACAGCCAAGTACACTGTTCTCCATGGCTGAACTGTGCAGTGACACTTCAGGGACAGAAAATAATCAGTTACACCCTCTTTTGAGCAGACCTTAAGATTTCTGCTCAATTTGATGGATAGCAGCGTGCCAAGGCTACTGGAAAAATGCTTCCCAGGACTCTGCCCCGCATCACGTCTCAGCCTTCACTTTGGAAATCAAGATATCCCAATTACTTTCCAGCTCTCCTCAGATGCAAAGGTCACATGCAGATTTATGATGCCCAAGTCCCATTCCCAAGACCTCAGGAGTCACTAGGGTCTGACAGCACGTGTGCTGACACAGAAACCTCGCTGCTTTCTCCAAGGTACCATAATAATCTCCTATTTTTCCACACTGAGTGGCTTGAAAAAGCCTGAATGTCCTCACCTGGTGTGGTGGTAGCAGTGCTTGGGGCTGTAGCAGTGTTGGTCTGGGCTGTAGGAACACTGCCATTTGTGGGAACTCCACTGGGCACAGAAGTCACCACCTGCGCCTTTGCTGTGCTTTTCACTGGCACGGGGCTGGCTGTGGGTAATGCCTTGGAGGAGTGAGGATGGGCATCATCAGGCTGCCCAGGCTTCTCAGTCTTCCCTGGAGCTGTTAAACCCTGTGCCACAGGACTGGAGAACGTAGCCAGCGCTGATGGTTCTGGTGCAGATGTTCCTGTGTGGATCTGTAAAGGAAAAAGTTGTCTGAGTTTGACCTGAACACTGAACGTCAGTTTTAAGTTGTCCTTCTCCACAGTTAGGGAGGCTGAAAAATCCCTGGTTTGTTTTCCCAGAAGCAGGAATTTTTTCTGCTTCCTCTTCTCTCTTCTGAAGTGTTTCTCCATGTTCTTCCTTCACAGCAGACAGGCCGTTTCTACCCCAGCTGAACACCAGTTAACACCAGATTTAGCTACAGCATTTAAGTACCAAAGCTATTGATATGGAAAATATAAGAGAAGATCCAGGTTCAAAACTGCAGTGGGTGGAGCTGAATGAACAGAAAGGTGGGATAAGACAGACCCTAAAAACAGGGACAACACACTGGGCTTCATTTATTTTGGCTGTGATTTCCTTTTCCTGAAGCTATGCAGTTGGCCAGCACAAAGCAGGAAGATTGCAGTGGCATTTTTATGTAATAATTGAATTGTTGCAGCAAGAGGAAATTTATTGTGGAATCACTCTTCAAAGCAAGGTGAGCTGACACACAGAGCTCCCTGCATGCCTGCCCCAGGAGATGCTGCTGGGGCAGGGAGCAGAGCTGGAGGGCACAAAGTTTGCTCACATCCACACAGGATGAACCACTTGATTGAAAACAATCAGAGTGGTAGGAACAATTTCCTTTCTTTCATCAGAAAATTCCTTTTACCTAGCCCCATTCCAGTTCCTAGCCTGCCAGGCCATACTGACAATTTACCCTCCATGCTGAAGTCCATGTATGTGGCACTTTTTTTTTAGCCAACTCTATTTTGAGAACATCTGCTAAATATTTTAAATGGAGCAATTTACCATCTTTGACACAGAAAGTGCTTTGGAACTGAATTTCCCACCACTACTCCCCATTAGAGGAATGATTAAAAGCTCATATTGGAGGAAATATACTCAAGCTTTTAGACCATGCTGTTGGCATTCAGCCCAGGAAACAGGAACTGGGAAAACACTCCAGACCATGGTGGGCAAAATCCTTGTCAGTAGATGGGCTGGGCTTTAGAAAACACTAAATGTTGGTTGTAAATAAATCTGTGCTGCCCACACTGAACAACCAGCCAAGCCAGCAGCAGCAGTGAAGGCACTGAAGGCTTCTCTGTGAGGTTTTTCTTTTGGCCTTGGGCAAATCATTTCCTCTCACCATATCTCAGCTCACTTTTGCTCACACAATGTAAAACAATTGTTTGGTTAATATCTGAGCTTTATGGACCAAAGAATCAAACACCATTTGGTAGTGTTACAGACATAAGTTGTCTTCCTTTATTTGGTTACTTGCTAGTGGGCTTACTTAAACAGAACTATAGATTCTTTGGAATCCATGCAGGAAAAATCTGGCATGCTGCTCTTCATCAGTGGCCTCAGGACAGCTGGATGTCCCAAGCTGTATCATCTTCCACCCACTGACAACTGCAAAGGGTACTGACTCCCTTTTCTCAAGATAAAGTTTGAAATGTTGGCAGGAGAAAGAGGGGAACAGCCAGGCAGGAACTCAAGTGAGACAGACTCTTTAGGAAAGGCACAGGAGCAGAATGTTTCCATGACTTCCTACCACTATGGGAAACCACTTGATGCTTTTCAAGAATAAGCTCAGAAGGGTCACAAGAATGAGAGTCACAAACAACACACAGGAGATCCACATTCACCTGCTGGCCACAGCAGAGTCCCCACTCTGCTTGGTAATATTTCCAGTGAGCTGAATGCTTTCTTGACTCACTTTTAATTCCCAAAAAACCCCCACTTTACAGTTAAGAGAGATCCTCTTCCTTCCAAAAGTCTTCAGGATGAATTGACAGCCAAATGTCTGTGGAGAGCTCAAATTAGATAAGCTTTGCCTGGGGCAACATAACAGTCAAAAATGCCTCTAATGCTTGCAAGCTGAGACATTTCTTATCTTTGCTCCATAACTCTGAATTCTTTAAAGCAAAGAACAGATTATTTCATTCTTGGGGATAAATGACAAGGAGACTAGAAGTTTGCCAGCTGTCCTATCTTATTAGCTTAGAAAATAGAGAAAAGTGACACATTGGCCTGAGTCAACACAGGAGCCTCAGACGATTTTGATTTCGACCCCTAAATGCCTTTGGACTGAGACAAATAACCCGGTGTCCTTGTCTGAGAGTCCCATGTCTGTTAGAGGGACGAGAGCAGCCCTGTGCATCAGAACACACTGAGCTCAAGTTACTTGAGAGAAAAATACCTCTGTCCTGGAATTTTCTTTTATTTTTAAATTTAAATAGGCCTGGTCTGAATTTACAAAATGGGCTCTTTTCAGCTTAGATGGTGTCCTTGCTGTCTGCAGTAAGTGCCACATGTGTGAAGACTCTTAAGACACTAAAATGTGGATAATGTCACAAACCATTACAGAGTTAGTGCTGGTGGTAAAGAGAGACATTTCCTTGTTCCTTGTGGATGAAAAGCACCCAGCACTTTCAGGAAGTGTGACAGCAAGAGCCAAACAGTGGGCTTGATGTGAGGGTAGGAATGAGTTCCCTGGCTCTGTTGCAACACTCCCGCTCCAGCCTTTCCCAGTCTGCCTGCAGAGTTGCTGCAGTGCTGCAGCAGCCCTGCTCATCAGCAGGGCTGCACTTAAATGCTTCTCCTGACTGGCTATTAAATACGTTGCTATATTTTAAAATTGACAAGGAATTCTGCAACGAGACAGAAAAAAACTGGTGTCTGGAAAATGTCATTCACTTTAATGAAAAAGTACTAACCTCCCTTCCTTAGTTAAGGGCTGATGAGCCCTTACTGTGGTTTATCCTGGTTCCATAGCATGGATACAGTAAAACCAGAAATTAATGCTCACTGCACATTAGCAAATGCCACTGCAGATGGCTGTGGAGCCACTGGAACTGCAAGAGGAAAATCAAAACCCACAGAGGCAATGTTTTCCCAAAACTGTCACTTTCCTTCTCTCTGAGCCTGCAAGAGCAAAGGAAAAGATTTGCCTTCCACACATTCAATGCTCAGCAGCAGCACAGGAGAAAAAGCACTTTGATTTCAAATGTCCTTTCCTTCTTCAGGTGTTTCATGCTCTCAGGTATGAAGAACCAGTACAATCCCATACTGTCTCCATCTTCCAACCCTTCCTAAAGAACAGTATTAAACAAGCCATGTGTTCCATGGATTGGGCCAAATGCAGCCCAGGTGAAATTCTACTGATTTCAGCATGTGTGTAATTTTATTTTGGTCCATAACCAACCCAACTTGGAATATGTCCCTCCTGGAAGGTCTGGCCATGTCCCAAGAACACAGCCTCCAATGCTGTATCCTTGGCCCACATTGAACTGCTCTTGGATTTGAAGTGCAAGGACAGCTGCAGAGCTGGCTTTGCATTTTGCAGGTGAAGTTGGATGGTTCAATAATCCTGGAATTAGCCCAGCTGGATATTTTAATTGTTCCTTCTTCTCAAAAACTCCATGCTAAACCTCAAAAATGTGACTGCCAGGAATTCCATCACGGCACTGTATTTTAGTAAGAAGTTTTTATTTTGATAAACTTGCATTTTATTAAGAGTTATGGACTTTCTTATTAGCAAAAATCATCAAGGAGAGTAAAAACCTTTCCCCAGCACACATCCAACAGTGCACATTAATGACAATGAGAACACTTCCTAAAGATGGGAAATCCTGGATGTTCAGCAATATTCAGAAGCTTAATAAACAGTGTAATTTAATATTTCCAACCAGTTTACTAGACACGCACTGGATAGTAATAGCAGGATAACCTGGAAAGCAAACAAGCAGGGAGATGTAAAAGCTGTTCCCCAAGAGCAAGAGAAGACATTTAAGAGTGGCTGCAAAGACATCTCCTCACATGTGCGACAGCTGAGAGAATGGGGTCACTGTGCTCAGCTCAACTGCTAGGAGGAAGAAAGAACAGGGAGGGTGGAAATGCTGCAGCATTGCAGGGGAGAGAGAAAGCTGAGCTCAAGTCAGCCCCAAATGCTGGGGGGGGTTCTGGAAAACCAAACATTTGTCAAGTTTTAGTGCCTGGTTTCACACACGTCACCCCGGCTGCCCAGGAGCTCCCGGCAGCGTCCCTTGGCTGCTTGCCACATCCTGCTCCAGGGTGGTGGCTCAGGCAGTCACAGCCCTACCTGCAACCAGGATTTGTATACACAAGGAGAAAAAATTCAGTCATTTCCAGAACCAGAGGCACCAGTTTTGTACAGTGCCAAATCCCTGAAACATGGCAAAAGCTATTTCAGCAACAGTTTAGCAAAGCAGAATTATTTCACCATCACGAGTGCACAAACACTTTCGAGATAAGGCTCAAAAAATTATTTGCAGATGTAAAAATACAAACATCACTTAACAATTCAAATGTGCCAAATTCTCTGTAACATCAAGATTTACTGACTTAACACTGTATATGTTCGGAGTAGAGACTAAACTGATTTCATTCACCCAGTGCCAAGGTAAGCTTAGGTGGATTTGAGGAACTGGAGCACTCTTCAAAAAGAGAACATTTGGCATTAAGATGCCAACTCAAGCAAGCAGATTGACATCGAAGTACACAGTGAGCTCTATGCATGACTCTATAAAATAATGTATTTAGCTGCCTTGATTCAGCATTTAAATGAAAACAGCTTATTTTACTGTGTGGATCTAAAGAGGTACTTCTACAGGTAACAGTTTTCAGCTCCCAGACAATTCCCACTGACATATCACCTTTCCTTCTCATCTAGCAAGCACACTGTGTGATTATACACAAGATAAGCATTATCATGGACTCCATCCTGCCTCACCTTCCCACTTAAAGATAGTTTATCACAGCTAAGAAAAGAGGGGAAAAACCTACCCTAAAACCCAAACAAACCCCCAAACCGCTGGCCTTGCCTTGTTGATAGGAGGCTGAAAACCGGTAACCTGAAAAGGTATCCCGTCACGTGGGCAGTTCCAAGTCAAAATCTACCTAAAGCCAGTCTGAGGAGGGGGACAGCTGTCCTAGATAATCCCACTCCAGCCCCAGCAACCACTTACCTGGGGCAAGTCACTGTCGGCATCCTGTGACCTGTTCACATTATTGCTCTTAGGAGGGAGTGGGCTTCTGGGGTTCTGTTCTCTTGGATTCTGTCCATTTTCCAGCAAGTCTTGCTTTTGATTTTCTTTCTCAGGAGCAGCTCTGTCTGCCACTAAGTGCCTCAGGACCTGATCCTTGAAATGCTCTGCTTCGCTTCGGCTGCTTCTGGAGCTCTCTGACAGATCCCTTCTCAGGAGCTGCACCCTGTCACCTGCCAACCTCCACTTCTGGAATGATCTCCGCAGTCTTTTTTTCCTCTGGACAGGGATGTCCCAGTCCAACCACTTGTGACTCCAAGTCTTCACGTCACCTTCCATGTGAAAGTTTAACAAGTGCTCTGTGCTTTTTGATTTCTTAAAAAATACCAAAACAGAATCCGAAAAGCCAGTCTTGTTGGCCTGACACATGCCAGGCACAGTGCAGTTCACCTGGATGCACATATTTTCCAAGAACCAAAAGGCATCACAGGTGGGACGTTGGCAACAAGTGGTCTGACAGGAGCTCAGAGTATGGAACCCTTCCAGAAGCTGCAAATGGTGACCTACCCACGATCTCAAACCGCTGCCAAGCAGGATCTTCCCCAGCTCGCATTTAGATCCGTTCCAGTTTGCATCTGGGAAAGAGGAGGGAAGACAAACAGACAATTCTCAATCCTTTAAAGCAGTGGATAATAGATTTCATCACTATTGTCAAGACGAATTTGGGGCACAGGAGTAACGCAGGAGAGGATATAAGAAAGTAAATCTGACTTCTCAGAATCTCTACCTGGCCTCAGTATCCAGTACTTACATAAGATTTTAAGGAACAATCTGCTCCTCCTACCTAAGCTACCACCACTCTTTCCAAGAGGCAAGGAGCTAAAGCCATCTACAGCAGCAGAAGTGAACACAGACATGCTCCTGTTTCAGAGGAGCCCATAATGCCCAGACTGAGCAGCGAGGCCAAGGTCACACAGCAAGTTCAGAGCCAGAAACTGAATCCCAAAATCCCAAGTGCAGTTCCTTACTCTAACCCATAATGGCCTTGCCTCTCTGCCCATAGTCTGCCTACAAGGAAAACACTGCAAACAGTGACACTGGCTCGGTGCACAGTACAGAGGCATTTTTAACTCCTCCATGCTGATATTTGGCACCAGTTGCTTATTTTGACTGAATTTGCTCCATTTGGGAAGTTGTTAACAGCTTCTAGAAAAGGGGTCTGCAAGGCAAAGCCTTGCCACCCACCCTGCCATAGTGTTTTTCATTAAAACCCCTCAAACATTTGACATAATTTCTGTTAAGAGTCAAGTCACTTCAGGTCTCAGCTCTGCAGTGAAGCAGCAACTGCTTTGCATATGGATTTTTTTTTTTTCTTAGCATGAAAATTTTGAGTGCTTGCAGGGATCAATGGATTAAAGGCTTCCAAAATTCAGAGCTCTGAAGATTAAGGACTCCCTAAAAATAGCCTAATGACCTATGGGACTGTTACACTGTGCTGTGTTCAGCATCCAAGTGATAATAGGTCATTGGAAGATTACTTTACAAACAGTGTTCCTGGACTGGGAGTTGTGCAGCTGGAGAATATGCTCCAGATCTGGCTCCTTCCCTGTCAAGAATGGAGTTCTTGAACACAACACAAATGGGAAACATTTTTCTCCATTAAAATAAAGTCTGAGCTTAAATTACAATATCGTGATCAAGAATGAACTCGAGATTAGTGACCAAGTCGTGGGGAACAAAGCTCCCTGTGGATGTCTGAACCCACCACTGTGCAGAAAGGGGAGAAGCTCCTCACTCGAGCAATGAAAAGTGTAAAAGAAACTCTACAAATGTTCAACAGCAAGAGAAGTTGACATCAGCACCTTTAAAATCCTCAGCACCCTTGTCACATCTCATCAACACACGGCACTTCCTTGGAGAAAGAGCAGACAGGGAATCTGTGTGCCCAGGGCAACAGCTGACCTCATCACACCTGAAATGCCTGGACAGCCAGTCCCTGACACCACTGTCACAGTCACAGGCAGGGACAAGCACCTGGCACCAACCTGATGGGTCTGGAATTAGAGCAGAGTATGGAAAGTCTGTACACACCAAACCCACGTGCATGCACACACACTCTCTCCAGACTTGGAAAAACAGTAACAAATGGAAGAATTACACCATTCCTGTGAATTTCAACAGGATCTTATCCACTCAGACTTACATTCTGCCTATAAAACTCCCTTTCTGTTAAAGGTGAATCACTGTCCCTAATATATCCTGTGGATGAGGGAAATGTGCTGCTTTCCACATTCCTAAAATCCTTCCTCCTTCTCCTCCTCAACCACTGCTCATCCATCTCTGCTCACGCATACTGCTCAAATTAAGGCTTGATATAGAAGCAGTGAAATCCAGCAGCGCTTTCTAGTACCAGGCTTAGAACTGGGGCAAACACAGAAGGGGGGACATTTAAGAGACAAATCTTCCCAGGGAGGATATCCCTTGTGACAAATCACTACATAACATAAGTATTATGTTTATTAATCTCAAATGTAAAGCCTGACTCCCCAGAAGCATCTCCTCAGCATGTCAGAGTCATAACTTAGCCCAGATGACACAACACTACCATGCTGAGAGCATTCTGCTTCTCTTTTAACACACTGCTAAAACAAGATTTGAATAATATTTTGGCCACATTTCATTTCCAGAACTCTGCTAATGCCCACCTGGGACATGTTTATTTGAAATTAGTCAGTATGTTTTTCTGAATTGCTGTACACAGACAGCTTAAAACTCAGATAACTCTCAGGAATGACAGAAGTGAACAGGCAACTCCCAGCATGCCAGCCTAGCATTCCAGATGTGAATTTTCCACAGAGACATACTGATTTTCACTTTTCATTTTCAAGTTCCGTGGCCTTTGGTGGGCATCAAACATTCAGACAACTCTAAGTGGCCTGGGAGAAAACAGAGTCTACACTTGTATTTCATCTATGGAAAGCAAGAACATTGCTGAGGATGAATTCCCTCCTAAGCTCAGCACCACACAAGTCACAAGACACCTGCACAGTGGGTGTGCTTAGTCACTTTTCCATATTGTTTTTGTCACATCCGTGGAGACAACTGCTCTTCCCAGGAACTCAGGAGCTCCTGTCCCAGGGATGCAGCTCACAGCTTTGCTGAGCAGCAGGGGAATGGAACACACAGGAACAGCTTCTATTAATAACCTCGGGTTCACAGACTTGCCCAGGCAGTTAATCCTTCCTGATAGCAGATTAATGATTAAAAACTTGACTCTGTGGACTTTTTAAACCTGCCACACGTCAGTCAGTTATGTCAACACAGTCCCCCTTGCGTAACTCCACATGACCACGCTCATTTCTAGGCAGCCATAACTCCTCCTCAGCTTCACAAACTCCGCTGCCTGAGTGACACAAACAAGCCCAAAATAACAAAAACTCTGCAATGGAAAAGGTGTCCACATCAGGGTAACTGTGTCCATATAATTATATTTATTTCTGCACACGCAACAACCTTAATTTAACGGAATTTTCACTCATTTAATGGTTAGACTCGATGATCTCAGACCTGCATGATTCTAGCCTTAAAGACTCTATGATTCCTGGCTTTAACTCTTCCAAGCAGAGCAGCCTTTAAACACACCAACACTGTCTAGAACACCCTTTAGGAGTCTCAAAGCAGCCCTAACCCTAAACTTCCAAGAAATTATTAAAGGCAGGAAACACACACAGGAAGCCCAGTTAACAAGGAAACACACAGCATTCAAATACACAATTCTTTGCTAGGAAAGTAATACAAACATGTCTTTCCAGGGTCTAAATTAGCTGATTAAGGTTACACAGCTCATTAGCTTAATCAAATCTGCCACTGGGAACTGTCCAGGAAGGTCCAGTAACACAACAGGGACGCTGCAGCTGCCTGAAGAACACATCCACATAAGTGGAAAACAAAGCAAACCAACCCCTTCCCAAACCAAACACAATCCATTAGAGGAAAACTTCCATCCAAGCCACTAACTTGGTTATTTATTTGAGCAGGAGGTTGGTTACTCAAGTTTGAACAGGAAATAAAAAGACCAAACATAACCAATGCCTGTAGGCAAATAAAGACTTCTGACACACTGCTCTTGGGGAGAGTGTTAAACATCTTAGGGCTAAAAAACATTCCTGCCTTTCCAAGTTGCTTTCCTTAAATTAAATTATTTTCCAGATTATCACTTGTTCATTTTGTCAAAAATTAAGGTCAGAAAAAGCTCTCTCTGAGATATAAGCTACACTTCTGGGAGCTCATTTAGTAACTGCTAAGGGTGGTGTTTTGTTTAGTTTAAAAAAAAACAATGGCTTTGGTTTGTTAGTTTAAAAAAATCAATTAAAAAGGAAACCAATGAAAAACCAACCCTACGATGTCTACCAGCAAATCATTTCACTTTTCTCTCAGAGTATTTTAAACAAGAAGGATAAATACCATAAAAAACCACACACACAGTCCCAAAGAGAACAGAAGAGTCACCTGCAGAGGAGCACAAGGCACACAGACAAGTGCACAGGTAGAACAGCTGCAGAATTCCCAGCTCCCTCACAGCTTTTCGCAGGCAGTATCGTGACAGGAACTGGGCAATGATGCTGGACTTGGCTTCCAACCTCTTCTCCATGGCCTTTGTGGGCAGCAGCGGGGTTCTAGAAACACGTACGGTATGAAACACAAAACATCCCACGGCAATTGAAATGCTCCTGCACAGATGCAAGGAAAGTGCAAAGTGAACAGAGCATTTGTGGAGGAAAAGGAATGTCTTATCAGCTGTGATTAGTCCAGCTGTTGCTAAGGAACTATCAATGTCTGATACCAAAATGAAATCTGTAGTGGCACAGCTCCCAGCGCTGAGTGCAGAGGGCCTGCCCCTTGTGGTTTTCTCCTCCAGACCCCATTTTTCATCTGATATCACAGTGGCTGACCACTGGATTCCAAACAGGGCATTTGGGAAATTTCAGTTTCAAGCATGCCCGAGGACTGGCCATCCAGGCAGCAGCGCGAGGATAACACAGGCACTGACAACCCCTGCACATCTGCCCGGCGATGTCATCGCAGGCACGTCCGTGCTGGCTGGTGCCAGCCAGAAACAGAGAAACGAGAGCACAGCAACGCCGGGAAACCGGGAGCTAACGCCCTGGATTGCTTCCTATTTTGCTCCACAGGGCAGGGATCACCAAACTTCTCTGCCTTTCTAACGCCAAAGGCTACTTAATAGCCTCATATGCTAATTAAATGTAAATTATCTCTAGGTGATGCAGTAGGAGAACATTAATTATTTCACAGGTAATAAATAGTATCTATTTTAAGGGAGCAAGGAAGTATAATTAGGCACTAAACGGCATTAAATCTGCCAGTTCTGAAGAATCCAAAGAGAATGCTGTTACAGGGAATGCTGTTACAGCCACATCCACCAGCACTCCTCAAGCACTCCGAGCTTGTTACACCTCGAGGAACTGCACTCAACCGTCCGCAGCAGAGCGGGAGCAGACACGGGAGGAAAACTTCACGGGGGGAAATGTAAACCCGCGCCCGCTCAGCCAACAGGTCCTCGAGGAAACTTTCCGCCACCCCAGACCCCCGGCCCCGCACCTGCCCGGCCGGAGCCCCCCGGCACGGAGCCCCGGGGGCCGGGCCCGGGCCCCGCGGGAGGCGGCAGCGCCCCGTGCCGCCGCCGGGTACGTACCAGAGGCGCATGGCGAGGCGAGG
>VZRV01008266.1:946862-1025522 GCA_013398115.1 Falcunculus frontatus | reverse complement strand
GGCCGGGGGTCCGTGCCCGCCTCACCGCCGCTGTTTTCGTCGCCGCAGGACCGCGCCGAGGGGCTGCCCGGGGCGCCGGCCGGGGCCCGCCTGCCGCAGCTGCCCTCACTCAACCAGGCGCCCTACGGCTCGGCGCCGCCGCTCTGCCATACGCCCGCCGCCGACTTCCAGCCGCCCTACTTCCCCCCGCCGTACCCTCAGCCGCCTTTGCCCTACCCGCAGGGCCAGGAGCCCGCTTACCCGCACCTGGCGGACCCGTACGCGGCGCTCAGCCCTCTGCACCAGCACCAGCAGCCGGCCTGGCCCCCGCAGCGCGGCCGGCAGGACGAGCCGGGGCTGCTCTCGCAGACCCACCGCGCCCTGGGGCTCGACCCCCGCCGCGAGTACCCTGCCGTGCCCCGCCTGCTCCACGGGCTGCCCGACGGCGGCCACGGCCTCGCCGACGGCCCGCTGGGCCTCCACGGCCTCGGCCACCACAGCCTCGAGGACATCCAGGTACGGGGGGACGGCGGGAGCACCGGGAGGGTGCCCGGGGTGGATTGATTGCGCGGCGACGGGGACAGATCCCGCTTCCTGCGCGACCGGGGACTCCCAGCTGGGAAGAGTCGGGCCCCACGGCGTCCGTACCCCCGGGCAGGCAGAAACACTGGGCAGGGGACTCCCATTACTGGGGCTCTCTCGTGCCCTCAGAATTGCTTCTGGCCGGGGGCAGCGGGTGGATCGGGCCGCGGCAGCGCTGTCCCCGCGCCGCGAGCAGCCGGTGCCAGGAGCCGGCTGACGGCTCTTTCCTCGGTGCTTTCAGGCCGTGGACGACGGCGGGATGAACCTGCTCGATCAGTCCGTGATCAAGAAAGGTAAGAGCGCGGCGGCTTAGCCGGGAAGCGGCACCGGGCCGGGCCCCACTCCTGTCCTCGGGGCTCCCCAGCGTCGGGTCCCCCCGCGTCCGCCCTCCCGCGGGGCCGCCCCCCCACCCGTCGGGAAGGGTTTGCTGCTGTTTTCGGCGAGACTAAAACGAAAGCGGCGGGTCCCGGCCGGCCAGCGCACCCACCCTCCCCCGGCCCGCTGCTCTCCCTCGGGCGGTACCGCGGCCGCCGCTCCTTCCCGGTACCGAAGGGCCCGGACGGGCGAACCCTGCTGTCGGAGAGCCCCGGGGCCCACCTCTCCGGGTACGGTTTGCGTGGAAAGCCCGGGGATGCCCCGGCGGCGGGGGAGGCAGCGCGGGCCGCGAACCGCTTCACACCGCCCCGGGCCGCGGCGGATCGGGCTCGTTCGGCGGGACTGGTACCGAGGGGAAGGACGCTTTTAATGGAGACGAAGAGGTGGCGGGGCTTTGGGGCCGGTGCTGCCCGTCCTTGCAGCCGGGAGCGTCCCTCGGCCCCCGCCTCGGCAAAACCCGGGTCTGCAGAGACCCTCCTCTGCCGCTCCAGAAACGGGGCTTCGCTCCGGGACCGGAGGGGAGGAACAGCCTTCCCCTCCGGGGCCGGCGCGGGGAACGGGGCTGCGGGCAGAGGTCCCGCACGGCCCCCGGAGTCTCCCGCGTTCTATTCTGCCCCGCAGACTGACCCATACCCCACATCCCAACGAACCGGTGGGTAGAACAGCTCAACTCCCTAAAATATTTCTGTGCTAAACCTTCCGCCGGGGCGTTGCGAGAGAGAGGAGGGAGGCCCGGGAGAGTTCGGTGCGGTGCTCGGGGCGATCCCTACCATGGAATATTCCAGCACTGCTCTTGGCTTCTCCCGGAGATTTTTTACAGAAATATGTGGATGGGAAGGACGCGTTAAATCGCCGACCCCGGTGCGAATGAACCGCAGCCACCGGTGTGGGTCGGTAACGCGGGCCAGTACGTGCCGCAGCCCCGCAGTCCCGGTGCTGATCCCGGCCTTAGCCGATCCCCGGTAACTGAACGAAAAATCTCCCGATCTTGCGGTTCTTCCCCAGCTGCCACCGGTCGTTTCACGGGGGGAGCAGCGCCCCCGGGGCTCCCTAGAAATGGCTGTTCTAGGAACACACGGCTGCCGGCAGGACATTAATGACCCGCATTAATTGAGCTTTAATCAGAATGCTGGAGAGGCGTTTCATTAAACACTCGGGCGTGAGGAACAGTTGCAGGAAGCTGAGGGGTGCGTGGGCCAGCACCGGCTGTACCTCCGCGGCTTGGGCCGGGCAGGAGCACCCCGGCACCCTCGGGAAACACCCCGCAGTGGGAATGCTTGTCTGGAAGTTCGGTTGGAGTTAAAGTGGTTGGTTGAGGTTTTGCCCCCGCTTTTCCCAAACGCGCCATTAGTTAAAAATTTTCGTCTTCTGTCGGGAGGATTTGTCGTTGTTTAGTGTCTGGTTTTTGCCTGGACATTCTCTAGTCCTCTAGTCTTGAAAAGAAAAAAAAAAAAAAAAGAAAGGAAAAGTAAAGCTAAAATATCTCTGGCTGAAGGCGGGAATGGTGCAAAGAGGTCGACCGCAGCCCCTGTGCCCACGGACACTTGCTCTTCCCACGCCCGTTCTCGTTTGTGTTTTCAAAAAAAATTTTAATATTAATATATATTTTCCCTCCCTGTTTTTGCCTTCTTTTTTGTTATTTTAATTTTTTTCTATTATTATTCCTATGTTTGGAGCGCGAAGCTCCGGGTTTGCTGGAGAAATCGATAAGTCCAAAGCCAAGAGCGTGTTTGTGGGGGGAATTGGGCAGCCACACTGGAAGCGGCGGGACGGAGCCACTGGGGGTTCCTTGAAGCGGCGGCAGCAGCGGGGGCTCTGTCCTGGCACAGCTCCGTCATCCCACTCCGCTGTCGGGGCTCGGGAGAACGGGGGCCGGAGCCGATGGCCGCCCCTTCCCTGCCCCTGGAAGCTCCCAAACGGGCGAGTTTAGCTCAAAAGAAAGCTGGGGAATTATGAAAGCTGCAGCCGGGAATCCCGGATCAAACGCCTCTGCCCTCCACTCGGCCCTGGGAAAAAATTCCTTTATATGCGGCTTTATTTAATTTTTTAGAATATATAAAATGTGGTCGTTCTCACTCCGTTGGCTCCGTCAGCTTTGAGCTGTGTTCTGGAGCCTCAGCGGGGCCAGAGTGGAGCCCGGGCCCCCGCGGGTGAATGACACCCCAGGAAAAATAAAATTAAATTAGAGCCATCTGAGGCAGCTCCCGGCGGGTCCCGGGCAGAAAGTGCCGGAGGGGGCGGCTGGGCAAGCAGGGCTCGAGGACCCCCTCTCTGAAGGGAGGGAGGGTAAACCCTAAAAAGCGCAGTTTTGTCCTGAATCGCACCGAGATCCCGAATACCGATTAATCCTGGAATTCCTGACGGAATGGCCGTCGGACAGAAACCTGATAGAAATCTGTGCGTGTGAAAACAGATATATCTCGCCTAATTAGTTGCCGAGATACTGTTGTCCTGGTTCAACAAAATATTAATCACCTGCCCCAAATCCCCAGATCTCCCTTTTAACTCCCGTCCTTGGAGTCGCATTTAGTCCCCGGGCAGGAGCAGCCCGGAACGGGAGGGAAGAACCTGCAGCCCCGCGCTGTTCCCGCAGCCTGTCCCCTCCCCTACCCCGGGGTTTCGGGGCCATCCCTACAGCAGGGGGGTCACTGCCGATGTCCCCCCACAAGAACGGGCCCCGCTGTGGGCGCGGGGCTGCGCTGCCCGGCGCGGGGAAGATGCTGCCCGGAGCCTCGGAGCGCTATGTGGGAGCATCCCCGGCAGCGTGTGTTTTCCCTCCTTTTCTTAAATAAACTTCCACGGTTCCAGCCGTTAATATAATTCCAGGGATTTTGTGGGGATCTCGGAGGCGCGGTGCACTGACACCCTCTCCCCGCGGAGTGTTTTCTCTAGCTCGCAGCTCTCCGGACCCTTGGCTGCAGGTAACCCCGAATTCAGCAAGTGGAGAGGAAAAGGGGGGATTGGCCCCAGAAAGAGCTCGGGGAACCGCCCCGGGACCCCCATCCCGCAGTCCCGGCGGTGGCTGCGCGGTGCCCACATCGCGGCGGGGGGAGCCGGGTCCCGGCGGCGGGTGCAGCCCGGGGAGGCAGATCTCGACTGGAAACAGGCGTTCAAATATCCATTTCCACCGCTGCTCGCGGGACTGGTTCCGGTTCGTTATTCCCGTGGTGATCCCCAGGGCTGGAGACGCCGGGTGATGCGGGGTACCGAGAGACCCTAGGTGAGGGGGCCCAGTTTGGTTGAGGGGTGCAGTATGTCAGCTGGGATTTCACTTGGAGCAGGGAGGGACGCGGTAGCTCTGAAAAACGGAGGATGAGTTTTCCCCCGTGCTGTTGTGACAAATGGGGCGATAGATTTGGTGCAGGAATTAAACGGATAAAGTCTTGGATAAGGCAGCAGAACATTCATGAATATCTTGCACCCCCGTTTGTTCATTATCCCTCTTTTTCCAAAAGTATTTCAGAAATCGTTTTCTGTGTCTCTTTTGTTGTTGTTTTGTTTGTGGTTGGGGTTATTATTATTAATATTAATATTAATAATAATAATAATATTATTTATTTTACTTTTCCTTCCAAGCATTTTTGTAAGACCAGGAAGATATTAGACTGGGAAACATTAAAATTAGCTCTGAAAAGTTCAGTTGGGGCTCTGGCTGCTTTAGTCTACAGTGGCTCAGGCATTTTCTGTTCCATTCACCTGCTGCCCTGCTGTTTAGATGCCTGGGTCAGCTATCGAAGTCGGGCTGTGAGACCCTCCCAGACATAAAACTGGGGACCCAGCAAGCCCCGAGCTCCTGGTGCAGGGTGCGACCTTCTGGTTATGAAATCAAGCATTAGGTCGTTGTGCTCAGTAGCAAAAAATCCTGCAGCTTGGTTGTAAAATAAGGAGGGGTTTTATTGCTTTCACGTCCTTTTGGGATCAGCAGAAAGCTTCTGAGAGAGCCTTTTTATTACCAAGAAAAATACAAATCTCTTTCCCTGGCACCTGGGGACACGCTGGGGTGCGGGAGCAGCCCAGGGTCCTGCCGGCGGTGGGCTGGGGTGAGCTGGGGCCCTGTGGCAGCAGGAGCAGGGTGAGCCACAGGGGCCGGTTCACCCGCTCACGGGCACAAGTTTTGGCTGCGGCATTTTACAGCCTGGAGTAAAGACAGAGCAGGGTGTGACCAGCGTGGGCTCACACTGGCACCCAGGCGCGCACAGCGCACGTCCCCGGGCTCCACGGTGGGGCACTGGAACCTGGTCCTGCCACCGCGTCTCGTGTTTGTGAACCTGGCTCTTGCCATTGTCCCTTGTGTTTGTGGATCTGGTGCTGCCACTGTCCCTCGTGTTTGTGGATCTGGCTGCTGCCGCCCTCCCTCATGTTTGTGACTTGTTCCAACTTCCATCCGAAGCTTTCGAGCTGCTTCGAGTGGCAGTGCTAGCGTTTCTGCTCAGGAATGTGGACCTGTTTGGCTGGATACTGGACAGACAGATGGAAAGCTGTGCCTCAGAGCCCACAGTCAGGAATATTGCAAGAAGTAGCTGTCACTACTAAGGAATGCGGCAGAGGAGGGAGATTAAGACCAAGATCCTTAGATCCACTCGCCACCGCACGCGAGCTCCAGGTTTTGAAGCCAAGTCTCCCCGTGTGCTTCTCCAGCTGGTGGGACTGGAGGGACTGGGGCACTGGCATAGTGGCAGTGGTGCCATTTCTCCTTTGTTTTGGTGCAAGGAGGAATTGACCTGTAAGAAATGTAAGAAGTCAGATGTGGCAGGAAAAAAAAATCCTGAAAGAATGGTAGATTAGATAAACATCATTTCCTGTGACGAGCAAGGTAATAAATGAGGTCATCCTGTAAAACACCTGGGGCTGTGAAGACATAGCTTTTATAGGACCGTCCAGGGCCATGGGTGGAGGTACTTGGCTTCCAGTCAGCTGCAGGGTGCTGGGCTCACTGGGGAGTCCTCCCAGCTCCCTGCAGCTTCGTCTGCGGCGGTAGTTTGCCTGAGTAGGAAAAGGGGCTCACTTGGGACAAGCTGTGTCTTGACTGGAAGTTTTGCTGCCTTAGCGCTGCTCACGAATGCTTTAAAGTTTTGACAAGCCCTCGCACACACCGGGAGATAGAGCAGCGTTCCTCAAAACACAGTCACACCTCCTGATCCCAGCGCTTCCCTCTCGCGCGCACACGGTGCGCGGCAGGAACACCTACTAATCAAACAGAGAAACTTAAAAGAAAGTTTTTACTCTGAACTGCATCCAGATCACCATTCCTCCATTAAAATTATATTTTTAATGTCCTATAATTGCACCAGGATAAGCCCAGGTGTGTGTTCATGTGAGATAACACACGCGGGTACTGGTGAAGGCGCTGGGCTTTGTCTCAACCTCCCCAGTGCCTCCCAGGCATGTGTTATCTCCAAGTTTCATGTACCTTGTCATGACTTACTGTTTAATTAGATGTTTTTAAATGAATTTTTTTCTTTGTTAGAAATAAAGAGCAACTCTTAAAGGGTAGGTTCAGAAAAGTCAGCTTGGGTTGTTTTTTGGCACGTGGCTTGAGCCAGAGCAGCAGCACGTCTGCTCTGGGAGGTGGACCCCAGGTGAGGCTTCTCCATGGACAGCACCGAGCGAGCACCACGGACATTCTGGGCTGGCTCTGGTGCACCTTTCCCTCCAGTTTGGGTGTTGTGAGGTACTTTTGCAGTTCGGTCGCCACTGTCACGTCACTACCCTGGCTCCCACAGGGGCTACTTCATCTGCAAGTGGACTGGCAGTGGGACAGCCTTGGCCAGGTGACACCTGTGGTGTTTGTCCCTGCAAAGGAAGAGGTGCCAAGACCTTAATTTGTGTGACAGCACAGGTACCTGCCTCACTGGGGTCCCACAGGACTCCCACCCATGGCAGCACAGACACAGGCAAGAACCATAGGGACCCTCTGAAGTCCCTCCAGCCCAGGGTCACACAAAACCTGCAGCAGAGCAGAGGCAAACACAGACTGTTCCTCCGGGTTTAATAATATTCCAAGATAGATGATGTCAGAAAAAAAATGTTTGCAATCTCTCTTAATTATTTGAAGAGCCTAAATGAGGTTCTCTGAAGTCCTAGACTAGCACTCTAACCACTAAACCATCCCACCCTTTCCTGTGTGATCCAGGGAATTACTCACTCTTGCTGTCCTTCCATTTGTTTGTTTATTTTAATTCTTAATGGAGAAACTAATTAGCAAATGTGGATGTGATGCTTGGAGCCGCTGCGTGCTCAGCTCTTGTCTCCCTGCCCTGTCTCCAACCCAGCTCTGCGTGCCCAGGTATTGCCTTCCCTTTGGTGAGAAGTGTTGTGGTTTGGTGGGAAAGGGCAGAGAAACACATGGGAGTGAGAGGGAATTGCTAGAAGTGAGCCCAAGGTACCCAATGCAATTGAACAACCCCAAAACACAGCATGGCAGGAGCTCGGGGCTTGGAGCGGGATGAGGGGAGCTGGGAGCAGGTTCACCTTCACAGCTTAAAAATCCATCGCAGCGTCTGCGGTGCGTGCTTGGGATTCCAGCCGGGCTGAGTCTCCCCACCCTCTATCTCAGGCATTTATCTGGCATCAGTCACCAGAGTGCTGAGGCGCCAGGGAGCGAGGGATCGGGTCAGTCCCTGTTCCCTCCGGACTGGTCAGACAGGTCCCAGGGAGCAAGTGGTGTCCCCAGGGCTCCCTGGGAGCCCCAAAGTGGCCACATGCATGGGAGAAAGCAGAGCCACCATGCCAGGGCTGGAGAGGTGTGAGCAGAGGATCTGATCGAGGGTGCTCAGGGAGGTTTCAAGCACAAGATCCCAGTTAGCAAGAGACGGGGCAGCCATTGAAAAACTATCATCAGAGGGTTTGTGCCACCAATGCACTGGTGTCAGCAACCCAGGACATCTGAGCAAGGAAAAGCCTTTTTGCTGTGACCATGGGTGAGCAGCGCCTGTCCCCAGAACAATCCCTGGACAAGCCGGCAGCTCCCGAGGAGCCGCTGAACTGAGAGATTCACGTTGCTGCGGTCAGAGCCGGACTGAAACCCCGCCAGCTCAGCAGGCTGACAGCGAGCTCAGTATGAAGGGAAGAATTTTTTCTGTTATTATTCATGTCTAATCTTTGCTGAAGGGTCTTTTGCCCTTCCACAACCCAAATACATTTAACAAATTGACAGCAGCATCGCGGTGGCTTCCACAGGATCGGCTGCCGCTCACCGCGACGTCGCAGCTTGGTTCTCCCCTTTTAGCTTATGGAGATCCCAGCCACACGAACTCAGGTGCATCTATAGGGAATACAGGGAAAATCTCTCAAGCGTGTTATTGCAAAATGGATTAAACTGTTTAAACACGTAAAGATCCCATTTGCCCAGGTGCCAAAGTGTTTGTGCTTCTAAAAGAATAAACTTGGGGTGGTTGATGCTACAGGCAGAGCGATGGAGTGTGTGGGGCTGGGAGCACTCACTGCAGCACAGGCAGGGGTGACCTTAGATGGGAAACTTCCCTTAGTGACAGCATGGAGTAGTGTGAGGTCCCAGTTCCTCTGGCTTAAATCCTTGGGCTTTCCCGTTTCTAAATCTTCTTGGTTTGTGCTGTGAAACATGAATTCTGTACGGGCAGAATTTGAACTGAATTTTAAATAGTTAATTTTCTAACGTAGATATGAAAGGGCTTAGCTGCAGATTCAGAAAAAAGTAATTTAGAATCAGGGGGAGGGAAATAATGTGAGTTACCAGGCTGAACTGACTTTCTCCAATGAAGTCGCTGCATCGGGGCACCTTCCAACCAATAGTGCAGGAAACAGCTCCAAACACTTTGTCACTCAAAAGCAGAACCCAAATAATTTTCATTCATTCCCTTCAAAGGTTCGGACACCTGAGTTTTACAATTTAATGGGACATTTTAATCATTGATGTTCGGTGCCTTCCAGTGAGGTGTTTCTGTGCTTACTGCTCAGACTGTGACATCAGAGTTCCCCAGACAGCAGAATCCATTCCATGAAACGAAGCATGGAAAGGAAACATGTGGGAACTCACCACAAATTAATTGTGAGCAGTTTCCAAAAAACTGACAAACTATTCTGAATAGCAGCGTATTTGAGGCTGATTCATTCCTAAATGGTAAAGCAGGAAAATGCATTACCTGAAATTATCAATTGCAAAGCACTTACTAATCCCCTTCCCAGCTCCTGCAGGAGCACAGAGAGCTGAGTAAATTTTAATATTATATCAGCTGGCCATTCCTATCAAAGCACAATGCACTCAGCAGGGACCATCCATAACCAAGCCATTGTACCCACTGATTTGGGGGAGTCTGAACCTTCTTGTCCCATCAATCCATCCCAAACTTCCCCAGGAGGCACCTGCAGTGACACATGGTTGGGACTTCACTGGGTCAAACACAGGCATAAAATGAAAAATGGAATTTATATCACATGGCAACTTCATATTTCTTTCCCAACCTGATGAATGGATTTGCATGGGAAACAAAATGTTAAATATGGGAGCTTTGCATAGGCATGGGACCTCTCCTGATTAGCTTTCTCATGGGAATAGTTTGAAGTTGTATCCCTGCTCTTCTCTGAGGGTCCGAGATTCATTTCCCTATCAGGACTCGACAATCTCGAAAACCCGCAGATAAAACCAAGATTCTTTCCATCTTTCCATTTGAAAAGGCCAATGATGGTGGTTCCTAGAGAGGCTCTTTGACACGGGGACTTGGTTCAGGTTGTGCATTCGAGATAAAGAGAATACCTGTATAATCCCCTCCGGGAAGAGAGGATAATTACAGAGTGCGCGTTTGAAATACAGCTGATGGCTCTGACCTCCTTCCCCGGACCATCAATAAATACCTCTCTGCTGAAACACCAGGAAATTGGAGCAGCTGAACTCTGCAGCACCTCCGCCCTGAAAAAGGGCTTTTAAATGGATGGCGGGAGCAGCTGCCCCTGGCTCACACCCACATCCAGATATTTTTTATATATGTATCTCCATCTTATAATTTACATCAGAGACATTCAAACTAAGGTTAGATGAGCTCTTCCTGGAAGACAACAGCAATCCCTCACCTCTCTGCAGCACTTTAATCAGGGGCTGCACAAAAATATCCATCAGCCCGAGCTTCCCACCGCTGCCGGCCCGGAGCGGGGCAGAGCAGCAGGATCCCCGTCTAGGGAACAAACCGGAGGGTTTGGGGCTGTCGTCGATGCACCTGCAGAGTCCTGAAAGCAGAACCTGGGCACCTACGGCGGGTTTGGAGGGTGCAGGTGTCCCCTTGCCGGGCAGCACGGCTCAGGTCTCTGCCCCTCAGCGATGCCCGAGGCAGCAGAGCTGACCGGGGCACGGCCCTGGAGAGGGACGGGGGGCTGAGAGGCTTTGCGGGGGGCTGGAGACAGCGCTGTTGTGCCTGAAGATGAGCGATTGCTTTGTCCCAGGTCGTCTCCTAAGGCGATTCACTGGTACCTCTTTAAAATGCAACCTCAACCGTAGCACACTCCCACTTTCAAAGGGATGTCGCAATAAAAGCTCCGATATCCAGGGATTCCGCCTTACCGAGGAAGAGAATTTACCTGTGGTGTATCTGGGGAGAGAAGAAAACAGACTCGTAAGACGGGCAGCGATTTGCATGTTCCCTCTGGACNCCCCAGCAGCCCGAGCTCCAGCTGGGAATGGAACAGAACAAATAACACCACGATAAGCGACTCAACTCCCAAGTACCACAAATTTTCCTGCTTACAAATCATTTTGCAAGCAGGCAGCACATTTCTCCTATGGAAATGAGTCAGCACTTCGTATTTTTCTCTTTTTGTAGGCAAAGTTTCTTTTCCCTTAGACCTAAAAGTCGATGGTTTGCTGCCAGCCCTCGACCACGGACACCGGCTCCCGCAGCTCCCGGCAATTCCCGCACCGAAGACTGAGCCGGGCTGCAGATGCACCTTTTTCACCGAATATTTCCATATCAAAGTGTCCATTTCCAGGAATCACAATGGTAATTTCAGCCACAATTTTGGTGAACAAAGATGAGGAAGGAGAAGGAATGCAGGAGATAAGGGATGGAGCATCCTCAGCCCGGACCATGCAGGAGAGGGAGGAGGAAGAAGCAGAGGCGTAGGATCGGTTCGTGCTGGATTTCACTGGGGAAAAGCAGGAAATTCTCCAAAGTTTTCTAGGTAAAAGCCTTTGAAAAACGGGTTTATTTTGCTCCTTCTTTTTACCTCGAACTTAAAAGCCAAAGGATGCACCTCTGCAAGCCAGAACAGAAGTGGCAGAAACTTTGTGCTTTCTTTCGGGACACTTTGAAGGCATGAGGCTCCTTACTTCATTCACTGGGTTCACAGCCGAGCAATCCACTCAGCAGTGTTTTTATCTTTCTGCCGGCTGTCTCCTGAAAAACCCTCAGGGAGACAAGGCTTTGACATCCCATCCCACCTGCAGCATCGCCGGAGGTATCGGGACCTCCTGTTGCTGATGGGAATTGCCTTTCCATTGCCTGTCTGCTCCAAAGGGCATCATCGCATCCTGTGCTCAGGTGCTGAACCAACTCCTCCTGGCTACATTCAGCACCCAAGGACTTCTCACCTGGAGAAATCTCTCACCAGAGACTACTTGGCAAGTTTTAATTGGGTATCAGCATCCCTCCCAGGTAGACATTATTATATTATTATCTGCAATTTGTTGCTGGAGACAGTCAAGCCCAAACTGGGATAGTGACTTGTCCTGTGTCATAACACAATTCCATGCTGGCTGTGCCAGACACAAGGAGATAACCCCAGGCAGGCAGGGTGCTCTCCAGCTCAGGGAAGTCAAGGCACAAAGCTTTGGGTGTTTTTGGACTCCAGGACTTGTTTGAAATCACTCTCTCTCTGCATCAGGATTTTTTGAGCCACAGCAAACGGAGTCATGTGAGTTCATCATCTGACAGTTACACCAGGGTATGTTTAAAAGACAAACCAGAGCTGGCTCAACACAAAAAGGCACCTCTGATGGGAGATCACAAACCTCGTGGTTCACAGGAAAGATGAAGCCAAGAGTACCTGCTGCAAGCACGGGGGCAAATGACTCGCATGGGAGTTTGGGTCTCTCCACTGCTGCTCACACACACCTGGAATACGATGGATTGCAAGTGGCACCTGCCCTTGAGGTGAGGTTCAAAGCAGCAGTGAGAGGCTGAGTCTGATGGAAACAATTCCTGTGAGGTGTACAGAAGAAATGAGGATCATTTCCCTTCCCACACTCAGCAAGATGCTGATGCCTGATACTGCCACGCTGCCATTTTACCACAGCACCACGAGCCAGACGATGTGGTGACAAACAGCTCAATTTCACAGCTTCCTACAGAAAATCCAGAGCTATAAAAACAGAAGCTGTATGTAATCAGCCAGCAGCACAGCACTTCCCAACACTTGGGCAATAGCTGAAGCCTGGATTGCTCAGAAAGGCATTTCCACAAACTGGAATTGCACACACACAGATCATGCCCATGTACCTGAGCTTTGGTAAATCATTTAACTTGCACTGTGCCTCAATTTTCCCCAGCCTCAGTGAGGAGCTGGCTTGAGTCAGGAGTGAGTTAATGGGGGCTGGTGCTGTACCAGCAGCGGGCTGAGGATCAGCAATGCGTGAAGCCCTTTGAGGTCTGCCAGCATAACCTTATTCCAAAATCTGTTTTCCCTTTCAGATCTAACCCCTCTGACCTGTGCCAATGCTTACCTGTGTCTAGCCCACCTGCAGCATCCCCAGGGCAGGTCAAAATGTTTCACAGGGGTTTAAATTTGTGAAATCTGCAGCCAAGCTCACCTGGATTTGCTGATTTAGAAGTAGCAGGATTAATCTGAATGAACAACACTTCCATGGGAAAAACCCTCTCAGGAATGCCAGGCAGTTTAAGAGCAAAAAAAACTTTAGAGGGACAGAGTGAAGCAACCAGCCCTCAATAAATAATAATTGATAAGTAATAAGAACGTATAACAAAGAGAAGAGGACCTTGCACTCCCCAGGAGTGCTCTGAGTAGTTGCTAAAGGTCTGAGGTCTCCTTCTTCCCCCTTTCTTCGGCTGAATCAACCCAAACTCCCACTTGTGCCCTGCCATTTATAGCTTCTCAGAGTGGGCTGGGGTGACACAGTCTCACTCATCAGGTAGGGCTGGAGGGGCACTTGTTTGGGCACCAGCACCCAACCCCTCCCTCGTCAGCCTTTGTAGCGTGTTGGTCTGCCACTGTGTGCACGAGCATCTCTGGGATGTGTTTCTGCTGAGAAGCCCATCCTCCATGGTCAGGAGTGGGACCTGAGCCTGCCCAAGCCCCTGCCAGGGGGAAGAGCAGGGGGAGAGCCGGGTCACTGTGCAAAAGGTGATGTCCTACTCCCATACCACAAACGGGTGTCTCCTGTGGCTGATCCTGGAGGACTTCAGAAGGGGTGATGAGTGCAGTGACATGATGTGTGACATTTCTATCCCCAGCTGCAAAGCACCACGTGGGTCTCAGGTCCTTGTGCCTGGCTGCTCCTTCGCTTGGGCACAGAGACACTGCAGGCCCCCCACTCACGCTGGGGCTGTTCAGTGTCTCAAACCCCTGACCCCATCTCCGCTCCATAGGGTCATTTCTCTGCGCTGTAGCCGGGATGAGCCCTTGGCACGAGGCTGTGGAAGCAGCACCGAGCGCTTCCCAGCTGGGCTCGGAAGGGCGCAGGGGGTCGGCACCGGGGCGTTGGGCTGTCGGCCGCGCGCTGGACGCCCGCACCGCTCTCATGCTTCCTTCTTGTCTGCAGGCTGGCTCAGGTGCTCCGATCACCTGCTGCTTGCGGGAACAGGAAAGCAGCAACTGAAGATCGAGGGGGACTTTTGGTTTACTCAGATGACAAGAGACAATTTTGGTTCCCCAAAAGCCAAGGAAACAAAGCTGTCAGGCTTTAATGGTAGCTTGTCTCCCTCCTGCAGCATGTTTATGGGCAAACAAGCTGCAGATCAGACCAGGCAAACAGCAGCAGGTGAGGCTCAATAACAATAATTCATGATTAATGGCAAATGTGGCTTTGTTTATTCTTGTTGTGTTGAGGCAACGCTGTCTAATGGATGAAGCACTGCTACAGGACTCCGGGCTCAGTACCCAGCTCTGCTGCCTGCTCCATCCCTCCCTCGCACCCTGTGTGTCCCGTGGGGGAACAAGTTCTGTGTGACACAGGCGCCCTGTCCCACACCTGCACGTGCCCAAAGTGATGGGGCTGTGGCCTTGGCTGAGGTCTTGAGGCAGAAGAGCAATGCCAATATCAACGCTCAGTGCCAGTGCCTGCCTGGTTTGCTTGTGGCACAGAGCTGGGCTGATCCAACTGTGCTGGGCTTTACCCTTCACAGCAGTCGGCTCCGGGGCACAGCTTTCCAGGGCTTTGTTTCTGACAGTAACATCATTCCTAAAACCTCCAGTATGTGTTTCCCAAGTGTTGTGTCTCCATGCTGCACATTGATGTCATCCGTGCCTCCCTGTCACTGCCCGTGGGGCAACTGGCAAATACAGAGCTGTATCCAACCCTTCTCCAGCCCAGTTTTCCATAGGCTCCGGTGTTAAGCCACACCGGTGCCAGCTGAGTTTGCCTTCTCCCCAGACGCCATGTCCCATGGATGTGTGGTGAGGCACGATCCCTCTCCCTGCATGGCTCTGCTGTCCCTCGGGTGCGCGCAGGTCCCCGGCCACGCATGCGGCTTGAACGCAGCCACGGCATGATTGCAGGCATGCACAGATGTATCCAAATATCATCCAGATTACAGAGTGTATCAATTATGCACAGCTCTTCACACAATACTATGAGCAACACCTGCTCCCCAGGGGGGACTGGGGCTGGCCCTTTCTGCAGCAGAACCCCATCGCTGGGAGCCTGCAGGGCCGCACGCCTCAGCAGCGCTGCACGGATATTTGCAAACCACGCTCTGACTTTTGATTTTAAGAGATCCCCTAGAGACTAACCTAACCTGTTCTGGGACTGGAAGAAAGCTTTGAAGTTGCTCCTTCCTGGAAATAGTTCTGGTTTCCTACGTCTCATGGGGATGTTCCTGTGTTTGCTCTGCCCTGAACCAACCTCAGTCACAGCAAATACTGACCGCAGCTGCCGGCTCCAGCAGGGCACTGGTGCATCCCGCCTTTTGCTCCCTGACTCTGTTTTGTGCAAGTTTTGTGCTGGGAGGAAACTCCATGTCCTTCAGCTCCTTTCCATTCATCTCTTAGTCTTAAAACATGAGTCATTTTTATGTAGCATGTGCTGATTTTTATTGCCATGCTAGCAAGTCGTTGAGCTGGATTTACAATATGCCGATTGTAAGTGCCCCCTTGTAGGTCCAGCCCATGTACCCTCCCCGATTAATCCTGGGGCTTCTGTTTCATTTTGGGCATGTGTATTTCCTTTATAAACCATGGCATTTGCTGCTGTGTTACTTGCAGGAACCATCTGACTGGGGAACAGTCATTCCTGAGGAACCACAAAGAATGCCAGGGCTGAAATGATCTTTGGATTCTTTCAAAACCTGCTTTTTTTTTCCCCAGAGTTAAACTGGTTATTAATTTCAGAGCATAAAAGCCAAAGAGACTTGTCACAAATCTCAGCCACAGTTTTAACTTATTAACCTTTATTGCGTCTAAGAACATTTCTTATGGAATGACAAATGGGAAAACCGAGCCCCTTTGCCCTGGTGTGATGCTGTAGGCCCAGTGTGATGTTGCAGTCATCAGTGCCTGCCTAACCTTGTGTTAATTGACTTTTGCCCATTAAGCAAAGGGAAGTTTGTGCTGGATTAATTTGGTTTGATCTTCTCAAGCTTCCTTTAAGCCGGGGATGATGAAAGTTTAGGGCTGCGGCTTGTTGTGGGGCTAATCCCACAGCTGAAGGCAAAGAAACTCTTTCCCCTGGTTCCCGTGGGCACACAGTGGAAGCACAGCTCTCGGCCAGCCCAGCAGCTCCCAGGTTTGGGGCAGGGAATGAAGGCTCCAGAGGTTGATCCTGCCTGGTGGGACGCAGCTGGCACAGAGCTGGGCTGCAGCTGCAATCCCAGGAGGGGATCAGTATCCTGGCCAGCGGGACCAGCCACGTTTTACCTGGCCACCCACCTCCATGGAGCACCCAGAGGGGACAGGGAGGGCAGCTGGCCACAAGTCCAGCCAGCGACTCTGTGGACAATCCTCAGCCTTCCAGAAGACCAGCCCAAACCTTGGCTTTAATTACAGCTGGGCTGGGAGGTGTGGGAACGCAGGTGAGGGCAGCGTCCAGGCTTCTTCCTTTCCTTTAACCTTTATTTAGTGTAGTTTCATCACCCCACCCGCTTCTCTCATTGAGGAAAATAAGCAACTTATGAGACATCCTGTGCTGCTGTCTGGGGGTGGGGAGGGGGGCTGGAGAGCTGCCTGGAGAGCCTGGGTCTCTCAGCCATGGTCTCCTCTCCCTCTTCCTTGTCTCCAGTGCCCATTCCCTCGAAGGCCAACGGCACCACCATCTCCACCCTGTCCATGAACAAAGATGGCCTGATTGGAGGGGTCACGAATCCCAATGAGGTTTTCTGCTCTGTGCCCGGCCGCCTCTCTCTTCTCAGCTCCACCTCCAAGTACAAGGTGACGGTTGGGGAGGTGCAGAGGAGGCTCTCACCCCCTGAGTGTCTCAACGCCTCTCTCCTCGGTGGGGTCCTCCGCAGGTAAGCTGTCCCAAGAGCCCCAAGATCTGTGTTCAGCACCAGCTCTTACCTCTCAGATAAAGAGAGATGAGAAACTCTGGTGTGTGGTACATTAAGGAATAGCATTTTTATTGCTTTTTCTTCTTTCCTTTCAAACCTCAAAGCTTAAACTAGGATTGTGGTTATTTTAACATGAATCACATGGAAATTTATTTTCCCTCTTTGTTTTCTCTTTTCAGAGCCAAATCAAAAAATGGGGGTCGGTGTTTAAGGGAAAGGTTAGAGAAAATTGGACTAAATCTACCTGCAGGAAGGCGCAAAGCTGCCAACGTCACCCTGCTGACATCCCTCGTGGAAGGTAGGAGTCTCTCTCTTCTCCCATGGGGGATGGAGTGCTGAAACTTCCATCCCCTTTATTTCCAGCCTTCCACAAAGCAGAACGCTTAAAGTATGGAGTGGTCATCACTGGATGAGCATGGGAATGTCCCCATGTACGTCTCCACACTGATTCAAGAACGTGTCCTTTTAAATGAACAGACTCTTGGGAAGGCAGCGGGCAGAACACAAATGAAACCAAGACAGCAAAAGTCCAAGAAAATGTCCAAGCACGGTGGCTCTGTCTGTTGTAGGAGGTTGGAACTGCATGATCTTTGAGGTCTCTTCCAACCCAAAACATTCTGTAACTCCATGATTCTATGTCTGTTTTCCAAAACTCAGCCATTTCTGTTGGATCAGACACAGCCCACGGAAAAGGCCTCCCCACAGATGCTGAGTGGGACTGTGAGCACCCTGCTGGCTGGAGCTCAGGGTATCCCTCATTTCTAAGAGCTGGTCCTAATAGTTGGGTCACAAAGACCAAACACAAAAAAAAAGCTTGAATAAAGCTGCCAGAAATTTCCCAGCTGCTCTGCAGCCCCGTGCCCCCACCTATGGCACAGCTTGGGTGCTTCCAACCATGCCTCCCTCAGGCAGCATCCCAAGCTCAGGTCCGTGTCTTGTCTCCTGTAAGAAGGAAATGCCCCATATCCAAGTCCTTCCCTCCTCCAGGAAATGAGTGGGACAGCAAGGAGATGTCAAACCGCTCTGAGGTTTTGCAGGTGGAGCTCAGGTGTGTAGCAGCCGCCCTCAGAGCTATGGAAAAGGTGCTGCCCTGGCAGGCAGAGCCCTGCCCAGACACGTGAGATGCCCCTGCCTAACTCGGTTACTTCCTCCCCTGCTACTTCTCTCCACCATGGAAATGATGATGTTGCCTCTGCGTCCTGGGAGAAAAGCACACGGGGATGCAAACAAATGGAATGACAGCTCTGCCTCCCTCTGAGCTCAGGAATCCATTGTGTCCGTGCCCGGCGCGGTGCAGGCAGCTGCCTTCGGATCCTGAATAGAAAATCATCTCCATTGTCGCCAGCAAATTAAATGACCCGCTTCATTAGGCGGAGGTTGTTACCGAGGGCAGTTGGTTTGTGCTGAATGAAAGGCTGATTTCCATGAAAAGAAAAGAAAGAAAAGAATGAAGGAAAGAAAGGAAGCAAGAAATGTACAGTTTGATTTCAAGTGGCTGCTGATGTTTTGGTTCCTGCTTCCCAGCTCATAGTAAATAGGAGTGGTGCCCTATGTGTTTGATGGATATAATTTCCTCCTGCTTGAGAGTGTGATAGAACCAGGAGATGTTCCACCCAAGGGAAGGTGCTGCTGCACTGCCATCACCCAGCACACACAGACTGGCTTGTGCCCCTCTGCCCTAAACACCCTCTTTCCTGAACATTTGCTGTCTTGGCTTAATTTGTTTTCTCCCCTCTGCCTTCCTGATGTCTAATTATTTAAAAGAGCCAATGGATGCGGTTTTGAGCGCTAATGAAATATTTTTTCTTACACTGACCCACAGCCACTCATACAAATGGGGAGGATGTTCCTGGAGAACCCAGGGAGCACCAGGTAGAAACAGCTCCCTTGGGAGTCCTCACCACATACACAGAGCACTCACCCTCCCTTGGGCAACTGCTCCATGAGAGCAGCTCCAGCCTGGACCCAGGGGAGCAGCAGGGCTGTATTTCCACTCCAGAAACACCTCTAAGCTTTTGGAAGGAGGCATGCCCTCAGCCAGTCTCTTGCTGCCCCCCTGCCCACCACGGCCCTCTGTGCACTCTCCTGCAGCCTCTCCTCCTTAGGATCTGGCTCAGTGGGACTTTAAGACTTCTTTCCAAAGCCAGAGTGCCCTGTTCCCTCTGACACCTCTAATCCAGCATCCAAACTGCCTTTAAAAAAACATTAAACTGTGCAGCCACTCACACTCATGAAAGAAATAAATCCTGGCTCCACCCCTGGCTCTGACCATGAGGTCACTCAGCTCTTTTTTATTATCCCAGTAACAGTTTTCCAGCAGTTGTTCCTTTCTGACCGTTTTTTTAACACACAAACAACTGCAGTTCCGATTCTTTAGGTTTACCTTATTTGCTCTTTCTTTGGAGGAGGAGATGAAGTGGAAACTCCTGTTGTTATGTGGGAAGCAGAGACACTTCCCTGTAACAGGGCTCCACAGACAGCTCCGGGAGCCGGACAGGCAGGGACGGGATCTGGGTTAATGTTATTAGGATGGATGGCCTAATACATGTGAGCAGCAGGGGGGCAAGGCAAATTAGCTCTGCCTGCCCGACTGGGATTTCGGGTGTTGGGCATGATCAATTGCCATCAGCTCTGATTATTTCCACGGGGACGCCTGGCGATGGATCAATTCCGTCAATGGGTGGGCATTTCCACGGAGTGATGGATACGCTGCCTGCACGTCCAGCCCAAGGGCCCCCGGGCGCTGTGGGGGATGTAACCCTCTTCCTCCTGCCCCTTCCTCCTGCCCTGCCTTGTCCAGCAGTCACGGGGCTGAGGTCACTCTTTGACCCTCCAGTCTTCCTTTAAATCTCTTCTCAATGTGGAGAGGCCAAGCAGGAAATTTGGGAAGAAGGAGGAAGAGATGCAGCAGGGGATGTTCCCAAGTAAGCCTCTGCTATTCTTCCTTTTGGAGCAGGTATCCAGAGTCACACCTCACCCTGCTCCAAGGCCAGCACTGTCTTGATGCTCTTGTAAAAGGCAGTAAAGGAAGGACCCAGCTGCTGTTTAGAGCTGGCACTGGCTCATTTGGCCCACACAGACTAATTGCCTTACAGATGAGAATAAGAAGCTCAGTGGTATTTCTGCAGCAAGAGATGAAGGTGGGGAGAACTCTTGGGTGGCCACTGAGACAGGGAAGGGCCCCAGTCCCACCTGAACTAAGCCCCAACAGCGAGATGGCTGAAGCTGCTACACAAGTTCCCAGTCCCCAGTTCCCTTTCACACTGGTGTTGGCACAGTGCTGATGTTCCTCTGTCCTGCTCGCAGGTGAAGCCATTCACCTGGCCCGGGACTTCGGGTACGTCTGTGAAACGGAGTTCCCAGCCAAGGCGGCGGCAGAGTACCTGTGCCGGCAGCACTCCGACCCCACGGAGCTCCACACCAGGAAAAACATGCTGCTGGCTACCAAGTGAGTACAGAGGGCAACGAGCCACTAGCATGTTCTGTATCACCAGCCTGGGAGGACAGCATTAATCCCTAAAGTTTACTCTTCCACGGGGAAGGGATGCGCTCATGCTGCAAGAAGATGTCCGGCAAGGGGAATGGCCTGCATGGACTGAAGGGTTTTCTCCTGCATGGGAGAGGGTAACCCAGCCCCGGGGAGCGTTTTGGTACTGCCTCATGTGCCCCTTCAAAGCAGGAGCAGCAGCAGCGGCTCCAGTTCTGCACCCAGGGGCTTTGCCCAGGCTGGAGCCAAAAAATCCCAGTAGGGAGTAGAGCAGGGAGCAGGAAAAGAACCTCCAAATACACCCAGAGAAGTTGTGGATGCCCCATCCCTGAAAGAGTTTAATGCCAGGTTGGATGAAGCTCGGAGGAACTCGATCTAGGAAGGTGTCCATGCCAGAGGGGTTGGAACTGGATGATCTTTTAGGTCCCTTTCAACCCAAACTGTTCTATGATTCTATAACTCTGCCCTGCAGCTCTCCACGTGCATTATTAGTGACCAAACCTCTCTCTTTCAGGCAAATTTGCAAGGAGTTTGCAGACCTGATAGCCCAGGACCGCTCTCCGCTGGGGAACAGCCGCCCCTCGCTCATCCTCGAGCCCGGAGTCCAGAGCTGTTTGACTCATTTCAGCCTGATAACCCACGGCTTCGGGGGCCCGGCGATCTGCGCCGCCCTCACCGCCTTCCAGAACTACCTGGTAGAGTCCCTCAAGGGGCTGGATAAAATATTCATGAACAGCACAGGGAACGGGCACACGACCGGGGACTCCAAAGCGTCAGACAAAGAGGTGAAGCATCGGAAATAACAGCGCTGCCTCCCCCGTGGGAGCTTCCCCCGGGCACCAGCGATGGCTCCAGGGGGAAAGATGACCCAGTACACTGTTTTTCGAACTGCTGAGTTTGAACGTGTGAGGAAACTCGTAAAGCAAACAAAGAAAAGACAGAAAAAAAGAAGATTTAAGGAATTTAAGAAGAAAACAGTGCTAATGAACGTAGTGAGATTGAGAGAAGCCAGGCTGATGGCTTTGGGGTTTTGCCTTTTGTTTTTTTGTAACGTGGATGCAGGAAGCCAAGTCATGTGCAATTTGATTTTTTTTTTTTGCTTTCTTAAAAGCCCATAGTGAAATCCTGACGTGCTCCAGGAATTTGTTCCAACCGAAAAACTGAGAGGAAAGAGCAAAAGCCTCATCAGCACAAGACCCAGAGCAGGAGCAGCCAAGGACAGGGGGATGGAGCGCTGGCTCTACCTGGATTTATCTGCTGGTTTTGAGGCAAACACACAGGAAACCTTCTCTTTTCCCCACCCACAGCCCAGTCCTGACGCCAAGCCAAGGAAAATTGCTGGCAGAACTGCTGTGGATTTAAAGCAGGTCCAGGCTTTGTTTACAGCTTCGTACTGAGACTCACTGTGGATTTTCCCGTGGGCTGAGGAGCCCCAAGCCACGGCATGAGGGAGGAATAACCACACAGCCGATGGGTCCCAGGGCAGGATCGAGGGGAGCCCTCCTGACTGCTGCCCTCCTGGCTGGGGATAAGGCAGGTGAAATTAAACCCAGGACTAAATAAAACTCCACAACCTACAGATAACAGCACACAAGTTTCTAAAATTAGTAATAATAATAAATAAAGCACAACAAGCAGAACTTGAACCAGGCCAAACGGAACTGTTCTAAATCTGTATATATTTATTTATGTGTAATTAAAATCTGAAAGTTTTAAAATGTCCAGTGCAAGTTATTTATATCAAATTGAGTTGGGTTTTTTGTTTTGCCTTTTTTTGTTTGTTTGTTTGTTTTGGGTTGGGTTTTTTCCTTTTGAAAGATGAAAATCTTTGGATTTTCTGCCATTAGAAATGGGAATGAAGTTTTGGATCCACCAAACTGTAGCATGGACAAGCTAGGCTGTGATGATGATGACTCTAGAAGTTCTGCAGGACTTTGTACTTGCTGTTGTTTCTCTTAATGCTGCAATAGATGTACAACACCCACACCACAATGTCATTCTCATTCTCTTAATAAACCTCTTTTTATTTGAAGAAAGCACCTCCATCGTCTTTGTGAGAAGGATCCTTTGCCTCTGTGGTTGTATCTTAAACCAAATGATATAGATTAATTATATGGAAATTATATAAAATTGCATAGATTTAAGAAAGAATTCTCCAGTTTCATGGCTGGGGGTTGAGTGATGCCACAAGCAGAGCTCAGGGGGAAACAGAAGCTGGTGTTCCTGCCCGGTGTCCCCAGCCCTCGTGCCGAGCCAGCTGGCGCCAATGGAGATGAATGAGTTTGCTGATGTTTCAGAACTACTCAGGGTAGTCAAATCTAAACCAGTCTGTGAAGAGCTGCAGAAGGACCTCATGGTATCAGTGATAAAACAGAAGATAAAACAGCTCCACTGATCTCCAGGCAATGAAGCTCCAAATTAGTTGCCTTTGTGGCGTCACCACGAGCAGAACTCTGCACCAGCACCTCGTGCTCCCAGAGCTTAGAAATAAACATGGTGGGAATGGTTATAGAAAGGATTACAAAGCAAAAAACAGATTATGCTGCCTGACATCCATGTGCTTGCCCTGTATTTCTCTGTCCTGAATCGCACTTAGAGATATGGCCAGTCCAGCTGGTAAATCCATGGGGAACTCAGGTGGGAGCAACTGCCCTGTGAGACAGGACCAAGGGCTGGAGCTGCAGGAGGAAGCACATGAGCAGTATGTGACAGACGTGTGGAAAATTATGGGATAAAAGAACACAAACAGGGAAAGATGACACCAAAACAAGAGACAGGACACCCAAGAAATGGTCAGGAAGCAGGTTTAAATAAATCTGACCTGTCTCAGGTAAGAAGCTGTGACTTTTCACGGAAACAGATGTAAAAATGGCTTTTGACACAATGGAAGAAGGTGATTTTAGGGAGCCTCCTTGCTGTCTTCCCTACATATCCATTGCTCCTCACAGCCAGAGGCTGAGCAGCTGGAATGGGACTGAGCCATGGCAGCACTCCCCACATTGGACCCTTCTCAGAATTGCACCCCACAGGTTTCTCTGGAGGTGCAGAACAGGCCGATAGTAACAGAGGGAAAACCCCAAACAGTCCCAAAAGAGACCACAGGAGGTTTGAAACACAAACCTCCATTTCAGGAAAGTGTGAAAGGAAGTATTTAATGTCCTAATATAATCTGTGGGGATGGCTCAGTGTCACAAACTTGCATCTAAATATTCCCTTCAAAGCTTAGGGAGGCATTTAAATTGGGAATCAGATTGGAAACGTCCCTTGGTATGAGGTTTGTGAAAGCAAAGACCTAAATGACGGGCTCTGCAGGTCCGGTTTTGCTCTGGACCTTCCCAAAGGAAGAGGCAAGAAACAAGGAGGAGTCAGGGAGCAGAATGGAAATACTACAGACACATCAGAGGCTTGTTTACACTTCAAAGCTAGTTTGGATAATGCAGGGTGTGAGCCAAAAGCACAAAAACTATTCCTATTTAAAATTATTCCAGAGTAGGAGCGCCCTGTTCTGCATCAGCATAATCCACATTTAAATGGATTATGATAAAGGAGAGTAAGGTGCTTTTGTGCTACAATACAGGTTTCCCTACATGGGGTTATTTAGGATAACTATCCTGAAACAATTCCATTTACAGACATCCTCTGGTGCATGGTATCAGAGCAGAGCAAGCGACGCTCCGACACAGGATGAAAGTGTGTGTGTGCACACTGTAATACCCAGGCATGAAGTATCATTTCCTAATTTAATCACATTATGCAAACCTGGCTTGGTTGGGGCACTTTGAATATCAAGGAATTCTTAGACACAGCACGGATGAGCAACGCAGACAGAGAATCAGGATCTGCCTCCAGTAATTACACACCACATCCATGGGGTGGAAAATACCTCCCTCCTCATTTTCCTTTTTGGGTACCTGCAAGTCTTTGGAATGTTTTATGAGGAACAGTCTGGTGCCCGAAAGGCCAGGACACCTCCAATGACCTGTGAGTGGGAGGAAGTTGTATTATTGGATTCACTTGTTGATTCCACCACAGATGCTCAAGATGAGCAATGGACATGTCATACAGGAGCAACTTTCTCAAAGCATCAAGACTTCCCAAAATTTTGGACACCCTCATTCCTGCAGGCCCACAGAGACACTCCAAAAGAGTCAGGGGTCATGTCAGGCAAATTCTTGTCTGTACTGGAATCCCCTCCCAGCTCACTGTCAAACAAGGCCATCCCCTGACGTGTCCTCTCCTTTTCCATCCTAAGAGAAAAAAAAACATTTTACACAATTCTGGGCCCAACCCTGGTATAAATTCCCACACTGATTACAAATCGCATCGTGGGAAAATACATAAGATTGTGTCAAAGAGTAAAAATAGATCTAGGCTCAGGGTTCCTACGCTTGTTACAGAACATGCTGGAATTTCAATCCTAAAGGGGAATTGAAACAAAAAAAGGTTTTTTTGAATTAATTTTGAATGAATGACAAATCCAGGGAAACCACATGCCAATCCCTGACAAGTGAAAAAGAAAAAGAACATTAAGAAAAACTCCTCAATCCCTAAGAGTCAGCTGTCCCAAGGGCAAACCAAGGGGAACACGGAGCTGTGACTGTGCTGCATCATTAACGCCAGGGAGCAGAGGCTGTGTTGGAATTCCACATGGCTTTGGACAGACTAAATAATTACCTTTAAACAGGCACCTTAAAAGCAACAGGGTAATAACAGCTCTCGGTGTGAAACAACCCAATAACCAGAGTTTGCTGACCTGTAGTTAATGCATTCCTTCCTATAGGAGAGTCCATTAAATTCCCAGCTTTACATGCAGAATCCAAGGAGCCACACGGCTTGTGAGCAAGGGAAGTTTTTCCTGGTGGTGCAACTGAATCAAAACACCAACATTGGAAATGTTTTCAAGTCAGGCAGTAAAATAAATGTTATTTGTGAGGGTGACACGATGCTCCCGAGATTATTGATGCAGACCTTGAGCTCCCTGTCCAGGGGCAGGATGTGGAGCCTTCATTATCCAAACAGGGCTGGCAGAGAGAGTCTGACCCAACCATCACCCAGAATCTGGCCATGCTGAGCCACAAGGTATCACTTTGGTCTTCCTGCCTCACCTCCTTCATATGAAAAAGAATTCTCACTGTGGCTACCTGAGCATTTCCAATAGGATACCATAAATAGCAATAATAATTCCAGACATTGAACAACCACCCAAGCTTTGTTCCCATGATTGTGGTGCTGAAGCATCCCAGAACCTTTCCAAGGCAGGAAAAATTCTGGCAGCGAAGTTCTGGATGGTTCCTTTGTATGTTTTTATCCTGACACTTTCAGATGCTTCTAATTTGATTATTTTCAGCAGAGAAAAGGCTAAAATCCCTGAGATCTGGAAGGATTTCTCATCAGGATAGTTTTGTTTTAGTAGCAAAGGTTATAGCTAAAGAAAATGTTAAATAGAGACAACTTAGCTTTTTTTGGGGTGTGAAATGAGTTCAGAGAAAGATCAATTTATTGCTCCAAGCCAAGAAGTTCTGCAGCACCTCAAGATGTGTCCGGATGCTGCAGCTTCCCACCTGACAATGGCTCTGCTGTGCAGAAGTACCTTGGATTCCTCTTGAGTTTTTCCACTGCACAGAGCCTTAAATTCACTAAAAAATCCCCAAGAGGCAGTGTTTTCTTGGTGTGACTGAATGATTTGCACCCAATGAAAAACAACAACAACTGGTCCATCATCTTCCTCCGTCCCAAAATTCCACATGTTCTCTGTGATTCTATTTATTATCTCACAGAACAGAGAAGTTTCAGCTAATTCTGCAATGGCATCTTGGATTTCTTTATCCTTAAACACGTGCTATAAGTAAATCACATCCTTCCCACTAGACACTTAAGGTCTTCCAGTCAAACTTCTCCTCTGTCACAGACCTGATCAAAGTGGATCCACGCGTTCTTTTACTGGATGAGATTCAGAACATCAGTGGCTGAAATGCTGAGTGCTTTTATTCAGGAAAGTTTCATCACGTGTTGAAGATCTCATTGGCAGCTATGTGGAGTTCTGACCAGATTCCTGTGCAGATTGGATCTTCCAGGGACGTTGCTTTCCCAGAAACCTTTTTTTCTCAGTATGCAGCAAATATTTTCAAAAAAGGAGCATTTCCTATGAAAATATTTTATCCAGCCCAAATATCTGTCTGTGTTTCAGGAGGGTTACATTTATGTTCCTACAGTACCTTGCTGTGCCATCAAACATCAAATCCTCCTTGTATAAGACCCTGTGCTGAAACATTTTACCTGCAAATTTCTATTTCAGTAGGTAAGTTTACAAAGGAAACAGCTACCTGCACCTCACTGAAAACAAATGTGACATAAAGAGCTGAAGGGACTTAGAGAGTTCAGGAAACAGTTGGGATTCAAACCCAGATAAATCAACTCTAGCACCATAATTATAAAAAACCACCCCAAATCCATCTCATCTGTTTCGAAGATACAATCTAAAAGTTTTTTGTTTTCTTTTCAAAGATAAAAAAGTCTCTTCTTTAAGAATCCCTCTTCTACTGCACTGCCTGCAAAAGCATTCAAGCAGGGAGGCAGGACACATAGGATGCAGGCACTGCTGAGGAGGAAGAGGCTGGTGGAAAGGCCAGTTTGCTCAGTTCAGACCATGAAAACAACCTTTCTTACACCCTCTTGGTAATGTGCTGCTGTTTTGCCTCTTAAATGGACCCTGGCACCACAGGGAATTGTTTCAGCCCAGGCCTCCCACTCCTGACCCATTTTCATTTCATTTCCTCTCCCAGCCCTGTCATATGGCAGCAGCACATTATATATTATATATTACAGATTATGGCTTTTGGAGTTTCCTGCTAATTTGGTCATCACAGGGATCCTCCAGGAGCACACAGTAATCACCATGAGAGATGAGACCAATCCTGTAGCACAGACAACCCTGACTTGGCCCTGTTCAGGTTCTCTTTGTGAGGAAGATGGGGTTTGGCACCAAACTTCTCCAAAAAATCTTCTCCAAAGTTCTCCAGAGCCAAAACAGGCACAGGGCATCCACAGCCCATCCCTGCCTTGTCAGGCCACTGGGCAAAGGGAAGGTTTCAGACAAACTGAAGCATTCAGCCCTCCCCAGGAAAGTGAGCAAGGCCCAAGAGACGGGAAAACCCTACAGAGCATCCTTCAGAACATTTGGTATATGGATCATTTAGAGAATACAAAGGTCTTACCGGGTAAAGTAGAAAACTTAGATGAAATGCTAAAAAAATTAAGGAATGTTCCTGTTTTAAAGTATTCTTAAAAAAAGTTGTCAGTGCCTTTGAACCTGCTGAGCCGAGGAGTAATTCAGCAAATCCTGTGAGGAAAAATAGCTCCGTTCAGCTCAGCTTGGGGCAAAAATGTTTTCTATTAATTTCATGTATTAATAAGCTTTTTCACAGCTTTTGAACATAAAGAACCTTTTGCTTTAGTACCCTGTAAATTTTGGAGCCAACATGGAAACCAAAACCAAAACTGTAACGATGTGGCTTCACAGCTCCTAAACACATCAGGAGGGGTCAACCTCAAATCCTTTCCTGGCTTATGTAAACATGGGACACGGAGCTCACACAACCAGCCTTCCCCTGGTTCATCACAGCACAGGCCATCAGTCCTGAGGCAAAAACCAACATGAAAACCTTGGAATATCAGATGTGCCCAAGGAAAGCCCCTGGCGCGATGCTCTGGGCAGGTTTCTCATGTGCAGTGAGTGAACACTGTAAGACAAATTAAACTAAAACCCTGCTTTAATTGTTTTCTTCTTGAAGGTGCTCACTAAGAACTATGTGAGTTTAAGGATGATTAGAAAAAAAAAAAGAGAAACAGGTTTGAACCGTATGATTTTAAATCAGAGAAAATAAGGAATAAGTAAACCCTGGAAATCCTTTCATATCCCGAACTCAGCTTTGCCCAGTAACAAAAGTTTTAAAGATACAAGGAACCACTGTTCAAAAAAAAAAAAAGAACCACCAAATGAGCTGACAGCTTTGGAAATGTTTTCCTAATTCCCATGTCAGACTCTGGCTACGTATCTGAAAGTTTCTGATTCCCATATAATCCAACTGAGGACATTTTAATTACACAGACAAGCGCATTTTCTGCTCCAGCCAGGTCCATAATGCCACCCTTGAGCCACAGCCTCGGCACACTGCAGGCTTGTTGGGAGGGAGCAAATGAATGGGTTGTGATATCCCACATTCCAAACCAGCCGTTGCAGACCTTTTCTGATTTTTTTCCTTTAGCAAATTTTGCTGTGGGATCACAGAAAGTTCTTTGAAAACAGTACCACATGGTGCTGGAGCTCTTCCTCCCCAGCACAGCTGCTGATAAAATCCTGTGAGCATCTTCACTTCAAGCACACAGCAGTGAATGTCCGGAGCAGCTTTGCAAGGGAGAATTACATTATCCTAAATAAACCTTAAGATTTACCTTAACTTCACATCCCTGCTTGTCAGGGCTTGGACGAACTAGGAGAGGATGGATTCCAGCTGCTCTTTTTGGTGTTTTGGCAAGTCACTGGCTATCTTCCTTCATAAAAAGGAAGGATAGCTACCTGTTTCATGGCACAACTGTCTAACATTTGTGAAAAACAAAATATGCATCTTCCAAGGGAAGAAACAACCTTGTACATCCCACCTGCCACTGCTGTACAAGGCTCTGGTCCTCTCTCCATGAGTTCTGTGACCACCAGATGATCTGCAAGGCAGGAAGAGGACAAACCAGTTTGGGAGAAGGCAGCAGCGTGCAAGATCACTGCCCTCTGCTGAATCCAGAGATGGGGAGACACACAGGTGTTCCCCACAAACCAAAAACTCTGGGAGCAGGAAATGGCATCTGCTGCATTCCCAGTGTAACATTTTGCAAGAGGAGATCAAGCACCACTGAAGCCCATGGGTGTTTTGGTGGTAGTGCAGCAGGATATTGTCAATAATCCCCAAAATATTGGGATTAGACACAAAAAAACCGATTGAATTTCCTTTGTCTGCTATAAATTAACTCAAGAAGACCCACAATTTTCCTGTTTGTGCATAAACATGAGAAATATTTAACAACATCAAGGAAACCTCTACTAAGCAAAAGATAATTTACCCAAATCAAAACACATCCAACCAAGAAATCACTTCAGAGGATTCAGTGATTAGGTTGGCCCCACCTTGTAGGGCTGTCTTAGAGATGATTTATAGATCAAAAGTTATACTACACTTGCTGGCATCCAGATAGGCATATACATTGATTTTCTCTCTATAGATTTGATTAGCAGAATTTAGTTTTTCACAAATCTTGCTAACTTTACTGTATTACACAGGGAAAAAAGATCATCCTGGCAGTTCTGAAACAGATCCTTTTAGACACCATCTCCCCATGCCCCAACAGCAAAGGGTTTTCTCTTCCTTCCACAGCTGTCTCGAGTTAAACTACATGAATCAGCTTATTGGATAACGACCTAATTGCACATTAGCACAGAAACAAAACACTTAAACTGTCACTTTACATTTTCAAGACAACTAACTTATTTTTTAACATAGTCCTCAGCCAGTCAGATATCTAAACCAACATAGTCAAGGGCATGGAAAATAGACAAGCTGTGTATTTTAACTCCATCATTTACATTTTGCTGCTTTTTTTAAAAAATCTGTTAAAACAACTGATGTCCGTTCAGCTTGATCAGTGAAAATTTCCTGCACTAAATTACTGTTGATGGCTGATAACAACACATGGAAACTCTATGTAAGGTTAAACCTTTAAAGAATTAAAAATGGCTTGAAGGATAAACTTTTTATAAGTAGGATAAATTCGTTTTTCCTTAAATACATACAGGGCTTCACAGGTAGCCAAGTTAGAGGCTTTTTCTTCCATAAATGCCAAGTTATTTAATACAAAAGGAATATTCTGTCCTGCTTCAGATGGGAAAATGAACTCAACCAAATCCTATGAGCATAATCCCTAATGTCAGGCCTGGCAAGGGCTAATGACTCTTGGAGGAGCCTACTGTCAAAACTAGAGACAAGAGCAAAGGAAAACACATCCTTGGGAGAGCTCAGCTTTATCTCTCCCCTCTGCTCCCGCATCTTGACTCCGAGAAGTGACAGCTCCATTTGGTGACAAAGTTTCTGCCAGTGACTGATCACCACGAACAGAAGTCAAACTCAGGGACTGCCAAGAATATGTGCTGTAGGATTGATCAAACACGCTTTATTTCTGGGTTTTTTGTTATTGTTATTATTACTGGGCAGTCTCACTAATTTCTACTGAGGACACTCAGGTTTGCATTGAAAGCCAGTCCCTGCTTGAGCCCTTCACCTGCCCGGGGCTGGAGCATGTCTTGGTTTAACAGAACAGGGCCACGGACTTGTTGAAGAAATCCTGGGGAAACGTTGGTGAATCAGCCTGGGGGGCTCCCCCTCACCAGCAGCTCCCCCTAAAAGTGAATACAGTAGGATGGGAGACAGTTTCACCTTCCAGGCATTTCAGTTTTTGATTGATGTCCCTGCTTGGCTGTCACTTCACTCAAGACAACTTCTGAGTCACGGAGTCACTTTTAGGCTGCAGAACTGTGCTGGCACTGTTACAGATTTGTGTGAGACCAATTCCACAAGGCAGCTGAGCCCTGACAGCTCCTCTGGGCCAATGCTTCTGGTCACAGGGAGGTCTACCCCAAAACACAGATTTTCTTCCATGGAAAGGTGTAATTAACACCAAGAAAAAGCCCCATGAGCGCTGCACCTACGCTCACATTCCTCTTCCAGCAAAGCACTCCCAACCCAATGTGGCCTAAGGCACAGAAAATCTGTAAACTGATCTTGGAGCTAACTCCAGGCTCTGGAGAGATGAGCTGGTGATGATCTGCTCCCCAGGAAAAGATCATCCTTAAACAGGAAACCTAACACGAGAAAAAGGGCCTTGTTAACTCTTTGGGCCCTGAGGCTTTGAGAGTAAAACATATGGTCAGAATTACCAGGCAAGGCAAGGCAGAGCAGCTCACCGTGGCCACAGTGCCCCAGGAACACGGTACCTCGACTTCTACATTCGTTTCTCATAATATGAACCACAAAAATTAGTACAAAGCAGTATTTTCTTGCAGTGCTCAATTCTTTCAGAGATTTGTTATGAAAGAGAGGCCTGTCATGACAAATACAAACGGAGAGGTGAATTCTTTCTTAAAGGGATTCCTGGATTCTAGGCAAAAAATGGTTTTCAAAAGCTCTAGGGCTAAACTTGAAGCAGGTAAGAAGTTTTCTACTCTTTCATTAACTTAAATCTTGATTTTTCAAACAGATTCCATGTACTACTGTCAAAAATGAAAACTGGTTTCTGAAATTGAAATATCAGCACTGTAGACATTTTAAAAATTAAGTTATACAGCAAAAGTATCACACTTTTCCTTAAAAAGTATAAATTCTTGGAAAGTCGTCAAGAAATCTGCTTTGTTAGAGGCTATAGTCCAATCTCATCGTGGGCCAGTTCTTTTGTTCCTGGTTTGGAATCAAGGGCTGTATTTATTCATTCCTCAAAGTTGCTGCTCCATTGGCTTCGGATGCAACCCCTTGGATCTTCCCTTCCATGAGGGATTCAGATCCTGGGCCCTGCCCTCGGGCAAAACATATGTTCCACTCCAACCTGGATCCAACCAGAGAATAATTATGTTTATTAATCACCTGCATGCAAATAGGTGCCAATAAAAACTCCAGGCAGATTCTCTGCCAGGCTCACATCATCCAAGAGCTCCACACCCCAGTTTGGTGTCTGAACAATAAATCCCTCCAATGAGAAGGCATCGCTGCTTTGATATGCAGTGACAAAAATATCACATCAGCTCAGCCCCTATGCAGTGATGAGTTTGAAACGAGACAAGAAACCTGCAAAAACATTCAACATCAGTGGTAAAATAAATTAGAGATGCTGCATTAAGCCAAACAAGTACATTAATGCAACATGAAGAGGTGAGACTTCAGTGGCGGAACGACAACGCTCCGACTCTGCTCGTGTTAAATGTGACCTGCCAAGAGGAAATCGTCAGGCTGGGGACCACTGAGTGTAAAAGTTTAAAAGGTTTTCAAGAGATAAAGTGAGTTCTGGCAAAACGTTCCAGAGTTCTGTGCCATCGGCCCTAAATGAAAGCCATTGCAGCCATTACAGCAAAACCAGCTGTAATCAAACTCATTCTGGGAAGAATTAAACTACAAAGCCTGATGGGACTCCAGGGAAGAATGAGATTTAAGTAAGAGGCAGGGTGAGTTAAGGCACTGGAGTTGCAAATTTCTTCTGTATCATTAAGCAAGTCTCAGTCTTATCCAGTTCTCATCCATTCCAGAAGACAGGAATATTTTAAGACTGACAACTTCTTTTGGGAAAGGAACAAACATTCTCAAACACATCACTGAGGTAAGACCAAAAAGCTTAGTCAAATTAACAGTTACGTCCGTCACTCACCTTTTCCAGCTGAGAACTTGGGTGTTATGCCAAAACACACATATAAGTCTGCACACAACCCTGTATGCACCTACCCTATTTCCAAGATTCTTTTTCTGAGCTTATTCAAATATAAAATAAGCACCCAGAGCAATTTTAATGCCAAGTCAAGTAGGGAAGGAGTCACACCAAAAACTGTTCTCAGAAGAATCACTTCTGGGCAGACCACAAGTATCAGCCACATGATAATTATCTGAGGCTGTTCCATGAATCGGGGTTTTTATAGGGAAGCAGCATTTTGAGCCTAGATGGATCATCAGGGATTATTCTCAAGGAAACAAAGCTCTAGCTAGCTGAGAGTAATTCAAAGATTTATGAGGAGTGCTGCAGTTTAATTTCTCACTGAACTGCTTTCATGTACTTCTAAACATACTGACACATCAATTAAGAAAAATCACACAACTGATATATTAGTTTCTGTTTAAAATACTATTTAAATTCTATTTAATGTAGTTACGAACCCACTGTGCCAGCAGAATGCTCTTTCCCAGTAACAGAACCATTGCCAGGTGAGTTAAAAGTGCATTTTAAAATCCATTCTACTCAAAAACCTTTGTATCAATCTAATTCAAGTGAAAGAAAACTCTATCAAAAGCAAATTAAGTCTTTGAAAACCTAATTATTATTTTATACAGCAAAGAGTGGTAACATCCTTGAAAAAATAAAATAGATGCTCTATGTTTGGCATGGGCCACTTGTCTGGGGCTTGCTGAGCTTTAGTGATGAGAGGGGATGACAGCACAATGTCATCTAGAAAATACAGTTTTCCCCCAAATAAGAAATTTGGAGAGCAGTAAAATCTCAGAAGAGGAAAGATAAATAACCTGAATGTGCCCTCATGAACTGTAAATCAAGTTTCACCTTCACTGTGGAACAATTTACTCAAATCCTCTCAGGAAGAATCAGTGGAATAAAAAGATAAAACTGGCTATATAAATGTCAGGCTTTATTCGAGCTCCCACCGCAGTACATTACTCGTGTGCTTCAAATGAATAGAAAAAAAAAAAAACCCAAGAGAGAACAAAACAAGAAGACTGCTGAGGAAAGATTTTGGGGGTTAGGACTCCACTTTGGCAAGGGGTATATTGTCCACTTCGTGGATGCCCTCCTTGTCAATGAACCGGGCGTTGAAGGAGGTCAGGTTGAGGATGAAGCGTTTCTGAAGCTGTTCAGCAAAGACAAAAAGAAGAAATGAGATTCACCCAAAGCTCAAATAAAAGAGGAGAGTATACTTTGAATTTCCATCCTGGTTCTAGTGACCTGAAATATTAGGAACTAGAGTGGGTTTCTTCACTGCTCAGAAGTGAATCAGTGGGAGTTTGTTCTCTGTTATAAGATGATCTACATTAGACAAGCCTTGAGTAGGGATGCAAAATAGCCAGGCCTGTTAACAAGGAAGACTTTTAAGCAGAAAGACTGGAGTGGGCTACAATTTTGGACACAAAACGTACATATCACAAAGATACTTCAAACGGGACCTCTTCAGAGCACTTCTTCCTGATGTTAACATTCAAATCAATTTCTTAAAGACAAGGATAAAGACTATTTTCCTACAATAAAGGCCTTGGTGTCTGAAATGTCTGGAGTCTTATGTTTACACTTAAATTGGTCATGAACTTTAAGGTCAAGGCTTTACCTCAGGTATCACTTCACAAGCTGGAAAATAATTAGTATATACTTCTAAGAGTGCTTAAGTGTAATACATGTGACAAGGATGCTGCAGTATCTTCAGAAGAAACATAAGAGGAAAAAGTCTGGATCAATATTATGCTAAGCACACAAAAAGCAGAAGTAAAGCAAAGTGATTAAGCTCCAAGTTTACGTTCTGGAGGATGTGAAACGTGCAAAGGCAATGCAACTGCCCGTAAATCCTTTTCCTCAGTAGCTATTGCACATCTGGCCAGTGCATTTATTACCCTTCTGGCAAAGGCAGCAAGAAACGCAACAAGAGGAACAGGAAAGCATCAGCGAATGAATGCAAACAAACATTCCTTTCTCAGGAGCATCAGGGCCTGAACTCTGCAACTCACCTCCTCTAGACATTTTTTTAAGAGCTCCATAGCTTCCTCACGTGTGATACCTGAAAGGGAAAACATCCACAGATTGATTTCATTAGAGGCCATCTCTCTCCACAAAAACTTTTATTAAATTTAAACAACTTTTCAGCCGAGCACCAAAACCTCTCCTTCCCAGCTCACAGAAAACACTTTCCAGATGTCCCAAGGACGCCCTGCACCACAGTGCTCATGCTGCAACAAGCCATTGAGAATCGATTTGTTACAGGGAATGGGAAGCATGACGGAATTCTGCCTCCCATGGCCAGGGCCCGGCTCGGAGAAGCCCAGCCACCTCCCTCTCCTCCAGTTTATTACAGCTCTAAATCAGCTCCAGCTGCCCCAGCCGGCTGCAAGTCTGGGGCAGGAGGTGGAGATGAGTTTAGCATGATGTTCCTGCTGGGTATGAGCTCAATAAAGGGCAAGGCACGTGTGGGATGCTCCTGCTATTCTCACACTTCAGGATAAAATCCAGCACTCTATAGGGCTGACAAGCCATGACAATGAAGTTCATTATTTTCCTCTGTTCCACAAGGAATGGTGGAAGTGGAACAATAGATTGTTAAGGGACATGACTAGAAAACAAACAGGGTCTGTGGATCTAAAACTTCTTTCTAGGCTTTGTTCTAGACCTGCATCCACTGCTCAGGCAAAAGTTAAATGAAAATGATCAGTTTATAGCTACATTTCTTGTAGGAGGTGGATGAAAGGATTTCTAATCTCAGAGCAGAGATAATAACTTAAACTCAGCTTTGCACACAGGAGTCAAGTAGTTTTGTAGCTAAAGCCAAAGATGTCAGATTAACAATATTCCGTGCTTTGCACATTTCCTTATCTGCACACTGGGGATGGGGCCGTGTTTATTCCTTGGCAGTGGATTATGACCCTAAAACTAAAAGTTTTAGACAGGTACAAACATGTACAAGAGTTATGATGAGCAGCTGCCATGTGCACAGAACTGTGAATCAGTCTACAACCTCTCTGTTGCCCAGAGAAGCTGTGGCTGTCCCATCCCTGGAAGTGTCCAAGGCCAGGTTGGACAGGGCTTGGAGCAACCTGGGATAGTGGAAGGTGTCCCTGCGCATGGCAGGGAGTGAAACAAGATGAGCTTTAAGGTTCCTTCCAAACCAAACCATTCCACACTCTGTGATTCATCACCACCACTTCAGAGTGCTGGAGATGATCTCGCTAGGAATATCTTTTCACTTGAATGTTTTTAATTTATCACACACAGAGCCAATCCAAGATACGGAGCAATAGGATCTAGGACTGGCCTCTGAATATTGATACTCTGGGAAAATGTACATGTCAGATGCAATTGACAAGAAAAGATAAAGCTGTCTAACTGTTCTTTATCAAAAGCAGACTACCAGCTGCTAATGGTCCAGGAAAGTCTAATAATGTCTTAGAATAACTGAAACTTCCTTTACTGCCAGTCTGTTATGCTGCAAACAGGAGAAAAAATTAAGGAGTTGACTAGTTTTCCATTACCATGCTAGAAAAACCAAAGGCAATCTTTAGAGCTCCATTTATCTAACAAAAAGTCAAGTTCCAATCTGTAGCACCACAGCAATGCCACCTGATTCAGCAAACGTCAGTCTCACTGGTCAATAAATTCAAGGCCTAAACTGAAGCAGGAAAATTTTCCTGTCCACTGGATCCACTCACCTGGCTTGTAATAGCGGTCAAGGATGCTGAGGGTAAGGAATGATCCATATCCGTGTGCTGCGAAAGGAGCCTTAGCCAGAGCTGCCAGGTAATCCATGTAGTACAGGGCAGGGCCCTCCTGGTCATCGTAGCCAGCCAGGAGAAGGTTCACGTGGTAAGGGGTCTGACAACAGAAATGATGTTTTCATTAGAGCACTCACACCAAATCTCTGAATCCTGATTCCCCGCGCACCAGAGAACAGCAAGAGAGCTGGTTACCCAATTCCTTATCATAAAATGCCACATCAATCCTTTCTGCAGCACATTGTGGGTCTCAAGCTAAAAGTGATCAGATCTTCTGGTAACATGGGCTGCACAAGCAAATAAAAACATAAAACTCTCATTCTCCTGAAAACGAGTGTGTTTGGGGTTTTTTTTACAGCTTTCACAGCACATTCAAACTTTAAAAAATTTGAATGGAGTTTTCATGCCAGATTCTTTCATCTCAACATAAAAACTTGTGGAGTTTTACTGCTGACACGTGAGCACAATGTGAACATTTTGCAGTTTCTAAGAACTCTTTGTTCATTTAACCTGCTCTTTGCTCTCTTCCCAGTCCCCCTCCCGGTGAGCACGGCCCGTCTCAGCACGTATGAAAGCTCTCACACAGTGCAGACAGTTACACACAGTGTCCTGTTCACTGGCAATTTGGTTTTTATTGCATGTACCAAGTTTAATCTTTAATATTTGGCAGTTTACTTCATGTTCTGGGTTTAGTGTTCCACCATCACGAATAAATCAGACATCCCTTCTTCTCCTACATCTCCTTCCAAGATCTGTACTTTGTAAGACCATGAAACACACGTGCACTGTATTATTTTTAAATGTAGGCTCAGAAAAAAATTTAGGTATTGTATGTATTTTTAAAAGCAGCTTTTATATACTTCCAGTATTTCCATATCTACATAATGTTTCTTATTAAATTAATTGTACTAACAGGATATCTCCAAACTGCTGGAAAGCCTGCATCAACAAAGCAACAAAATAAGAAAAAAAATGATGATGCAACTAACAGATTAAAAAAGCAAACAAAATTTCACCCGAAAGCCAAAACATTAAGTGCATCATAGGAAAAGTTCATTTTGATACTCAGAACAGTAAATTTACACACACACAAAGAATCACAGGCCACTGTATTTTTACTTTCAGACAGTATGAAAAAATAAAGCAGGCTACAGTCATATATAAAACATCACTTTAAATTGTTTGATTTAATCTTCAAAGCATCCAAGAATATTTGGAAAGAAGTTACCATGCAGCTGTATTCGTTTAATTAGGCTGTATTTCATCATTTATTTATTCTGAAACATCACACAAGTTGATATTTAAGAGCCATGACACAAGATCACTCAAATTATTGTGTGACTTGGAATTACCAACATTGGCATATGCGAGATACTCAACCATAAATAAATGGTGTTATACAGACTTAAACCCATCTGTAAACTAATTTTCAGTTTTAAGTTCTCCTGCTAATGGTATCTGAGACTTCTTAAAACTCAAATGTAAATAATTATCCCCCATGCCTTATTATTCAAGAAAGGTAGGATTTAAACACTAGCAAATATACATAATCTATTTATTACTTCCATGCTTATAAATGAAATTTGCACCGTAACACCTCAAAGCTGGGACCGGAATTTCTTGTACATCCCAATCCTTTCGTCCATTCTAAGGGCAGGCTTCCTCGGCTTCTGTAACTCAGTCCATGCCAAGAGTTCTCAACTCTTTACAAGGCTGGTGTGGTTAAAGGGCCATCAAATGAGTGATGACTGACACTCCAGGACATTATTTTTTAACCCAAACTTCCTTTCCTACAGAAGCACCATTTCTCATTCCGAGTAGTTTTGCACTTGGTGCTGTTTGATTTAAAATATCGACAGCAATTAGGAGATGTGTGAAATTCTTCAGAACTTACAGCTGAAGAGCACAGTTGTGCTAAACAGCCCAACCCCAGCTCAGCAGCGGGAGGGTGGTGGTGACACAGCCCTGTGACATCTGGCGGAAGACAAAGTCACAGTGAGGGGGAAAACGCGGGAGCGAGGAAGCTTCCCTGCCAAGTGTGGACATGGAGAGAGGAGCTAAAAGCTGCCTTTGGAATCCAGCCAGACTCTGTCACCTATAATTAAACAGCATCACAACCAGAGACTGAACTTCCATCACCTTTGGAGGGCAGGGGGTTGTTTTTTCTATTCCCACACACAGCCTTGGCAGTAAGTTCAATGTACTAAACCCTGCACTGAATTCAGCAGGTGAGCCAGGTGAGGTGCTGGAATAGGTAATAACAATCCTGGAATGGTTTGGGTTGAAAGGGACCTTAAAGCTCATCCCATTCCACTCCCTGCCATGGGCAGGGGCACCTTCCAATAGACCAGATTGCTCCAAGCCCTGTCCAACCTGGCCTTGGACACTTCCAGGGATCCAGGGGCAGCCCCAGCTTCGCTGGGCAACCTGTGCCAGGGCCTTACCACCCTCACAGTGAACAATTGCTTCCTAATATGCAATCTAACCCTGCTCTCCTTCAGCTTAAGGCCATTCACCCTTGTCCTGTCACTACACACTACAGCACCACGCACCTCCGTGAAAGCCAAAGCACCTTCCAGGTTTGCCTCCAGCACAATATATAAAGGGAAAACACAAAGATTCTTTTCAGATCCTGCTGTGGAGCAGAAATCTCGTGTTTTAAAAAGAGAAATGTCATGAAAAACCACATGGTGACTATCAAGTGGAAGCAAAGAGCACAGTGATGTAATGGCCTTAAGCTACAAGCCTGTGTTATTACAGTTGATACTTTCCACCAGAAGAACAACTTCAAGGCACTGCCCTATGAGCCATCCCCAAGATATCAAGAACTTGGACTACAGGAGTCATGAGAATCCTAAATGAAATCAAACTGGATTTCAGGGAGGAACCCAGATGGTGATGAACAATGCAAAACAAGCTCTATTTTGGTCTCAGCCACAACAGGAGTCTAATGCCTGAGAAAGTCCTGCTGCAGTTTAACCTTCCCTTTCACACACCTTCTGGCCTCCTATAACAGCTTCGCACAGTGAGTGCCAACAAAGCAACAAACTATCTTTTCCCCACCAAACTTTTTACTTCTCAACTATTTTTCCACTCCTAACAGGAGGCACTGGCATATTTTACCTTCCAACTTTTAAATTTTTATTTTTGTCACCCACATGTTTGCATTAGTAGCCTCCAGGAACCCCTTATGCAATTTCAATAGAAACCAAGCATTAGTGTTAATCCTTCTGGTATCCCACATATTGTGACAAAAATGCAACAAAATTCACAGGAAAGAACCCAATTCTGATGGCAAGGCTTGTATCGTCAAATTCTAAATGCCACAAACAAACCATTAAGTGCTACGGTTAGAGAAAAAGGTTCTGCCTGCAGTGTGGAGATCAGTGTAGTGTGACAGCAGTGTCAAGAGAGCGCCGCACGCCCCGGGGCGTTGCCATCTGCACCAGAGCAGCGTTTTGTCTCCGGTAAATAAACACATCTGCCTCTGCCAGTGTCCTCCCCACTGTGCTGCCCATCTGGAGCAGGTGAGCTGGAAGACAGGCATGGGCTCAGGAAGGAGCGGAGCCAAAGGGAGGATCAGGCCTCAAGGGACATAGCACAGAGGAAGACAAAGGTGCCACATCAGTGCCGCTTCCTGATGGGCAGGTTTACCAAAAAGCCTGTTAAAGGTACTTTAAATGATACGTAACAAATAGCTGCCTCTGCTGAAAGGGGACAGGACACTCGGTCTCATCTAAGCAGGTCAGATGTCCCTAAGATGAGCCACCAGCACCAGGGGCAGGCCCCAACAGTGTCACCACTTGGTATCAGCCTTGAGAACTGCACAGGAATGCACAAAACACACACAGACTTTCCAAACCACACCTCAATACAAGCTAAAGCAAACAGCATCACTGCCAACCATCACCTGCCAGCCGTGTAGTTGGATGAAGCCATTTAAGCCAGAAGAGTAGTGTGGAATCACAGAATATCCTGATTTGGAAGGGACCCATAAGGAAAAATTGCTACCTGCAGCTGTGAGCTGCATCAGAAAGGAGAACAATAATCTCCAGCTGTTCCTATGGATGAGTTCTGGAAGAATTCGCACTCTACACGTGTGTAGTTCTCAACAATACAGCTTTGAGGTTAATACTGGCCTTTATTTGCTACTCTAAAACCTGATTTCAGGCCTGAGAAGTGCACTGTTAGAACAGCAACACAGTACAGCCCACACTCTATCCCTGACAGAGCTGATGAACTTCATTCCCAACATTCTCTTTTTTCCTGTTTTCTTTCATACAGCACATTAACATTCTTCTCAATGAAATGCTTCCTAACCTTGGATCATTAAAGGTTTGTTTGCCCCTTCACAGCAGCTTTTCATACTTTGAAAAAAATCACCCTGGGAAACATCAGTAATTGCAGTTCAGTAACTTGAAAACACAACCCCAACTTGGATGTGGTATTTACCGAAAGCCTCATGTTGCTGTTTACAAAAGGAACTTGTTTTCCTAAGTACATCAAACAGCTTTGCTCTATGAAATCATTTTCCAAGAAGATTAAACGGATTTGGTGCATTTGCATGAAAACCCACAACCTTATCTCGATGTTCAAGAAGTTTAATTCACTTCACATCTGCAGTGTGTGACAAAGTGTTTATTGGGCCCAAGGCTGGAATTTTAAGTCTACAGTTGTATCAGTTATTGATAAGTGATGTGATAAGTTTTTTAAATATGCAAATAGTTCTATTTTACTAAGACATTATTTCAGCAATGTGAACTCACAGAATCTCAGAATCATTGATGCTGGAGAACACCTCCAAGATCATCGAGCCTGTGACCCATCAACACCTTGTTACCCAGACCAGAGCACTGAGTGCCACGTCCAGTCGTTCCTTGACCCCACTATGTCCTTGAGCAGCCAGTTCCAAATTCATCACTAAAGACAGCAGCTCCCACCTTTTTCAGACCCCATTATTTGGGGATGGAAACGTTCCCTGGAAGCCTTTGTCAAAAATCTCTCAGCTGTTACTCACCCGACTCCGGAGATAGTCCGCGAGGTTTCGCCGGGTGAAGTTTGCAGCTGCAGTGGGAGACAATTCATAACCTGGAACAGAAATGTGACTACTTATTTGATAACAGCCCAAATCCATGTTCATGTTTCACCTCCCGCCTTCCCATTCCTATTTTGAAATAACAAAATGTTCTTTAGCGACAAAATGTTGTGCCTTTTGTCTAATTCCAGTTTATTCTGAAAGCTGCAACCATAAACAGGACACTCAGACTTTGGGTAGTTCATATCTGTATGGACCATAGAAATATATGGCTTCAAAAAATTTATATATTAAGGACATGTAGCTTGACTTTTTTGTCCAATATATCAGAAGAACTGGTAACAGTTGGCATGCAATTGACATATTAAGAGAATCATAAGTCTGTTAGTAAAATATTTGTGCCATTTATATTGCAAAGAAGTTTGTTGGGATTTGGATAAACCTTTTAATTTATCCTGTACAATCTACCCCCTATTTCTGCATCCTGCCTGAATTATCACCTTTGCTGGACACCAAAAATGCAGAAATCTTTAGAGAAGATTTGAGGACAGCACATTCCACCAGCATTCACCTGGAAAGCACCCTTAGCTCTGCTCCCAACCTCCAGTGCCTGTCCTGCTTCACTCACCATTTCTCATTTTGTAGAGCTGAACATTTTTCTGGATGTATTCTGCAAACTGCACCGTGTCTCCAGGCTCCCCCACACACAGCAGTAAGATCTTTTCACTCATCTTAAACATTTTGTCATGATCTAGGCAAAGAAAAATAACATTGGGAGCCATGGTCATGAGGAAGAATAACTTATTTTGCCAATATCCCGATGCATCAGGACTTAATAGAAGCAAGAAAGGGTTTTGGATAACTGCATCATGACCTGAAGCACTAGTAAAAAGCCTTTCTGAGCAAACACTGACATTTGGTGTCTCACAGCTGGTGACACAGAACACAAGAGTTGTTAAAGAGAAACAAAGCCCTTCAGGAAGGGAGGCATTCCAGAAATATGTAGCATTTCCTACCCTAGAAATAAGGTAGGAAAGAATAAAGCTTCACACAGAATATTTTGTTCAAAGCATAAGGAATCAGGAATAAGAATGTTGCTCAGTGACTATTCAACTTTATTCAAATATTCAGCAACAGAAGCAAATAATTTAATATAAAGCTGAAATATCAACACATTGAGCAACGGCAATCTCAGAAAAACCAGAAACAAATTCCATGCCAAATTATCCCCTTTTCCTTATATCCAGCAGGCTCAAAAGTCAGAAGCTTACGTGAACAAGGCTTTTCCAGAAATTTTATTTTTGCTTGCAATTTTTCGTGAAAAAAACCAAACCAAACAACCAAAAAGAAAGGAAATTAAAGTAACAATTTTAAATTGTAAAGAAGCCCACTTATAAACAGGAAATGAAGGAACAGTAATCCACATTTTTAGTCATAACTGCAGTTTAAAACAGCTTTAAGTTTGTGCGTGTTTGAGAGGATCTGAGTTCTTGTAACGACAGCGCTGAAGACAATCCTGTGCTCACAGAGTCTCCTCTCACCAGAGCAGGTATCTGGCACTTGGATATCCCAGACAGACACTGAGCAGCTGTTGGAGTGAAAGAAAAATCCCTTCTCTCCACAGAGGGCAGGTCATGGACAAACACCAAACCTCCCCCTCTGAGCCTTCCCCTCCAGCTCACTAAATGCTGCTGAACAATTTCTGCTGCAAGACAGGCATGAAGTGTCACAATCCTCTAAAACGATGTCAAAAGTCATCACAGCACAGGAGCTGCTGTCTGGAGCTCAGGGAAAGCCACTGTCACTGCTCAGCCCTTGCAATCCCAGACTGCTCTGGGTTGGAAGAGACCTTACAGCCCATCCTGTTCCATGGCAGGGACACCTCCCACTAGCCCAGGCTGCTCCAAGCCCCATCCAACCTGGCCTTGGACACTGCCAGGGATCCAGGGGCAGCCACAGCTTCTCTGGGCACCCTGTGCCAGGGCCTCCCCTCCCTCCCAGGGAACAACTCCTCCCCAATATCCATCTGACCCTGCCCTCTGGCAGTGGGAAGCCATTCCCTCTGTCCTGTCACTCCAGGACTTTGTAAATAGTCTCTCTATATCTTTCCTGCAGGCTCCCTTCAGCTACTGGAAGGGGCAATTAGGTGACCCTGAAACTTCTCCAGGCTGAAATTAATTTACCAATTAATATTCTAAATAAATACCTGAAATTTATGGGCTGTTCTCCCCCAGCAACAGCAACTAAATCCTATGTTCAAAGTACATTTTCCTTAAAGTTTATGAACAGACCTACTTGGAAACCACATTAACTTAGAAAATATTATTTGAAGTGATTCAATTTTTATTTTGTACGTGCCACCCGCTTTCACAGCCTCTAACACTGCTCCAATTTGCTATCACAGACTTGAAGTTAAACATTGGAGGTAAAAGCAGTGCTGTAACATTTTTATATGGATTTATTTATATTCCTTTGTATGGATTTATCAATCCTCTCTTGTACAACTTTTTTAGAAAAAGCTTCTAAATCACAGTCTTTAGAACAGAACAAGCTTCGGTCTAGGTCATTGCAACAGCAGGAAGAAAAATTGATTTTAGAGAATTCCAGAGACTTGGCGACGCCCTAGATGTTTTACCACACAAAGAAACCAAAGCCATGTTTCAGTCTGGCTCCTGCGCCCCGTGCTATGAATTTCACTGATACTTCTACTTCCCATAATCCCTTTTTCCCCATGAATTACGTTTTACCAGTGAATTAGGCATAAGTGAGCACCTCCTGTCACATCGTTATCCCTGTGCGGTTTTTTAACACTTTTACATTGCGGTGCACAGCGAAGTTTGGGGTCACAAGCTAACACTCACCTGAACAGCTAAATTAAGCTGACAACCCAACAGAGAGCGGTCACACGCGGTCACGATGGGGGACTTTACCCGGAGCAAGGGGCGATTTAAGCCCCGCTTTGGCTCCGCGCTCCAGAGGCCGCTCGGCATTTCCAGAGAGCGCCCAGCACTCCCTACAGCGACTACACCTTCCCTGAAGGGCCCGGCAGCGCTTAAACCGAGAAACCCTCTCCCCTGTGAACAGCCTCCCCTCAGCCCGAGCGGCGGGCCCGCAGCACCCCAACCGCGCACACCGCGGTCAGCCCGGCGCCCCGGCACACCCTACCGGGCCAGGGCTTAGCACGGGGCCCTGGAGCCTCCACGGGTCTCACCGTGCTTCATCTGGATGATGCTGGTCGCCGCCACGGTGTCCGCGGCCACCAAGACGTAGTCGGGGCCCTGGATGCCGATGAGGTACTCCATGGCCGTGACACAGCGCGGCCCAGCCCGCCCCGCCGCGCCTGCGCGCCCGCGCGCGCGGATGACGTCACCGCTCGCGAGAGCCTGCGGAGCCCTGAGGGAGATTGGTGGGGGAGGAGGGGGCGGGAACCTGAGGGGGTTGAATTCCGTCCCTTTGGAATAGCGGGATGGGTAAAGGTGGAAGAGAATGTGGGGCGGGCTAGGAATCTGAAGGGGTCGGGTTCCGTCCCTTTGGAATCACGGGATGGGTAAAGGTGGAAAAGGCCTCAGAGCACAGGGTGACTGAATGAGGCACTGAGGTTGGAAGAGACCTCCGAGGTCCCCTTCAGCCCAGCGCCATCCCCATGCCCTCCGCTAAACCGTGTCCCGAAGTGCTGCGTCCACGTAAGATTTTCACGGAGTCATCACGGTTGGATTTAAGATTATTCAGTCCATCAACCAGCATTGCTGCTGGAACATGACCCACCGCCTCTTGGACACCTCCAGGGGCAGTGACTCCACCACCTCCCTGGGCAGCCCCTTCCAACCGTTGATCATGTGAAGAGTGAAAATTTTTTCTCAGTATCTAATGTTAATCTCCCCATTTGAGGCCTCCCCAAAATGAGGCCATTTCCTCTTTTTCTTCACTGAGCTTACTCTTCTCATAGTAGGAGAGATGGCCTCACCTCACCCACTCTCCTGTCAGGGAGTTACGGAGAGCCAGAAGGTCCCCCCTGAGCCTCCTTTTCTCCAGGCTGAGCCCCTTCAGCTCCCTCAGGCGTTCCTGGTGTTCCAGACTCTTCCCCAGCTCTGTTCCCTTCTCTGGACAAGCTCCAGCCTTTCAATGTCTCCCTTGTCACGAATGGCCCAGAACTGCCCCAGGATCCAATGTGCAGCCCCAGCAGTGCCAGCACAGGGGGATGGTCAGTATACATGTGCCCCAAAACCATCTGAAGTTGGTTCCCCACAGCCAAAGGGACAATCCCAAGCCTGGCTCACCCATTGAGCTAATATAGGATTTTTTCTCAGAGCTTAAGATGACCCTGTGGATTTTCCTACCAGTTGATGGCTTCAGAGCTTTTCCATGAGCTCAGGTAGAGACCTTGGGTGGCATCTGTGGTTCATCACCTGGCTGGACATGGGTTCTAGCAGCTGCTGAGCAGCGAATGTTATTCTCTATTTCTTTTCCCCCCAGTCTCAATCTGCTTAAATTTCCCAGGGCAAAAAAAGTGCCTTCTTGCACAGAAATCCTGGAGTGGTTTGGGCTGGAAGAGACCTTGAAGATCACCCAGTCCAACCCCCTGCCATGGGCAGAGACACCTTCCCCTAGACCAGGTTGCTCCAAGCCTCTTCCAGCCTGGTCTTGGACAATTCCATCCAGAGGCTTCCAGGTGTATGCCTGTAATGTGGATAATTAACAACAAGAGAAAAAACCAACAAACCAACCACCCTGTAATTGCCTGGACGTTGTTTCACTGAGGTGACTCCAACCAGCCCTTGTTTTATGCCCCTGCGTGAGCCCCATCAAGATTCAAGGATTCTATGATTAACATGTTCTCTGAGTGCAGCTCCACAAATCCAGCCCCATGCTGAGGAAAAGAGCCACCAAAGCATCCAAAATCTGTGGGTTTGAGGCAGCCCCAGGAGAGAAAATTCAGGATACTCCAGCATATGGTGAACACCCAGTCATTGGGAGAACCGGACATAACCTTTGTGTGGTTTAAAAAATACTAAACATGCCAAAAAGCAACAGCAAATTGTCTCCAGAAAGCAGTATAAATGTGTGCAAGCAGCAAATTCACCATCTTGACTGTTTTCCAATGCCCTGTAGCTACACTTGTTCAATTGAGTGTTGCATGTGTAAATCAAACGAGGGTGTTTTCTTCTACTGAAGGATTTTCTGTGTGGATCCAACCTGAAGTTTTGCATTTTTCCCCTGTAGATCTCCACACATATTCCACATGTACAACCAGCCCTTCTCACTCGGTGTTATTTTTTGAGGCCTTTCTAAGAGAAAGTTAATGAAAAATCCACAACTACCATCTTGGTCGATTTTTTTGGGGCCCTGGGGTACAATTAAGTGTGAAAGTTGTTATTGAATTTTCTTGACAGATTAGATTTCCCCATTTAGGAACACATGTGCAACCACTGCACACCTACCTCTTCCTGGGATAAAGGTGCTCCTCACAGAAGTCCATGACAGCTCTGCCAGCAGAAAGCAGGGAATATTTTCTACAGTTAAAGGGAAATTGTCCAGGCTGCAGCATGTCTTAAAATTGAATGTGCCTTTGCCTGTTTTATTTTCAAGACAAACACTGCAGTTACGTGTATTTATGTGTTGTTTGCTCCACGACCTCCATGGGGATATCCCAAAAGCAAAAGCCGTGAGTAGCCTGGCTACTGGCATTCCTCCCTCTCCCACCTGTGAGAGCAGGAGAACACCTTTTACAGGGAACACAGCGCCCTGAATGTGGCAGAGGAGGAGGAAGACTCTGCATGTTCTACCTCTGTCTCCCAGTCTGGTGATCCCAATGTCCTGTTCCCCTTCCAGAAAGGCTGTGCCAGGCCGTCCTGTGTGCATTGCTGCTGCCTTGGGCTGGGAAACGCTGTCCTGAGGGATCTGGGCTCAGCTTTCTGCTCAGTCCCTGTCTCATACAAGCCGTGTGGGGCTGCGGTGTGACCCAGGATGGTGGGATGGGAGGGATTTGTCATTCCAGGGATCATCTGAGCAGTGCTTGCACCAGTCTTTGTCCTTCATTGTCTCTCAGTATTAGTATTAGTAAAGATGATGTTACAGTTACTGGAATGCCTGGACAAAGTTTCCTGCAGGAGATCCTGTTTTACAGAAAATAAAAGAATCTGCATGTTCTTGCTGTTTCAGGTGCAGGAAATGAAGGTGCAGAGAGGAGAAGTGATTTAGGAAATCACAGGGCAGGGTAACGGAGTGGATGGGAATAGAAATGTCTTGATTCACTGAGCTTCTCTCCAGCTGCCGGAGCGTGCGGTTCGGATCACCAACCCCAAAATGAACCCTGCAAGGCTTACACAGGGCTTTGCTCCTAATCTCCCTGTCTGGGCTCCACAGAGCTCCTGGAACTGACTTTCTGTGGGCCTAAACACGGTGTCTTTTAACAGATTCCCCTCAGGGATGAGCAGGGACAAGCTTTACCTTGTTCCTCCCATGCCCAGGCTGTGGCAACCCTGGTGCCAAGTCTGGCTCTGTCCTTCCCACCACAATGCCTTGGAGTCCCCGGAGGACAGCTCTTGCTGAAGTTTTAGTGAGCAAAGCTACAGAGCTCTTTCACATGTTTGTTTTGACAGTGTCAGACACTACCTGGATGGAGGTGTTTGTCAGTGGGATTTAAATCCTGAGCCTGGCTCCTCTGGCATGCAGAGCAGGCTGTCAGCATCTCCTTCAGTGCTTGCTTTCAGGGGCACAGCAGCATTGCAGAGGGATTGTTCTGACCTTGGGATGCCACCCCTCCAGACATTTCCCAGGCTTACATCAGTGTGGAGGGACTGTCCTCCTTGCCCACTCCCAGCAAAACTCCTTCCAAGGGTCTCCATTCTTGGCAAACTTGTTGGGGAATGTCAGTACCTAATACCGTGAATCCTACAGGCATCCTTCTGCCTCCCAGAGCTGCTCTGCTCCTCACTCCCAGGCCCACAGCAGAGTGTTTCCCCTCCACCTGTGATGGCAAGAATGGGGCATCCATCGGAGTGTGCAGGTGAAAATGGATTGTAACCTGCCCTGCCATCAGCTGATTAACGTTTGTGTCTCTGGCAGGATTGATCTTGCAGGTGAGAACGTTCCAGAGTCCAGCTGGGGCCCTGCTCCTCAGCCAGATGCTTCTTCCCTGTGCTTCTGCTGTGGTCACCATTGTCTGCTTGGGGTGGAGAAGAGGATTATCCACTGTGAGCAGCTGGGACGGCCCAGGATAGGGTGTTATTTCTCAGTTTTCCCATTTCTCCCTCCCCAGCAGTGCAGGGCATCTTCCCACTTTGGGTTCCCTCTCCCAGTCTGATTTGTCACTCAGACCTCAGTGAGGTGGGGAAGCAGCAGGCACTGCAGGCTCTGTTATACAAACCCAGGCTGGTGACCCCAAAACGATGTCCAGCTTTGAGTGATGTGTGACTCATAACTGCACATAACAGCAGGATGATCCATTTCATGATTGTTGCTAATTATAAAATCAAACCATAAAAGTAAAAGTTGCTTCAAATCAATGAATGGGGTGTTTTTCTCCTGTGTGGAGGCACAAATCAAGAAATCTAAATATTTAGCCAGAGATTTCTGCCGTGTTGTGGGGGATTTATTGACAGCCACACCTAGTCAAAGCTCCCCCCAGCGCCTCTAGCTCTGTCCTGTTTGAATTCCTGCTGGTCACTGAATTATTTCTTTTCTTACTATTTCCTGTGCTTTAAAAGTGGGGAAAGCGCAATCAAATTATCGTCATGCTCATTTGGTTAATCACCCATTTAGTTACTTATTCAGTTCATTAACAAGACGCTGGCTAGTATCAGTGTGGAGGAAATTCGGAGAGGCAGGCAGTTAGGAGACAGGATATAGGAGAAATAGGCCATTACTCCAGCCCAGTGAATGGCAATTTCTATCCCTCTTTTCTGCTACATCACTTCAGTGCACAGTTTGTTCTGGATTTTAAAAAGCAGCCAGCAAACACGAGGAAAGCATTCTGGTGCAGATCACTGTTGTTTGTTAGATTCCATTTAGGTTCAATCCAAAGCTCTGCAGAAGACCAAACCACGTATTTTAGGACTCCTTTTTTTTCTTTTGAGAAAAATGTGCTGCTCCACAGGTCATAAGATGCCTGTAATTATGACCCCGAATGGATAGAAATGTTGCTTCTTGAGACAAATTCTATCTGACAGTTTTTACAGTACGTTCGTTCAGAGCAAAATGCCCTGTCCCCTGTCACCCGGATTGAAATTATTAAGGAAGACAGACATTTCACTGACAATTCTAGCCTCAGGGGGGAAAATATTCCTTCTGTTCCCCTCTGAAGGTCAGAGCTCACATAATGCAAAACACTTAGAACACGCGCATACACATGCTCACGCACATGCGGATGAAACTTTCTCTTCAGCAGAGCTCTGGATGGATTTGATGGAAAACAGGAACCCACTGCGCAGGCAGCTCAGGGAGTTTGGGCCAAAAGAGATGGGCCTTGCATTTCTTCAGTGTTAACTCTCGTTGTCTTGTAAATAATCTCTTTCTCCTCTGCATGTAAATCACATCAGGAGATGGTCATGTGTATTCACATGTTCGTACTTCCCCTCACATGATACATGCCCAGACGTGGCACATGAGTCACTGGCAACTCCTCTGACAATGTGGGATCTGTGGGATAGTCACGCTTCCCTGGTATCTGTTTATTCTTTCAAAACATTTCGTGCCTTCTTTTCCGTCCTGTTAAAAGCCCATTTGCAACCTGTATGTCCCATTTCTCACTTAAGCTGCATTGCCAGCTGTCATTTGGCCCAGTCTGTCACCCAGCAGTGTCCCCGTGCTGGGGATGTGCAGGTCCTCTCTGTCAGAACACAGACTCTGTCTGCTCCAGAGCTTTTTCGTGCTGGAGGAAGGGCAAAGCTTGGCCCTTCAGTGCCTCCCCAGCCCCGGCTGGATGTGTGAACACAGCGGTGCAGCCGCAGATGAGCTGTCAGTCACCGTGTCGTGCCTGTGGATCACCAACCTCACTTAATCTAGGGCTGAAAATTGGACCTGAGCCAAGGTGACTGGAGGTGAGAAACCAGCCCACAGCTCATTAACCTCTTCCCATCTCACAAAGGCTCTGTCTTCCCCAACTTCCCAGCGATTTGAACGGCATCAGGCTCATGCCGGGTCCCTGCTGACCACACACGTGTCCTGGTGTCATTTGCACCGAGTTTTCCTGGCAGGACCCAGCTCCCAAGCATTGACCCTGCTTTTCCAGCCTGTCCTAGAAACACTTTCCAGGGTGTTAATGGGCAGCTGGTTTGCAGCTGCCCTCCCAGCACCCCAGGACTGAGCCCTTCACAGATGCCGGTCCATGCATCTTCGGAAACCCCTGGATTAATGTCACCACCTACCTGTGGACCTAGAGGTCCTGTGGACCTGCCCAGACCAGCTCATTCCCATGGCAAGGATGTTCTCGAGCGCACACTGCTACCAATGGCAGAGTAGGAAACAGAGCTGGGAAGCCTTTGTGCTGCATTTACTCACAGAAAAAGAGTGGAAATCCCAAATCCTGCTCTGTACTGCCTATTCCATGCATCCTGTCCCACTGTGCTCCTGCCAGGTAGGAACACAGCCCTGTTCTGCCCCAGCTCCTGTCCCTGTCCTGGCTGCCCTTCCCAGGGGGACACCAGCTCCTGCACAGCATCTTCCCTCAGATCTGCAAGAATCTCCAAACTTTTCTTTCTTCTTTCTCTCACTCCCTCTTTTTCTAAGTTTAATTCCGAACAGCCGGCTGCGTTCAGCCTGACTGGTTTGTTATGGCTTATAATTTGTGTTAGGATTAATTAACTAATTACCGACAAATGTCCGTTGGCAAGATTCTGCTTCTGCTTGTCAACTTGAAGTATTTAATTATTTTAATCATTTACTTTCATCTTCAGAATTTATGCTCTTCCAAGAGCGTTTCTAGGCATCTTTTAATTATTATTCTGATTTTTTTTCAGAGGGGTGGCGAGCTGGAGGGAGAGAGCTGGGGGATGGGATCAATCCTCATTAACTATTTCAGCGAGGAAATTTCCTTGGAAAGCCGTCCCTGGTTTTCAGACACTGGTGCACGGAAGGGACAGTCTGGAATGCAGGTGTGTGGGAATGCACAGAGAGGGATGGGCTGGGCTGTCACTTCCCAGTAAGAGTCCTTCCTTTCCCCAAAGGATTTCAGGGATGCAGACTGGGGATGCCATGGTTCCTGTTCCTTGGTCTAGATGTCAAGCAGGTGTTGATTTACACAGATGCTTCATCCACCAGGAATAACCCCTAAATCCAGGGGAGTGCTCAGGACACCCTATAAGGCGCAGAAGAGTCTCTGCAGGATGAAAATCCAAGTGGATTCACAGCCACTGTGCCAGCAAGTAAATAAAACAGGATCATAGGAAAGCATCCATTTATACAGATTTTTCATCTTTAAAAGATCATGAATTGCTGAAAACCCACAAACCGAATCCTGCTTTGAGCATCCCATGGGTTTGAACAGGGGAAGTGGGAGCACATCAGGACAGATTTGGGCTGTGGGCACAGATGGGGATCCTGTCATGGGGCTGTGGGCATGTATGGGAATCCCATCCCACAGCTGTGGGCATGCACGGTAGTCCCAGACCCTGGACGTGCTGCCAGCCATGGGACAGGAGGGCAGAATGTAACTGGGACAGAGAAGAATCCAGTCAAGGGCATCTTTTTTTAAGGGAAATTCCATGTGAGTGCCACAGACAAGATCCCACCTGAGTACACTGTGAATGAAAAGTCAATTTGTTCAGAGAAACAATGGACCACCTGAAAATATATTGTATAAATAATTCAACGTATGCATTTAATTCCTCCCTTCCAAACACACTGGCCTTGCTGGTCCTTCCCAGTTTTGATCTCCAGGTGGGGCAGAGTACTACAATGATGTGAAGGTTATGCATTTTTGATTTGCACCTGCTCATGCAGTGTGATCCCAGACTCTGAGTGTCTTCCCTCTTTTTCCTTCACACACTGGAGCTGCAGCACTTGTGTGGGATTAAAACACAAGAAAAGGAAGTGTAAGAAGATGATAAAAGACTCAGAGTCTTTCACTGATACTTTCCAACAGACTTCCAGGCTTTTTTTTCCTGCCAAATGCTTTATGCTACCAAGCAACCACATTCCGAGAGGTTTGTAAGATCTTCCTGTGGTGGGCACTGCCCAGGCAGGCACAGCCCCACATCCTCCAGTGGGGCACACATACCCCGCTGACTTCAGCAGGAGTCTCTCCAGGAAAGGCTAATGAAGGATTCAGCCCCAAGAATACTTCTTTCCTGAGACAAATGAATCCCTTGGACCGGAGCGCTGAGGAGAGTGTGCTATTTAAAAGGTTTCTTGAGGGTACATAATTATATTGAAAATAATTAGGGGCAAGGCAGCAGTATTATTACTACTTATCATATCACTGTAAACTTAATCCAGACTGATCTTTGGGAAGGCATTGGGAATGCAGAGGATGGACCTTTCTTAAACAAGATGGGTCCGTAATGTTGCTGGGTTTGGACTGACATGGGAGACAAGACTTTCTCCTTAGGAGTCAACTTTTGAGACAGCAGCTTTGTCCAAGAAGGGAATGGAGGACCCAGGAAGGCTGGAGCATGGCCCCGAAGTCTGTGGAGTCTGGACTTCCATGCTGGTCATTTGGTCCTTTGGACAAATGTGTTCCAGGACCTGGCAGCCTTTAAGGTGATATCCCAGACCCTTTCCCGAGACACAACAGCTCCTGGGGTGTGATTTGTGAGGTGAGTGGAGGCTCCCAAGGAGCCCAGGGAAGCAGCATTGCCCTTGTGAGCACTCATGGAGAGATCTAAACGAGATTGTCTTAATTAACTTCAGAATCCTGTTAATTAGAAGCCTTTCTGCATTAAAAATTGCTCCAGAGACCACACCAAGTCATGGCTACACATGAAGGCAGAGGAAGAGGCAGGTCAGGCGTGGATGGATCACACTCAGGACCTGTTTGGGGCAGAGGCTCCCGAATGTTAGGGTTAAAAATCCAGCTGGGCCCCCAAGGCTGCTTGGGAGGCCCAGCTGAGGTTCCCAAGGCAGGTCATGGCATGGCAGGAGCAGAGCAAGACTTTTTGGAGAGGCTAAGAGCTGCTGTGAGACCTTGGGAGAGAGGAGATGTGATCAAAGCCCCAGGACACCTGGGCTGAAGAGTCCGGGAGAGCCTGCAGCTGGGAAAACTGAGGCGTGGGGGGAGCACAGGGTCAGGGGAAGGTGCTGTAAAGCTGTGAACAGCTCCTGGGGTGAGCTGTATGCTCCCTGAGAAATCATCCCTGTGGAGAGCACAGGGGCTTGGAGGGCTCTCCAGTAGAAGGGGAACAGCTCTGGGGTCACAGAGGAGCAGAAGCCAGGCTGGGGCTGAGGGTATGGACGGGTCCTTGTGGGAAGGAGAGCCTTGTCCTATTGAAGGCTGACAGAATGAACTTCAGTTTATGCCCCTGGCAGTTTTTTACAGCTCAGCTATTCCATTTAGGGGTTGGGAGCCAGTGGAAGGAAGCTCGGATCGCTTCACTGACCAGCCATAACATCCAGCCAGTACATTAACTGCCCTGCTGCCCTGATCTGATGTGGTTTTACAGACAATAGCTACTGGCTATTTAGGCAATGTATAAATTAACATATTCTGCACAAACTAGGAGCATATTTAAATTAAAGGAAAGTGCCCTTTATTTGTCAATCATCCAACATCCACATTTTTGCATTCCTTTAAAAAGACAATTTCAGCCATCTTAATCCTACCTCAAACTGTTCATCTTCACGAGGGGAAAATGTTGTTTGATTGCTCGAGTGTTGCTCTGCCCCCCTTCTCCTGCCTCTTTCCTTTAATTAAAACAATCCCGATCTGCTCTCCTGGAATTTCTTTCCCAGATTGGCTCAGTAACTTGTGACCTTCATTTCTGCCCAGGCTGGAATCTGCTGGCACGAAGGGTCAGAGATGAGGAGATAACAGAATCACCCCACAGGGAGCCACCAGAACATGGGTGCACAGAAGTATTTGGGATGTTGCAGCAGCAAACTTTATCTGCTGCTGTATCAATATTGATGTCTGACATGGCAGTAAAGGAGAAATGGGCATTGGGGATGTGTTGGATTTGACAAAATCATGCTCAAAGGGCGAAAAAAATGACCTGAGTGATATTTTCCAAACTGTAGCAGCCTGAGTCACTCAACTCTCAAGTGCCATGTCCAGTAATTTTAAGACCTACGTGATGCTGGTGAAAAACATTTCCAAGAATCTCGGGGTTCCTTGGAGCTCTACAGCTCTTGCAGATGTGAATTGCCATAGCTCAGCAAATTATCAAAGGGCTTTTCTCTTGACAGCAGCTGTCGGCAGTGAAGCACCTTTCCTTGCTTGATGGTCTGATCAGGCACCAGTGAGATCTGGTGGCTCTTAGCAGCACAATTCTGTTTGAATATTTGAACTCTATTTTTCTGTCTTTCTATCTTTTCTGTCAGAAGACATAAGTTAAAGGAGTAAAATGCAAAATAACTCTGTTCTGAAACCTTCCTGCCCCATCCCAGCTTCTGCCCAGCTCTCATGGCATAGTGCTGAGAGAAGGCAAATAAATTGCAAAATAGGGAAATATTGCTAAGAAATGCCTGTTTGGCAAAGTTTGCCTCTCTCTGCCTGTCAGCCAGATGCCAACACCTCGCTCTTCGCAGCAAACCAGGGCCAGTGTGTTTATTTAAGACCCAAATCAGCATCAATCAGGGTCCGTCAGTCACTCTCCCGGAATAAAGCGCTGGGGCTGCGCCGGGGTCTGGAGCGCGGACGGTAATGGACACACGCTCCAATGAGCTTGCAGCCATCCCACTACATGCCCCAAGGCTGGAATTCTTTTTTTTAATTATTATTGTTATTATTATTATTCAGAAAATAAACATTTTGTTTGTTAAGAAACTGTATTTAAGGTGCTGAAATGGAACTTTCTTTAGCACAGAGGGACCTTTCCTGTAACCCTCAGCTATGGAGGGGATTTGGAGAAGCCGGCTGGGTGCTGAGCCTGGAGTGTGGGGCAGCCTCAGCTCATCCTGCAGTGGTCCCAAGGGATGAGGAGGAGGAGAGCTGCTCCAGCAGGCAGCATGGATCCTGCACAGTCTGACAGCATTGTGGTGCTGGCTGGAATCAGGCTGTGAATAACGTCTGAGAGGCGTGAACGCTGCAGTGTGCAGGAGCCTCCAAATTATAACAACAAGCCAAGGGAAAACCACCCCAACAGCCTTCAAAATGGAGTTGCCTCCTCCCTGCTCCCCTCCTCCTCCCACCTGCCTTTCATTTTTCCTCATGCGTGGAAGGTATTAATTACCCAACGTGCTTTAATGGCTCGCAGGAAGTGCCCTGCAGCAATCCCGGCGCGGAGCGAGCTTTGCCCAGTACATGGCCGAGGAAGAGGAGCATGATGTGACGCTGCTGGGGCACGAGGTGTTTCCTGTGGCCCTGTGGAAGGGATCCCATTTTTCTGAGCCCTCTGAGCAGCTCTTTTATCTCTGGTGTCCAGCTAAAGCAGCTCCCATGCCCTTGGGGTGGCTGTGCAGGGTTTGTTAACCTCTGGGACAGGCAAACCATGACCTCTCTCCTCCTGGGGATGAGCACAGCCTCTTGTTCCTGCTCACTGACATTTGCTGCTGCTGAGCTGTGCCTAACCTGGCTGAACTGTGCCTAACCTGACTGAACTGTGCCTAACCTGGCTGAGCTGTGCCTAACCCTGTTAACTTGTGGGGAGAAGCCAGAGGAGCATGGCCAGGTAACCCACCCTACTATGGGAAAGCAGACAGGGACACATTCCACCTGCATCCCCCAGGAGAGTGTCCATCCCTGCAGCACAATGCAGTGTTGAGATCAGCAAGTGCTGGGCTCCAGGACTCCCCCTTTCTGCTCCCAGCTCTATGCTCCAGCTGTCAGAGGAGGAGTTTGGGCACCAGGCTTGTGTCTGGCATGAGGAACTCACCAGTACCCTCCTCCTGCTTTCAGGGACTGCAGGAACCTCCTAAGAAATTGTGTTTGTACCAGCAATTTTTATGAAGGATTTGGAAAATAAGCATGTGGAGCAGCAGGGCACAGGGACTTTTTAACCCCAGCAACCTCTGCCTCAGCACTGAAACCTGGAATGCCACTCCCTGGGGAGGCCCTGAGCTTAAATCTGGGCTGTCTCCTGCTCCCAGACCTTGCTTTCATTGCACCAGCCTAAAACCAACAGCAAAGCACTCATCAGATTGATCTGCAAAGGGGTGGATGTGGGGCAGTTCCAGCCTGTCCAAGGCTGCATGAGGCAGGAGCCGGGTCTGAGTCTTAGCCCTAGGATTCCTGAAATATGCTGGCCCTTGACAGACAGTGCTGGGAAGCTCTGGGAGGAAAGGTGATAAAAACGCCTCTCCCAAGAACAGACATTAATTCACAGACTATTTCATAGCCAAAGATGAACCATTGGTTTTGCTCTGCCCTGCCCTTTCCCACTGCCAGCTTCATCCCTGCTTTCAGCACCAGGAAAACTGAGCACCATCCCTGCAAAGCCAAGTGCCTGGTGCCCATCGGTGTGGGACCTGCCGAGGCGGCAAGGCTGAGTGAGGGGAGCACGGAGCGGAGCAGCGGCGCACGGGAGCAGAAGGGCATTAATCACCTCGCTGTGATTAGGGGCTCAGTGAGCACAGGCTGCCTCGGGGCCTTTCTGCTCCCTCTGAGTGCCCCAGTTTGCTGCGCTCTCTGACAGATGCAGCCCGGCCGCGTGCACCGGCCCCCGTTGCTCCAGCTCCTGCCCACCCCCTGCCAATGCTGCTGGAGGTTGCGTTGCCAGGATGGAAACGGCCACTTCTTAATTGCTTTTAGTGCTTTGCTGCACTGGAGACCAGTAAAAGCCGAGTGTGCCTCCCACTGTACTCCAGCTCCCGGCTGTGAGTCACCTTTGTGGCTGGAACTGGAGTCTCCATTCCTTGTGGAGAAATGAGGTGGTGGCAAGGACAGGATGGCCAAGGGTTGTCTGGGAGCTGAAGCCCAGGAGAGGCTATCAAGAACATATCAGGGCAGCAGAGCTGCTGGAGGAGATGGGTGGAAAGCAGGAACAAAGGGGACACAATGCTCCACCAAGGGAGAATGTGGCCTGGGCCGGGTTGTCCTGGGGAACAGCACCCAAATCAAGTGTCAGGAGATGCAGACATAGTTTTTCTCCATCTAGAAATACACAACTTTATTCACTCTGAGCCATCCTTTCATTGCACAGAGATGGATGTGGCCGCACACATTATTTTAACTTCACGGCTCTCCCATCCGTACATAAAACAGCCCAGGGAGCTGGAGTTGATTCATCTGTTTGCCACAGAAGATGGATCAGTTAGCAAATTATTTTATTGACCCGCAGCGCTGCTCAAGGTCATTTGTTTCAGTGGACAAGCAGCATGCCTGGCATGCAAACGGGGCCGAGAGGAAACCTCCATATGCGATCGGCATATCCCAGCCCCTGGCCTCATTGTGGAACCCTCGGCATCAGGCTGGAGCCCTCATAGCCCGGCTGTGCTCGTCGGATAAGCTCAGCATTTGGGCTGTGGTGCTGCAGCTTGCTCAGCTGTCTCCAGGCTTTTATCCCTGGCTGCTGCCGGGAAAGAAAATCCATCCTTCTTTACCAGAATGTGGTTTGGAATCTTTTTGCTTTGTTCTTAAAGGGCAACAAAAACAATTTGTGATGAGGAAGGGAAGAAATGGAATTAAGTAGCTCAGTCCTCATCCAGACATAGCCTAGGTCTGTAGATTGTAAGGATGAGACAGGCACTGAAAACCACAGTGCAGAAAATCCAGGCCCTTCCCAGGCTGTTGATCTTCTCCCAAAATCAGGCAGGGAGAAAAATGTAGAATTTCTTACAAAAATGGGGGTGCCTCTGCAGGGAGCAGAGGTTTGGTGAGCATCCCTCCTGCTCCACAGCCTTGTGAGGTCCCACCAAGTGCAGAGACCCCTGGCTGCCCCAGCACATCTCTCCCTTGATGTCCTGATGCCGTCCACTGCACCGGAGCATCTCCACTTCCCGCTGTCCTTCCTGAGCTTCCCGTTGAGCTGGGGCCTTGCTAACCTTCATTGACTTGCCTAAACATTTATTAATTGATCGCTGCAGGGTTACCACAGGCTTCTGCTCGCATTCGGGGGAGATGGGATGTCCACGGAGTATCCTCGCATGAACTCCCGCCGTACCTCCGGCTCCGCGTGCTCCGTTCTGCATCTGCTGCTCTTGTTGCTGGAGCAGCTTTTAACCAAAGACATATGGGGCCCATTAACACGGTTTTGCTTGTTTGCAGAGCCTGGTTTTGGGAAGAACTGGCTGATTTCGGCTCATAGTTAAAAATCTCAAGCCTAGATGATGCAGGAGTAGAGCTGGAGCTAGCCCTGCAGCTGGCTGTCGGCACACAGGGATTCATCAAGCTCAGGATGAATGCGGGTGAAATCCGCAATGGACACAGACCAGATTAATTATATCAAAGCCACGGATGTCTCCTTTTGCCCAGCCTAATGCTGAGTCCTTCCTGTGGTAGGTTTCATCCCACCTGCAGCATGTGTGGATGGAGGGGAAGGGAACTGGGAGGAATGCCCAGGCTACAGGGATGTGCAAGGAAACAATCCTGATCCAAAGTACTTAAGAACACCTCTGTCCTGCACCTCTGCCTCAAGAAATGGATCTAAAGTAAAAGCTGGCCTCTCTCCATCTGTTGCCCCACCCTAGTCTTCACACTTTTTTTTAACTTTACAAATGTGCCAGATTTAAAAAAAGAGAAGGAAAACCAAAAAGGGAAAGTAGCACATCCCTTTGTGCAAGGCTTTCTTCCAGTCCCTGTTAAGTTCCTGTACATGCTGACAGTTTTACAATTTACATGACAGCTGGCTTGCTTGGAGGAGATCTCTGTTAATTAAAATAACACAAAGGGAAAGAAGCGAAATCGTGTCAGCGGATAATTAATTCAGAGCAGGGCACCAGGCTGTGTGCCGATCCCGCTAACAAAACTCTGCAGGAATTCGCAGCTTTACAGTCCCAGTCCTGCTGAGCCTCCTGGAGCCACTCGCTGCTCGGTCCCGTTCTCCACACCAGGCTGTCCCCTTCCCGCAGGACACACTGCCCTGCCCTGGGTGCAAACACTGCATCCCAGAGAGAGCTGGGATTTGGACATGTGCTTTCCTGAGGTGTTGGGTCCAGCCCCAGTCCTTCTGCCCTCCTCCTCGTTCCAGGGTTCTGCCTCCACCAAAGGGATCCTTCCTGCTCCTGCCCCTTTGTCCTGAGCCCACGGACAAAGGCCATGGAGAGCATCTCATCCCCACCACCTTCACTGCTCAGTGCTGGGGCTTCCAGGGCTGGGAGCAGTCGGCAGGTACCTGGCCAGGGGCCAGCACAGCCGAGGCCGAATCCTTCCTGGCGGCAGCCGGGCGGGTTATCTCTCTCCTCCAGCCCCACTCAGCATCAGAAGCTGATCCAGAGGCAGCTGCTGGAGATGGACTCTGTCCCTCTTGGCCAAGCAGCAAATCTGTGGCAAGATGAGCCATCGGTGCCTCCCTGTCAGGATGGGACTTATGGGACAGGCAAGGAATGGGTGCATGAGGGAGGATTTGGGGAGCCCAGGGGGGCCTGGGGAGCAGGGAAGGCGTTCCTGCATGGAGTAACAGGATTTAGTGGGACTGAGGACAGTGAAGTGAGCCAAGCCCTTGGCTGCCGGCCGCAGCCCTGGGGCGCTGACTGGGTGCAAGCTGTGCTGTCCCTGTGCTCATCTCCCTCCATGCCACCCCGGTGCCAGTGGTGACACCTCACAGTGCCCCGGTGCTCCCTGTCCATGAGGAGGGACAGCGGGTGCCTCCAACACCCTCCCCAAAACCGGCCACTCAGCACCTCACCAGCAGAGTTGTGCTTCGTTAACGATTCTGCAGCTCGCTCTCGCTGCCTTAGTGTGCTGATCAGGCGGGCTCGGAGATGGAGAACAGGAAAAAAACACGGAAAGAAAAGAGAAAGAGCAGCCCAGGGCTCCAAAGCAGCTGAGGTGTCAAAGACAGAGATTTAATGAATGTGCCTGCGGTTCACCTGAACAGATGAGCAGGAGCTAGAAAGAGAGAAGGAAGAAAATGGAAAAAAGGAAGGATCATTTTTCAGATTGGCAGCTCCCCTCCCAGACATCTTTTAACAAGAGAGGGAAAAAAAAGGCTTTAAAGGGCCAGCCAGCTGCTTCCCTGCGCCATGCCAGAGACCCGGGTGCTCTGCACCCATTACAGGGGTCAGGCTGGCTTGAAGCTGTGAATTCCCAGCCCCGCATGTCCCTTTGGGGACCAGAAGCTGCCCGGGTGCTGTAGGACCTGGATGCTGTGGGACCATGGCAGAGAGAAGGATAGGGAGCAACTGCTGGAAAGGGGTGAGAGGAGGCAAACCTGCTGGCTCATCCATCCCTGTACAGCCCCATGGAAAGGCAGCAGTGTCTGCATGCAGAGCCCATCTGTGCCCTGAACATGGCAATAAATGGGGGGTTGGCAAGGGCCAGCCCAGAACAGCGGCTCTCCCGTGTCCAGAGCACCCAGCACACCTGGGCATCCCTTGGCTCCCAACACTCCATGACTGGAGTTCCCTCTGCTCCATTGCTTCTTCGGGAAGTTGCACAGGGAGCCTGGGAGAGCCTCAGTTCTGGAGTTTCTTTGCAGTTTTCCAGAAGAGAGACATTCATTTTTTATCCAGTGCAATTCCTTTTCTGCAACCATTTGCCCTGCATAAACCAGCTCTCTGTGTCCAAGCAGTTGGCCACCAGTTTATCCAATGTTTCTCTTTAAAATGTCTAGTGGGAACAATATTAATAAAATATTATATTTATATAATGAGTATTAATAAAATTTTATTTAATACAATTGTATTAAGTGCAATGTGTGATGTGTCCCAAGCCAGCAGCTTCCCTCTGCTCCTTCACGTGAGGACCCACACCACAGTTCTCATTCAGACATCAGTGCTGAGCTACATGGGCCTATGGGAGCAGGGACAGGAGTACTCCAAAAATAAAACCAGCAAGCCCAGCATGTCCCTGTTATGTTCCTGTCCCTCCCAGCTGGGTGCTGGGACCTCTGGGTCCCCCCAGCCCATCCCCCACTCCAGAACTGTGCCGAGCGCTGCGCGCGGCTGCTGCAATTAGGGCGATCTGGGTTTCTTCGTAGCTGCAGGACAACGTTTTTGAAGGCAGGACTTTGATCTTATTTCCTAAGAGTTTCTCTTTCCCTTCCTTTTCATGTGTATTTTCCTTGGGTTTTGTCTCATTACTCAGGTGAAGGCTGATGTTCCCCGTGGCGGCCGTGCCAGAGCCGCGGTCCCCGTTCGCCCCCCGCCGTGGGGACCTGCGGGCTCAGGGACGGGGCATCCTCACGTCCTGGAGCAAGTTTGTCCATGGGCCTCTCCTGAGCAGAGGCTGCCAATTACGCTCAGCACGCCGAGCTCTGTCACATCGGGTTCTTGTCAGGGAAAACACAGCACTGGGGTCCTCCTTTCCCCCGTTTTTTTGTCTATGGTTGCTTTTTTCTTGATGTTTCTAATGATTTTGCAAAGGAGCCCTAAAGAGGGAGTTGAGGGCGCTGCCCACGTGCTGCTCTGGGGAGTCTGGGGCTGTCACCCCTGGGCAGGAGAGGATGGGGACAGGGACAGCCCTGCAGCCTGGGGAAGTGCCACCAAAGTCCAGGCAGCCACAGGGGAGCTGTCAGTCTCTAGATGTGCTGTTGGCTCAGGCTTGAATATCAAAGTCATCCTGGATAAATAAATAAGTAAATCTTGTCCCCTGAACATCAGCATTTCTTCTTAAAACAGGCCCAGCCTTCTTGCAGCCGTAATCCTGTCCAACACCAATCTCCGATTAAAACTCCGGTGCTGAGTGAGTCGTAATTCTCAGCACCTCAGGGCCATTTTATTATTATCATTATTTTTTTTTACCCATTAAAACCTGTTTTCTCTAAATGAAATAAAATAGGGGCAGAGATAACAAAACTCATTGCTTTTTCATACATATATATAAAAGAAAGAAACATTTTGCATTTAAAAAAAAGTTAATAAATGGCCGAGCCCCAACAGATGGGGGTGTGTGTGGAATTTGCATTTTTCAGATTAACATGCACGAGCGAAGATAGAAAACGCACTTGCCCCGGGGAAATAATTTGAGAAATCTTTGCATATTTTATTTAAAAGCATGCCACGTTAGGCAGGGTAATAATGCAGAGCGATGGTGATTAGGTTAGGCCTGGAGGGATCGCAGCCTGGGACCCTCCCTCCTCTCGATCCGGCTTATCCTCTTGCTGAGCCCCCCTCAAACCCTTGGTGTTACAGCCCAGACACCCATCCCAAAATCCAGCCCTGTTGGGGTGTTGGTGGATTTAGCCCCATGGATTTGGGGCAGCTACTGACGTGGGGTCCATGAGCTGTTTCTCTCCTCACTTCCAGCTGACAAAAGGATGCCAGTTTAGTTTCATCCCAAGCTCCCAAGCCATGGGATCCCCATGCTGTTGGTAGTGGGAGGGAATCCCCGCTCTGGGTTCAGCCCTCTCACAGGTGAGGTGTCTCCCTGGGGCTCTGCAAATCGCCTGGGATTTAGAGCATTCCACAGGAGCGGTCAAGGGTCCCAACACCCCAATCCCTCAGTATGCTTGGGAAATCACAGAGGTGGAGTTCAGGTGTGGCAGCACCGAGATCCTGCTTCTGCCAAAGCATTTGTGCCATTGTCTCCTATTTGAAGCCAGGGAGTAAATCAGGGCTCATCCCTAAAAGTGCATCTCAGCTGGGGACACTGCACATGGAATGTGCTTTAAAAATTCATGGACTTTGTTGAGGGATTCAGGCAGCTTGGGAGAAATTGGGTGATCTCTCATAACCTCTAACAGCCTGTTCATGGCATTTACAGAGCCTCAGACCTCTGAGCTGAAAGGTGGTTTTTCTCTCATCCCACAGCGAGGAAGAGGAAGGTGAAACAAGCCCAGCACTGGGTGCCAGTGGCCCCTTGAGACACACTTCCCCCAGACAGCAGAAATGGGCAGCCTGTGCCCCACTCCAGGGTCACAACCCCACAGCCATCAGCTCTCAGGGACCATGTCGCTCTTCAGTTCCACCTAAAACACCAACACCAGGGTGAGGATGCTGCTTTGGCCTTGAAAATATTATTCTCCTTTTTAATGTGAACCTCTTCATTCTGGTGCTTAAAGCTTAAGGTCTTGTTTGCCAGGTCCCTTTCAAGGTGATGAGATCTTGATATCATTTAAGAAATTCTTCACCTGGGGGTTGCAGGGAAAACAGTCCTGTGCAGTGAAGCAGAGCTTGGAGCAGCTCCCAAGCAGCCAAACCAGAGGTGGGCACTGCCCATCCCTTCCCAACCATATCTGGGGGGTCCCAGGTGCTCAGTAATCCCAGTGGTCCTCAGAGCCATCATCAGCACCTCCAGACCCAGCTGGAAATATGGCAAAAACCCTCCTCCCTGGCAAAACCAGGCCCTTGGAAAGCTCCTGCCACTTCCCGGCTTTGAAATCTGACCCAGAGCCTGACTCTCTCCCTGTCTGCTCCCATTATTAATAAACTTTGAAGGGCTCCCTTCTGTCCTTAATGAGATTAGTGTTATTTTCATGCATTGCTGCAGGGCAAAGGACTGAAAAACTGGCTGATCTGTAAACTAAAGGGTGCTAATCTATAGAGGGTGGGTCCCCCATTCTCATGGCCTCAGGGGCTGGGTGAGAGTAATCAATTAAAAGAGGGGATTAGAGGTGCCGTGGTCACCTACTTTATTGAGGTCACTCTGACACCCTCTCAGTGCAGGCGGCCGTGGGCACACACGGGTCCAGCTCGGTCATTGAGGCTCTTAGAATTAAAAAAGCCTTAATCACCAGCCCCTGTTCAGGCTCCCGACCCAAAGGAGCAGTAGGGAAAATCTGTTGTTAATATATTAATGGGCACAATTTGCTTAGCGGGTCTGTCTGGGCTTTGTAAATTAATGCTAATTTAAAGCACAACCTCACTGTCTTGGTTTTTTTTTTTTTTTTCAACTTTATTCAAGTGCCTTCATTTTGCCAGGAACTTGGGGAGGGAAAAATACTTGGCTTGACCAAATAGGGTATTGCTTTTACTGTGGTTTCATAGATGTTGTTTTAAAGGCAGATTACTTAAGGAAGGAGAGGGTGGCCTTGTGCAGACTGAGTGTGTCCAAACACAGCTCCAGTGGCCATAATCATGGAGAGAAGAGATTTTCACTCTGAGGATTTCCTTACCAGAAATGCTTTGGGCAGCTCTGGGCAGGAATTGAGTCACTGTTCCTGTGTCCCGTTACCTGTTGGTTAAAAACCAGCTGCACTGTGCACGTTGTACTCCTGGGATCTCTGTCCTTCCCTTTGGATCACAAATCTGTGCCCAAAGCCCTGACCTGCCCCTGGCCCATCTTTGGGAAGAAGAAAGAGCAGTTTGCTGCAGGACTCAGGCACTGACAGTAATTAAAAGCCTCTTTGCAGCGAGCAGGAGCCTCAGAGCATCCAGCGAGGACTGCAGCACACCTGAGCCCTGGGGAGTGGCTTGCAGCACATCCCTCACCTGCCCTCTAATGTCCTTCCCCTGGGATGTCCCGGCCACCCGTGGGACATCCCACCCGCCTCAGGAACACCCAGGGCATCTGGCATCCCTGAGTCCAGCAATTCTCACTGCAGCCAAGCCGTGCCCCAACAGCAGCCTGTGCATGGTGGGTGTGGGAAGCAGGGCATGGCCGTGGTGCCAATTAGGGGTGCCACCGTTGTCACCCGCAGACACGGCTCGGTGGCACTGCGCTGACGCTCATTCCTCTTGAGCCGGTGGGACGTGTCGCTGCCACCGTAACACTTCCCCCGACACCCGCGGGGTCCCAGCCCGCCCTGCTTCCCAGCGAGGACCCTCTGATGCATCTCTCCTCACTTCCACGTGCGAAAGGGATGTCAGTTTGGTTTTATCCCGAGCCCCGTTGCTGTCTGGGTGATAGTTCTGGAGTGCTAAAGGGATTAGCAGCCGTCTGCTGAGCCGGGCGGGCACAGTGCCGGGCTCCGGCTGATAACACCGAGACTGCGAAAATAATTACCTTCATTTCAAAACCAACTATAGACAGAGGAGAAAACTTATGCTGTGGGGGAGATGGCTCGTTTTCTGGGTGCTGGGGGAATGTCAGGCCCAGAGGAAGGAGTTTTCCATAAATTGAGGATGGGCAGCATGTGCCGGGAGCTAAGACTGTCCTGGATGCCACCGGGCATCTGGGGTGTGTGGGGCAAAGAGGTGTGGGCGTCCTCAGTCACCTGTCCTGGTGGTTATAGGGCTGCTAGGGTCTTGGGGGGTTGTGGCTCACCTCATCCCTGCCCCGGAGGGGAGATTCCCCCCATACAGAGCCTGATAGTGGGAATGTGGGCACCTGCTCCTGGCATGCAACTGAGTTGGGAGCTTGGAGGCAGCAGCCATGAGGGAAAAGCATCTGGTCCAGTGGCTCATGGCACAGCCTTGGAAAGCCTCAAGTTGGGCAATTTAGGAACTGTCATTTGCTGTGAAGTTTCTGGAATTTTGTATAAAAACAGAAGGAATAAAGGGTTTCTTTGGGCTGGAGATGCCACTGGGGACACAGAGGCTCTTGCTCCACCCTCAGCGTCTCTGCTGAGCCCAACATCAATCAGCTCCCAGCATCCCACCTCCTGCCTCCACAGGATCCACACCAGCCCGAGGACCGGCGCTGCTCCCTTGGATGAGGGACAGGGTGAAGCCGCTGTGCCTCGCTGCCTCCACCCCACCTCCTGCACCAGCCCCTGGAGGGACGGATGCCCCGGAGGGCTCTGGTGGCAGACGCCCCTTCTGGTGGGCCGGGAGGGGGGGACAGCCCCGGGCACCCCCCATCCCTGCCGCTAAACCCCGGCGTTGGCAGTGGGTTTAATCCGCGCAGCTCCGCTCCGCGCTGCATTGCCATGGGCAATGTTGGATTAGGGACCGGCCGCCGCACGCCTTTGTCCTCCCTTTGTGCAGCATTTTGCTCGCCTCTGCCTTAAACCTTGTAACCATTTTGCTGCCTTTTAAAACCGGGTTGAATAGGGGGTGGGATGGAGAGGGGTGCGGGGGAGAGGGGCCGAGGCTTTGAGGTTGAAGAGAGGCATTCAGGCTGCAGCTGCCCCGTCTCAGCACATTCCCCGTGACCCCCACGGGCACCGCCGTGGCCACCGAGAAGCATTGGCAACGCGGCCGCTCCGGGACAATCCACCTGCTTGCTCGGGACAAGCACTTTCATGCCTGTTGGGATTAGAGATTTTAAGTGTCGTTCCAAATTGTGCGGATAAACAGTCTTGTGAAAACTTGTTATCGTGGGGAAACGGCCCCGCCACCACCCTCCGTCCCTGGCCTTTTGTTCGGGCAATTTTTATTGCCGGATTGGATTTGATGAGGTTTAAGGTTTATTCTTAGGACTCCATTGAAGAGCTGATCCTTTGTCTCCCGCCGTGGAGCGTGAAGAATATGAAACGTAGGCAAAAGTAAATCTGCTTTTCACACGTATTAGCCCCTGGTACACGCGGGGACCACCAAATGCAGCTGAGAGCAGCAGCACCCCCGGCCCTCTGCCCCGGCCCCCGGCTGCACGAGGTCACTCTGGCCTCCACACCTTCTCCTCAATTTCCATAGTCCCCTCTGAGCAGGGACAGACCTGGGTGGTCACCAGCAACCTTCTCCCAGCACACTGCCCACTGCAAGAGCCACCCAGGGCTGCTCTGCTGATACGGATTTAGGAGGTGTCAGGTCTGTAAAGAGCCCAAATGGTGGTGGGGTGAACACCCCTCCTTGCCCACTCCCCCAAAACCCCAGCCCCACAGACAGGTCAGTCCCTTAATCGCTTCATTTATCACCGGTGACTTCGGGAGAGATTAATCAACAGGGTAATTCCTGGGGAAGGGCTGCTCCAGGGGCTGCTTTCATTTCAGAGGAGCTCCCTGCAAATTTCACCTTTACTGCAGGAGCCTGCTCTGACATGCTCCAAGCAGCACCGTGATGAGCCCATGCCTTGGGCTCCATCCCCACCTTGTCCCCTCAGCCGCGGGGCTGCTGCCGAGCACCGGGTAAGGCTTGTGCCCGGGCTTTGAGCTGGCGACTCCTGAGCAGCCTCCAGGGCAGTTTTGGCAGCAGCAGGAGCAGGCAGCAGGCGTCTGGCACGAGCCAAGAGGTTGAGTTTCTGGAAAGTCTGGAGCTGGAGGCAGAAAATCATGCAAAACTTGGTATATTGGGCTTGTTCCAAGCAAAAACAAAAAACCCAAACCCAGGGCATGGAAAACTCGCTCAGAGCTGAACCAGAGCAGGGCTGGCCTGGTGGAGCTTGGCTGGTTTCAATCCACACCTCTCCTGGTGGCTCCCAGTCCCTGGAGGTCTCTGGACCCAACTTCTCCATCTGCCAGGTCCCACAGTGGGGAGCTGCCAGAGCCTCGTCCTCCACACACGAGGAAGGTGCAGGCTCTGGCGTGGCAGAACCAGCACGGATGCAGCCTCCTCTGACAAGGCTTGGAAAGAGCTGGTGAATGAGCAGGATGGGACAAGAGCTTGGCATTCCAAACCTTTAGGATGTTCGGAGATGGATTTCCACTGTCTGGGTGGTTGACCCACCATGATAAATCACGGAAGGGGCAGCAGAGGGGGAGCTTGGCTGGGATGCCCACACTGGTGGCATGTCCTCAGGACACTTATTGTCCCCCTGTCCCACCAGGCAGCCCTGGGCAGGGTCCGCATCAGCCTGTCCCACATCCACCACATCGTTTCCTGCTTTGCATCTAGTGAGATGATTCCCCAGATACCCAGGGATGTTCCAGCTCCTCCTGTTTGGATAAAATATCAGTAATTACACGCATGCCTAATTTGAATTATTTCCACAGTGCAATCCTGGCGCTTTGGACCCCACTGAGTAACGTGGTAGAAGACTCCTTCCTCAGCGAGGAGAAGTTGGGTGGTGGCACTTCTGCTTCTGGCCTGGGTGACCAGTGTGGCCATCAGGTGACCCCCACGGGGTGCAGACAGCTCATCCCCAGCACCCAGAGAGGGTCTTCCCTCTTCGGCAGGTTCCTGAGTGCACTTTAAGTGTCCATAAAGATGAGTGGAGAGGGGGATTTGACATCTGCTCTCAGACCTGCCATGAATGTTCCCATATTGAACCTGGGAGGGTGCGGGAAGTTAATTGCTGTGCCCATGGCCTCGTTTGTCACCACAGAGCTGACAGATGCTTTCCCAGCTGCGACGCTGCTGTCACAAACTGTGGGGCTGGTGGAGAAGGTTCTGGGTGAGTTTCCTTGGCCCAGGCTGGGTAAAATGTCAAATTTGATTCGTGTCATGGTTCCTTCCGGCCCCGCAGTCGATGGGCGCAGAACTGGGGCTGGCTGGGGAACAAGAACTGGTTCATCAACTGTTCAAGGTTTTAAAACTTGGTTTTCTTCCAGCGTGCAACCAAACCAAGTCCTTTGGAAAGTTTTCCATGGCGAGCTGCCTGCATATCCCAAGGAGCTGGGGGCAGAGCAGAAATCTCCCACAGCAGGCAGGAGGTTTTGGGGTGCACATCTCAGCCACGAGCATCTCCAGCCCCTGTTCCCTCTCTGCTGCCTGCCCACACTGATCCCTGCTCCGGCAGGTCCCTGCCCATGCTGCTGGGCACGTTCTCTCCGCATGGTGGGTTTCCCTCAATGCAGGGGTCTCCACAGCCCCTTGCAGCCCCTCGCAGCCTCGCGCTGTCACATTGTGTTATTTGCTCGTGACAAGTGACTCATGAACCTTCTCCCGCCGTTCCCCCATCTGCAAAATTCTCAGTGGCCACCCAACATTGCCAGGGCACCAGAGGGGGATGCTGGTAAGGGGACCTCAGCACCCATTGCTGCCTCCCACCCACCAGTATCTGTGGTGGGTGGCTCCAGGATTGGAGAGGGGTATTATTTAGGGATTGGGAAGTGACACCTCAGGTGGAATTCATGCCCTGATGCCTTCCTGGGCACCCCCCACCCAGGCTCCTGCCCATTCCTGGCTTTGTGGGCAAGGGTCCAGGCAGAGCTGAGCCCCTTGTCCAGGGTGCAGCAGCTCCCCCTCCACGTTTCCTCCAATTCTTAATTTGTTCTCCATCATTTTTGTCTCCCCCTCCTCCCCCTCTCTGTCTCAGCTGCCTGATGAATGAAGGATGGGTTTTTAAGCCTTTTTTGCCCCCAAGGCCCACAGCTCTGGCTCGGCTGCTATCGCTGGGATAAATGCAGCTTTTGGGCCCGGAGCAGCATCCGTCGGAGCCGCGGCCCCCTGCGCCGGGTTATCAATCCCCGCTCAGCATCGCCAGCACCGGGCTGGGTCCTCTCCACTGGGAGCCCTTTTCCTACCCTCTGGCCACAAGAAAGACCAGTCTGACTTAATTCTGCACAGTATCAACACCAAACAGACTCAGCCCAGCACTACTGGCTCTCCTAATTCGGCTTTGTATTCCTTGGTTTTCATGAATTTTTAAAAAGTTTCCATTTCTCCCGGGTTCTGGCGGGTTTGCTGGGGTGCGTGTGCCCCAGTGCTGGCTCCACATCCTCCTCCTTCCCCTCCTGGAGAAAACAAAGGAGGCAAAAAGTCAGGTTGGATCTCCCCACCCTGGGAAGTTTTTGAGTGGCTTGAGAAACCAAGTGTGCCACAAGTCAGGAGATGAAAGGGCCGGCATGGTGATCGGATCCAGCACTTGGGTCCTGGCACAGCCGGTGCCACAGTGCCACTCCTCCCTCTGGCAGCACTCAAACCTGAAAATTCAGATGGTGCCACTTGCAGGGCAGGGCTGGAGCCATGGGGGAAGGAGGCTTTGGAAAGGGAAAATGAAATGAGCCAAGCCCTCAATGGACTTTAAAAACCCAAATGCGTTTTTTTGTTGTTTCACTTTGTTGTTGGTACAAAATGCAGCCCCCATCTGTGACTGGGAGCTGGAAGCTGCCTTCTCCCTCCAGCCCTGTCCAGAGCAGAGAAATTAAGCCAGAATAGAGGAAAATGGAGATTCCAAGACGGAAAACATAGATAGAGTCTGTGAATGCAGCCAAGCCAGGCACTTCAGTTTAAATCTAAGCACAGACAAGCTGGAAGCCTCACTCCGTGACACCGACCTGAACTTTCATCCACTTCCAGTGGTCCACAGAGAGCTTGGAGACCAGTCTGGCCATCCCAGAGGCTGGAACCTGGTCCCAGTCTGCACCCCAGGGGTTCCTGTCTGTAGAAGTTGGCAGTGGTGACACTGCAGTCTTACCTATGTCATGGAGCTGGAGCCCGTCGTTGGCAGCCCCCAGCCCCATGCCAATGTGCAGCAGCCCATGGGGAATGCTGTCCCCTCATCCTGGCCAGGAGGAGCCAGCAGCCCCTCAGTGAGCCCCTGGAGCTGCACAGGGGTTGTTCACTGTCCAGGCAGAACCTTTGTTTTCAGTCCTCCATCAAACACTCATGGATAGCCCTTGCGTGCAGCACTCGGATTATTATCGTCTTGAAGGAATAAAATGCATCACTGGGGCTTTTGGGATTCAACCCGATGCTTCCAGGGCTCCAGATATTCCAGTGCTGATGCTGAAAATGGGGAAGGCATTCCCTCCAGTGAGACAGCCACTACATCACACGGGACCCGCGCGAGGAAATAATGATGTACGGCTGGCCTTGGGGCACTCTTTGCAGCTCGATTGGCCTCCCTGGCAGAAGAATAACCGAGAGTTTATTGCCTCTCTTCCAGTGATCTTTACTCCCAGCTGTTTTGTCAGGGAGGCCTGGATTCCCCATACCTCATCCGAAGAGCCATGGGCTGCTGGTGAGGCACTGAGCTGGTTCCTGGGATGGGGCTCTGCTCTCACAGGGGAAATCCTGCCCCACCTCTGTCCAAGGCAGATGATGATGCCTGGGACTCCTTTTCCCCTCCTCCTGCAGGTGCAGCGAGCTCCTGGAGCAGCACCGGCACCCTTGGCCTCAGCACCCAACCATCCCAAATGGACAGCATCCATGTGCTTGCTCCTTCACACCACATCCCCTTCCCCAGCACCAAAACACCCGGTGCACCCATGTCTCAATGCTGCACCTTGGCAAAGCCCCTGCAAGGGGTCCAAGAGCCCATTTTTGACTTAAATCCCACATGCCTGGGCAGGAGAAAGGGAAAAAGAGCCCCTTCGTGCCAAAAGTTGGTGATTCCCAGCTCCTGGTGCTGTTTACAGAGGGCAAAGGTGAGGTGGTGGCAGGTGATTTTTCCCCTTTTCCCTGGCCCTGCTGCAAACAGCCCGATTGCTACAATTCCTCTGTCATTAAAATGTAAATGAAAACAGACACAAAAACAATCTGAATTTCCAGCCGAGTTGCTCTTGCTTAATATTCTACCCCGAAGGGGGATGTGCGGAAGCAACAACATTTCAAAGGGAATCATTAAAGAAGGGAGGCTCAAACTGCGTTTCCATCAGATACCACGGCAGAGCCCCGCACTTGAGGTCCCGCCCATCCCAACGCCGCTGGAAAGGACGAGCGGGAAACAGGTCGTGGAAAATGAACCATCCAAGCCGGGGTGAGGAGGATGCTCACTCTGAGTGGGTCTGTGCTGGTCACATCCCAGCGTGGTCCAGTTCTGGCTGTGGATAGGTAGAGGTGCTCCAGGTGCATGTTTCTGGCTGCAGTGATCAGGCTGGGATGATGCCCAGATTTTAATGCATTCCAAGGTTTTAGAAATACCCTGGCAGGGCAGCAGGTTTTGCAATGTGTCCTGTCACCTCAGCAGTGCAGGGTGGGGGGAAGATCCCAATATTCCCAATCCTGCCTCCCACCTTGTCCACCCCAAGATCTTGGCATCGGTGTTGCTCTGCTCTGTTTCAAGCAGGAGGTGACTGTATTTCTTCTGTATTTATTCTGCCAGTGTGAGGCAGTGAGGCAGTTAAAATGAAATATAAAATATCAGGGAATGAGAATAGCCTGCAAAATCCTGTGAATGGTGGTTCTGTCCTAGTGGATGCTGCTGGAACAGGAGGGAAGAACCAAGGCTCAGGGCCACACGTGAACTCCCAAGATCTGCCTCCAACCCTCCAGTTCCCACTGGTCAGTGCCACTTACTCAGGGCTGCAGGACAAAGGAGCCTGGATGGACAAGGAGGATCTCTCTGTGGAGAGACTGGAGCAGCAGGACAGAGCCCCCCTGCTCCCCACCACCCTCCTGGACCTCTCAGGCAGTGGCAGGGGCTCCCAGCACGGTGGCACATATGGATCCTATAAGAGCTGAGCTCATCTCTCACGGCAGCCTCACTCCTCCGTGCCCCAGGGAGCAGCCTGGGAAGGTTGGTGGTGGTGGGACATGGGGTGCCCAGGGGGGTGGGACCTCTCACCACACTGGATGCTGCCTGGATGTGACATTTGGGGTGAGGGCAGCAGCTCTGGTTGTGCTCATCCTCCCAGCTGAGAGCAAGGAAAGCCCTTTTCCCACTGCAAACCAAACGTGGGATCTGGAAGTCTCTGAGAGACAATAAACAAGGGATCCTGGGATGCTTTAAGTGTGTCCCAGTCTGGATCTCTGGATAATGGCCTGAGATGAATAATTTTCTTTTGTACTTCCATTGCATCAGTTACCACATCATTTGATTTTATTTTTAAAGACTTTTTTTTAAGCCCACAAAATACTGGAAAGGGTTAGAGTGGATTCCAATTACAAGGTAAAATATTTCCCTCCAAAGCTTCATAAATACTCGATTTTGGTTTAATGCCATTATTTTAACTTCCAAAGCAAGGCAACGTTTGCCAAATCTTGCTTTGTGCCGTAAAACCCGCCCAGTGTCACAGGGATTTGATATAATAGTAACAATAAACTTTCAGAGGAGGCCTTAAAACCAGAGGGGCCGTCGGTCAGGCACGGGAATTCAGGCTCGGATGCCGTGGGTTCCATAGCTCAGATCCCTCCGTGCTGGAGGGGAGCCCCATCATGGCTCCAGGCTTCTGCCTGGAACAATGGCTGCATCCAGATCCTGCTGCTGGCGGCACCACCGACCTGGCGGGGGGAGGGGGGGGGTTTGGGGCTGGAGCATCTCCCCTGAGAGCCAAGTTAATCCCTCTGTGAGGTGAAAATTCAGCCCCTTTAGGGAGGCTTGGCAATCCCTGAGGATGGAGAAATCCCTGGCATGGAGTTCTGGGGCAGATCCCTGTTCCAGCCCCATGCTGGTGCCTGCCTGTGGCACCCATCCCATCTGGATTGCACCCAGAGGGGGCTGAGCACGGGATGCAGGGTCAGAGTGTCCTGAGGGGTGTGTCCCAGGGGCAGAGTGGGGCCCTGCCCCCCCCAGGCTGGCCTGGGCTCAAACCTGCAGTGTTTTGTCTTTATTGGTTTTCCCCCACAATTGGTTGGGTTTTTAATTAATTCCCAAATCTCATTTGGGCACGGGAGCTGGGGGTGGAAAAGCTCTGTCTGAAGTTGATTTTGCAAATCAGTTCTGGCCATCTCCAGCCAGGTCCTGGGGCAGGAGCATCGGGCTCCCAATAACCAGGGAGGAAGTCTTTTGCTGCCAGAGCAGATCCACCTCTTTGATGTGCTCCCGCAGTTATTCTTTCATTTCTTGAGCAAATAATCTGGATTTTCACAATATTTACCTTGGAAATAATTATTTGTGTAAAGCATTCGACCAAGATAAACAGAGAATCTCTCGGTCTCGCTGTGGGGCTGGGAGGGCTCATGTTTCCCCAAACCTGACAGAGCGTGGGCTCCATGGAAAGTGGATGAGGTGAGAAACGGGCTCAGAGCAGAGCACCCCACATCCTATGGAACTCCCGAGGGCTTGGACAAACCTCCCAGCAGCCCCGGCTGCAGGGCACAGATGAGGATGGAAAAATGCGGCCGCTCTGCCCTTCATGCCTTGCTGTGTCTGTACATAGATCCCTGAATTGCATCCCTGGATTCCCACAGCCTCAAGAGGCTGGAAAGGAGAAACGGGAAGGGGCCGGGGGGGGGAAGGTGAGGGAGGGTTCAAAGGGCTGCTACAGCCTGGGTTTTTCATCTCTAGTTAATCTCTGTGAAGCCTGAGGCAAAGTCACCTTTGGGTCAACACTCAGGTGTTGTTATCTGCCACCCCCATCACCCGGAGCTGCCCCCAGCCCTCCCCACAAGCAGGGCCGCAGGGCAGGGTGCCAGGAATCCGGGAATCCGGTCCCCCCGGTTCCAGCCACGTTCTCCTGGGGCAGAAGGTAAATCCTGCACTAAGACTGCACCCCAGCGCCGGCTCCCTGCTGCCCCACGGCCACGGGAGAGACAGGAGGAGCAACACACACCGGCGTTTAAAAAACCTTTAAAAATGAAGCCTGGATGAACTGCCAGTGCTGGCACAGCGTTGCTGACCCAGCAGGCCAGCATGCCCAGGGATGCAGGGAGGGGAGGAAGGTGCCAAGACCTGTGCCCTCGACCTGCCATTCACCCACGGTCCCACCTGCACATGCTCCAGCCCCTGCGGTGAGCATGGGGCGGCTGCTCCCAGCTCGGCAGGCTTGGGAAGGGAAATAAAGGAACAAATCCAGCTGGGGCTCGGCTCCTTCAGCTCCAAGGCTTTTATTAAGGTGTGCAACGTGCCCACGATCACAGGTCTGGGATATGACAGAGGCAGCAGGCGCTGGACGCGAGTGAGCAGGAGGGAGGTGAGGGCAGAATGAGCCTTGTGGGAAGCTGCCGGAATCCTCCAGCGCTGGCACAGGTTGCTTTGAGCTGAGTGCACCCTTTGCCATCAAAATGTCCTTTTTGGAAGAGGATTTTTGTGGATCTCCCCACCTCACCCACTGGCAGCAGCCCCAGGGGGAGCAGAGCCCGGCTGTGCCCCATGTGGGGCGGGAGGAGGCTGGTGCTGCCCCTGGCCCATGGGTCGCTGGTGGGCTTGGCCATGGTTGTTCATCCATAGTCCAGGAGCATCTGGTGGGTGGTGAGTGCCAGGATCTGACCAGGCTGCCAGATGGTGCTGGTTACTGGGGTCCTGGTGAAGTGCCCCTTAGATGGCAGGAAGCAGTTTGGCTGGGGGGACACAGCAGCTCTGGAATCCCTCATCACCCTCCTTTTGTAGATGACAAATGGAATCAATGCCTAACTTTGCTTGGCAACTGGGGCAGGATGGGGAGTGCACACCCCTCTGGCTGAGCCCTCACTGCCCACTGTTGCTCCAGCACTTAAATGGAATATGTGTACTATGGATACACAGCAAAGCACAGCAAACACGCACAGCAGCTCCTTTTCCAGCTCTAGTTAAGACAACTGTTCTTTGGGTTCTGTGTACAGCTCCCAGTGGATAAAATGCAGATTAGAAAAAAATATTCTCTTTGCTCTCAAATGATAAATTAATATAAGCAAACACCAACACCACAAGTTCATGAGCAGCTTTGGGATCATGCACTGAGTGAGAGCATCGCCCACAGCAGACAGACGTGCACACACACATAGACCTAAATTAACTTTTCTCTAATACTGACATTAAAAACATATATTGGTGTCAGATCATTTGACTTAAATTTACTTTTCAGCATTCTGAGGTCACTTTTCAGAATGACTTTTTTTCTCTCTCACAGCCCAGGACACCTCAGTCTCACCAACAAGCAACATTTATCAGTGGCTGGGCTGTGGCTGCAGGGACACACCAGTGCAGGTGGGATGTGGGGATGAAGCACATGCTGGAAGTGCTTTGCCCAGGGAGGTTTAGAAGCTCCACTGCCCTGGGACCCTCACTGCCCTGCAGCTCCAGCACGGCCATCCCAGAACTGGTGTGGCTCAGCCAGGCTCAACAATGGACTAGATTAGGTTTAAAGATGAGCCTGGTCACCTCAGGCTCAGCAAACCCCAAGGTCCTGAGGTCAACCCAGCCCAGTGCCACCCTGGACCTGGGTGCAGGACAAAACAAATTCCAGTGTAGAGGGATAATGGAGATGAATGCTTCGGGGACTCTTGGCTGTGCTGGAGAGAGATGGGAAGGGCAAGGTGGGCACCCAGGGGCCCGATGAGCGCTTGGCAGAGGATGGAGATGCCACCAGCCAACACCACACCATCCAGAGGGTGAGGGCTGGGCTGGGCAGTGCTGGTGGCACCTCAGGGGCCGGGGGCAGCTGCAGCAGCAAGGTAGGCTGGGCCCTGCTGCATGCAGCGGATGAGCTCCTTGCGATTATCCAGGATGGTGTCGAAACTCTCCTGCAACCGGTTCTGCTGGTCCACAACTTTCTGCTGGAGGCCATGGATCCAGCGCAGCAGGGCCAGGCGCCGGTACATCACCAGCTGGATGTGGTGCTTCTCCTTCTCCTGCTCCTTGAAGCGCTCCTTGTCCTGCAGGTGCTGCACGGCCTCTGCCAGTGCCGGGAAGAGGGTCTCGGGCTCGGCCACCCCTGCCTCAGGGGGGCTGCTGGCTTGGAGGGCAGAGGCGGGAGGGTCCCAGGTGGTGCTGCAGGTGCTGTCGGGGCTGTCGATGCTGAGGGAGCTGCTGGCGTAGCCGTTGTCCTCTGCAGGGGAGCTCGGGGGCTTGACACATCCCCCAGCCCCCTCCTCGGCAGTGTCTTGTCCCCCCGCCCCGCCGACCTCCGCTCCCTCGGGGGGGCTGCGCACCCCCTGCTCAGAGTGCACGTCGCCCAGGCCCGGGGCGGTGTCCCTAAGCCGGCTCTGGACCATCTGTCTCTGCATTAATAACAGCAGATTATCAGATGGATTTGTGGTGTTTTCGCTCCGGCTGGAGCCCTCCTCCAGGGGGGACCCGGGCGCTGGCTGGCTCCAGTTCTCGTTGCTGTCACACACCTCTCCCACGAAGTTGGAGTTGGAGTCCGGCCCATGTCCTGCCCCTGGGACGGCTGTGCCCAGTGCCGGGGCCCCCCGGCCCTGCCGGAATGGGGCGTTTGCAGGGCAGACAGCAAACATCTCGCCGGTGTCCTGCCTGCAAGAGACACAAAGCCGTGACATGCCTGTGGGCACCTGGGCTGGCAGAACCAGAGCTCAGGGCAGCTACAGCGGGGAAAAACACTCTCTTAACTTTATTTACCTCTTTAAAGGTACTGGATCCATCATGGGCTCAGCGTTCCTGGGTGTTTGACTGCTGCTGTCAGCATGTCCCCATGTAACATCACGGAATCATGGAATGGATTTGGTTGGAAGAGACCTTAAAGCTTATTTAGTTCCAACCCCCTGCCATAGGCAGGGATGCCACCCATCCAAGGACAACTTCCCACCTGATGCAGAAGCTTGAGGAGGCACCTCCCATTCCACCTGTCTTCCCTGCGAGCTCCAGTCCAACCCCATGTTCCTGCAGCATCCCTTGGGTGACGCCAAAGGGCATCACGGGGCGCAGGCACGCAGCTGCACATGCTGCTGGCAGCATTTGGGCTGTGGCTGATGCAATTAATTCCATGCTGGTACAGGTGCGCTTGGAACACAGCTTTCCCAGCAGCAATAAATGTCTTTCAGCAGGTGAGACTGCCTGAGCTCCTCTGCGCAACCCTTGCCATCAACCCTGCCTCAGGATAGGGGGCTGGCCTCTGCCTGCGCCCAAACCGGTGACCCCACTGGCCTTCCTTCTCTGCAGGGCTGGGAACAGACTGGGCCAGAAAAGGAAAGGTTATCCCAGCGTTCCTTGCCGGATCACCGGCAGCGAGAGGCGCTCTCCAAGCTCTCTCCTACATGGACACGCTCACAGAAATCCCAGGAAGGAAGCCCTCAGGTGTCCCGGTCTGACCCCGGAGAGCAGCAGGGCAGCAGGAGGGGTGCAGGAGCCCGTGCCCAGCTCAGGGTGCTGCCAGAGGCCTGGGATCCCGGAACCCCCGCCCCGCAGCCCCCCGCACCGACATCTGCTCTGTCCAGGGCTGGGTGACACCCCCGCGAAAGCGCTGCACCCCACAAAAGAGCTGCACCCCATAAGAGCGCTTTCCCCCGCAGGCGCGGGGCCGGGCTGCTCTGCCGGTGGGATGCGCGGGCGGGGGGCGCCGAGCCGAAGAGCATCCCTGCCCTGCAGAGCCCCGCAGAGCCCCCGCAGAGCCTCCTGAGCCCCAGCCCCGCGGGGGAGTCCCGCTGCCCCCGCAGAGCCTCCGCAGAGCCCCGCTGAACGCGCAGCCCGGCCGGGGGCGGTCCGCGACCCCCGGGACCCGCGACCCCCGGGACCCGCGATCGCCGGGACCCGCTGCTCCGCTCCGCTCCCACCGCCCGCCTGGCCCCGAGCACTCACCGCCCCAGTTCAGCCCTGCTCCGGCCCCGGTCCCGGTCCCGGCCCCGGTCCCGGCCCGGGCTCCGTGCGCCGCCGCCGCC
>VZRV01008266.1:914159-946830 GCA_013398115.1 Falcunculus frontatus | reverse complement strand
GGGGATGCTCGGGAGAGAACGAGGATGCGCAGGGGGGTGATGGGGCTGCACGGCCGCTCCCGGGGCCGCCCGGTGCCCCCCCGGTGCCCACCCCGGTGCCACCCGCCCCGGCTGCCGTGACTGTGTGTATGGCTATGGGTCCGTGTTCACCCACAGCATCCCTCGGGAAACTCCCACCGTTGTCCACCAGGGGAAAAGGGAAAACTCCCACCCGTGTCAGGGAGAAGGAGCTGGAGCCCCTCGGCACGCACAGCCCGGCGCTGGGTGGGTGCTGGTGGGCGCTCCCCGACACGGGCGGGGTGGCTGGATTGGGACACTCTGGCTCTTTCCCACCGGCCCGTGGGTCCCGTGAGCCTCAGCAGGTCCCCGTGGAAATGGGGACGGAGCTGAGTGCTCAGTGAGCTCTTTATTCCCCTCGCCCGGAGCCGGGGTGTCTGCACTGGGAAAGGAAACGGCTCAGGAACATCAAACGATTCCCACGAGCCTCCGCCCGGCGCGGGGGTCACATGAAGCACCGGGAGCGTCTCAGGAGATAAAGAGGCTTTGTGGGGCTGGGAGCTGCCGTGGGGGCAGCCACATACTCCCCCATCACCCACAGAGCTGCCCTGGGCGGGGATGGTCCCATCTCCTGCCGGGTCACCCGATGTGGCCTTCCCTGTCATCGTAGGCGAGTTCCAGGACAGACATGGCACGAGCAGAGCACCGACATCCCAAGTGCTCCGCAGCCCAAGACCCGGCTGGGCTCGGCGCCTCCCACCTGCCCCGAGGGGGAGGAAGGAGAGATGAAGGTGCTTTCAGGGTGGACAAAGATCCTTTTGAAAGCTCTGGATTGCTGGAGGTGGGGTGTAGGGGAGAAACGCTGAGAGCAGATGTTCCCCCATAACATTGTGAAGGTTTGGAGTAGTGGAATATGTGAGCGATAAATAAGTTGGTTTAATTTCTCATCTGCCCGACAGGCCCCTTGACAGCTTCTCCTGCTCCCGGCTGCTCCAAAGGTTTCGACAACTCCATGGAGGAGCAGTCAGAGGGGCAGGACCAAGAGCTGTAACTGGGACACTTGGGCTGCAGCTCCAAGGGAAGCCTGGGATTAAAGAAACAAACCCTTCCCCGTCGCACAGGAAAGGCAGGAGCTGACTCAGGCGTCTGGGAATGGGCAGGACAGAAACAGGAGTTTGGGCACACAATGGGTTCAGCTCAGCTTTTGCCATCAGCCAAGCATTTGCTTTGTGCTGCTCTGGGCTTCACTCCCATCATGGCCTGAACTCAGAGTGAAATTTTCTTCACTGAAAGCACAGAGGGAATTTTGATCCATTCGGGGACCTTCTCCCCTGGTTTACCAAAAGGAACATCCCAAACAGGCCTTTTCCATCTCCGGTTTAGGTTTCAACAGCACAGAAAACCGTGAGTGCCACTGAAGTTTGGCTCCAGGGCAGAACAGGGTTTGCTTCTCTCTCAGCTTTGCTTGTCCCCACCCCGGGAATCCCCACAGGCCAGCGGGTGCAGATGTGCTGGAGCCTGCTGCAAACCTGCTGCCCTGGCTCTGGCTCTACTGGACTGGGGGAGTTTGGGGTTCCTCCCCCAAGTGCCAGCCATGGTGGGAACCAGGGAAGCTCTGGGTTCACGGAGGGATTCAGAAACAATGTTTTTAGGGGTCTGTCTCACTGGGATTTTGCACTGGTGCAATTCAGGTTCAGCCCAGCTCCTGGAGTTGTCTGTGCCTGATGGAGACCAGCAGGATTTGCTGGCTTCCTGTGAAAACAATTCCATGCCCCTGCAAGGCAGTGTCCTCTCAGCCCCAGCTGTCCCTTGCTGCAAGGACTTGCCTGTGTGAACACTGGGGAACCCCAGAGCAGGGAACCCCAGCTTGGGGCGCAGGACAGAGGGGATATGGGGACCCAGGGAGCGCTGGTCTGGTCCTTTCAGGGACAGTGGGAAAGGGAAGGTTTGGAAGTGGAGGGGGCTTAGTGATGGATTTCAGAGTCATCTTCCCCTCCCCTTCCTGCACTACGATCCATAAATAAATCAAAAGCTCTCCCTCCAGGAAATTAAAAATAATTTAAGAAGGCTGAGCACAGGACTTGATGCACTGGGGTTTTGGAGCTGGGGATCCTGGGCTTGGAAGGGAGAAGGGTGCTGCGGGTGACCCACTGGAGCTTCTCCAGAAGGCACTGGCACCAGATTACTCCACCAGGGCCATTCCCTGGGGCCTGGATGCCATGCCCTTTCCTGGCCTCAGGGCCTGTCCTGGCTGGAGGAGCCCCATGCACCCAGGAGACTTCCATGGCCTCTGTGACCTTGCACCAGCAGAGTTCAGGGAGAGACACGCCAGAGCTGGGAGCCTGGCACTGGCCATGGTGGAAATCATCCTTCAGTCCCGGGGCCCAGCTCCCCACTCCCTGCGCTCATCCCCCTCAGGGGAGCCGCCGTCTGCTTCTCATCTGCCGCGCGTCCCGCTAACCGCTGCAACGTGCCACGGGCTTTGAACCAAATTGGTCCCAGAAGGAGCCCTGGCACTTGGCCCCGTGCCCGCATGACATCAGCCCCGTGTCGCGGCCATGGCCAGTCCCAACCCCTCTGCCTGGAAGGAGGCATCGGAGTTCAAAACCGCCCGGTGCAAGATGGGTCGGGAATCCGTGGCCTTGCCGGGAGCTGGGGGTGCAGGAGCAGCGAGTGTTGGTGCTGCTGGTCCTCAGGTTCTGCCTGCAGCCCTCATGCCCTCTGCACAGAACCACCCTGAGGATCCTGCCATGTCCCTGAGGGTGTTTTCCAAACACTCCTGGAGCTCTGGCAGCCTTGGGGCTGTGACCATTCCCCAGGAAGCCTGTTTAGTGCCCCACCACCCTCTGGGGCTGGAACCTTTTCCTGATATCCAACCTAAACCTCCCAGTGATGCTCGGATGGGCTCATGCTGGTGTCTTCAAGCCTTGAGCACTCCAGCACCAGCCCACCCAGGACACAGGTCACCCAGGAGCTACCATCCCACTCGTGGGCTCATCCTGGTATCCCAGTGCTGAGACAGGCAGTTTGTCCCGAAAGAGTTAAGGGTGAAACATGGCAAAAAAAAAAAAAAATTACTAAAGAAAAAAGTGCCCTGAACCACATGCGACCTAACCTCCCCAGCGGCTCATCTGAGTTTAATAATGGAGGAGGGAAATCTCCCAAAAAGCTCTCAGAGAAATTAAAGTAAACAGTGTGCTGACCTCCAGCCCGCACTGCCCCGCCGCTGACTTGCTGGCCACGGAGCTCTGCGTTCCCTGGCATTCCCTGTAATTGTAAACACATTCGGGTAAATACAAGGGGAGGGGAGTGAGGGGGTCCTGGGGAAGCAGCTCTCCCCATAACCAGCTGAAACTGGGGCTGACCATCAGGTCAAAGCCATGGGTGACATCTCTGGGCAACGTGGCCATGGATGTCCCTGTCTGTGAGGGCCTTCACAAGGATTGAGGGCTGTGAGGATTGAGGTCCAATGTTGCCAGTGGGAACAGGAGCCACTGGGGCCACCATGCTGCCAGGTCACTGCTGGAAAACCTCTCATTGAGAGCAGTGGCAGGTCCAGATGGAGAGAGGAAGAGGAGGAGGAGGAGGATGCTATTAACAGATTTGTCCTCTTGGCCTCACAAAATTTAAAAACAATGCTCTTATTTTCATAGATCCTGGTCGTTTTTTTAAGCTGAGGAAAAGAAAAGCAACCCCAGGCTGTACAAGTGCTGGCGCTCCTCTCTGGAGAGGGGCCGGAAAAGCCGCCAGTCTGGAGGGGGGAAGCATCGCTGCCAGCCCAGCCCCATCCCTGGCCTTGCTCCATCCTCATCCTCATCCCCGTCCCCAGCCCCAGCCCTCTCCTGCTCTCACACGCAGCATCCCATTATCTGCATTTCCCACAGGATTTTCTGGGGAAAACACCACTTGAAGGCTGGGGAAGGGGCAGAGGGGGCTGGATCCAGGTGACCCCATTTCCCTGCCTGCAGCCCCAGCCCCTGGCCGGTCCCACTGCCTGATGTCTACCTGTAACTCGAATTCATTTTCAATCAGAATCAAAAGCAGTGGCAGATGCACTGTATTTGCTGAAAAATGCCAGGAATCTACAGCCAGATTGGATTTCAGAGGAGCTGGGAATCCCACGTAGGCCAGACCGTTCGCACCAGACTGGGGGTCAGAGCCTGCTCCCTGACCAGCTCCCAGCTCCAAGAATCAGCCTTTGGGTAGCACCGGGAGGAGGAGGAGGTGGAGGAAGGGGCTGCGGGGCCGGGGAGCCCAGTGGAGGTGTGACCCTCCTGCCAGAGGGATGAGCCACCGGTGATGGGGACCTTGGGACAGGCAGCGCTGTCACCCAGCGGGGGCAGAGACCCCCTTGCCAAACCACTCATGCTGGGGAGGAAGCCTCCTCACTCTTTGCTTTCCTAAAACCCCCCCAAAAATGGATTTCTCTTGGCCAAGGGAGCAGGGCTCTGCCAAGGGAGCGGGGCTGGCTCCCGTTGACGTTTCCTCTGCGGTTTATCCGCTGCTGAGCCACGAAAGGGGAATATCGCTGCCGACTCCACCCCTTCCATCAGACCAGGACCCAAAAATCACCATTTCCTCTTGGCCTGTGAATCACTAATAAGCTCCAGACAGAAAGGTCTGATTAGGAAATTGTTTGGGAAATGGAAAGGAAGGGGGAGGGAGGGGCCCTCGCCACAGCCGGTGCCTCTGGGTGGCTTTGCCCCTCGGCGTCACCTCCCAGCGCCTCGGGCGGGTCCCTGCCTTGGAGTCCTCAAATCTGCTCCAGCCACGGTCCCATCCCAGCCTGGCTGCAGGCAGAGCTCTCCAGTGGATGGATCTATTTCTCTTCAAGGATTTGGGGATGAAAATCTCTGTGTACACTGAAGTATGTATTTTTTATTTGCTCACTGTCCCTTGGCTGTTCCGGGGCCGCGGCACGGAGGGAAACATTCCCGTCTTTCGGTACGGGCGGCTGGGCGCTCACCAGCCTCTGGGCGCGGGATCCTCACTACAGTGTCCCTGGAAGGGCTGGTGTCATTAATTGGGAAGGGGATGTGTGACATGTCCTGCAGCCCAGACCCCTCGGCAGTGACGGGACCGTCCCCTCCCTCCCTGCCGGTGGAACGGTGACGGCCACGCAGCTTCCAGCACCCCCCGATTGCTGCACACACGTTCTGACACAGAAAGGCTCCACATTTGGACCTCATAATGCAGAAAAACGTCAGGATTTTGAAATTTCAGCCTTGGACCCAAATCTGATACATTCCAGAAATGCTTTAATTTATCCCTTTGTCACAACATTCAATAAAAGGTTTCATTTCAGCTGCGCCGCTTTGATTAACAACTGTAACAGATTCTAACCTGAAGGAATCCTCTGATATTGCGTCCGTGGAAATTAAATGTTTGATTGCACATAGTCAGGATTTTCTGATGTGGAAACAGCTCCACTAGAGAACTTTGAACAAGCTCTAATCAAGAAACACTTGGAGTTATTTTTCCTTCACCTATAACAAGTCAAAACATCTGTTAAAAATTCAATCAGAGTGCAACTAGCTGAAAAAAAATTAAAATTTGGGGTGTACAGTGAAATGACTGTCCAGGTTGAAGCCAGGTGGGATGGCTGGATGTGGGCTCAGTACTGGTGCCCACCTGGCCAGCACAGGCTGCGAGGAGCAGGGTCCCATGGAGGGATCCCACAGCCCATCCCCTCCTGCCCTGGCATCATCCAGGTGCCACTGTGCTTGTCCCTGTGTCCCTGTGAGCTCCACAGCCCCATCAGCACCTGCCACAGCACCCTGGGGATGGTGGTGATGGCCAGAGGTAGCAGGAGCCACTTGGGATCCTCGTAACAGAAAAATGGAGCAGAAGGTGCCTTTTGGTTTGAAAAGGATGTTTTCCATATGCTTGAAATGCTCTGTGCTTTAGTAAAGATGGAAATACTGGGATTTCCATTGTCTGTGTATATTTTCCTTTCTCTTCCTTCCACTTCCATGGCACGGTAAGGGGTTCATGTCTCCTTAAGCCGTGGGAGAAGGCAGACAGATGGGAAGGAAGAGGGAAAACCAAAATACCATAAGAATTTGGGAACAGAAGCACTTTTCCATGGGGATCATGGCTAGCAACCGCTGCTTTTCAGTGCTGATGCCGGCTGTGCTGTGCCACAGGTTCCCCATGCCAGATGGGGAGTGGTGGCACATTTTTGAGGTCAGAAAGCAGAGTTTTCAGCAATTAGAGCAGCATGCCAAGATAAACCCCCACTTCCTGGTGGATCTGTTCCCATCAGCCATCATCCCAGCGAGACGGACCCCAGAGAGGGGCTCTGCTGGCGGGAACAGCCCGGCAAATTCTCTCTGCATGGGTGAAATTCCCTCTGCTACTGAGGTTATTATCTCCCAACAGGAACCAACAATATCCTTTCATTTAGGCACTAATTCAAACAGTGTGTGCCGGCCGGGGGAGGAAGGGCGCTCGCTGCTCCAGAGCCTTTGAAAAATCCAGGCAGGAGCCAAACCAGAGGGAAAACAAAACCCTGGGATGATGCAAATGGCTCGGCAAGGCTGGGACCAGAGCTGGTGCCAGTGCTGCAGGCTCCAGCCGTGGTGCTGGAAATACGGTGCTGCCAGTGCAGGGCACGGCACAGGGACACACAGGGCACCAGGCACCCTTCTCCCAGCTCCTAGCCAGGGAATGTCATCCTTCAGGCTGTGCTGGAGCCAGGAACCCCATCCATGGGGGTTTTGCCCATTGGCAAAGTCACCTTCTTCACTTAACCAGTGTGTTCAGCCTTGCAATTCCAGTTCCCATCGGGCAGCAGGGTGCAGTAAAAGATTTCTAAACTTCTTGTATCACAAAGCTCGCACGAGGCACCAGGGAAAGCTGGAGTGTGTAACTGAGAACTGTAAAAACATCCTAACTTCCATTTTTCAGGAGCAAACAGGACAAACACAGCAGGGAAAGGCAGCACCCACAACGTGGAGCTCTTCCACCACCACTCCAGCATGGCTGGTGGCCGTGTCCCAAAGGTTGCACCCATCTTGCTCCCCGTAGTTTGTGACGGGACCAGTGTGGTTTGGAATTGCTCCTCAGTAGGGATCTCTGCTGGCATGTGCCTGGCAGCAGCATCCTTATCCTCATCCCATCTCCATCTCCATCTCCATCTCCATCTCCATCTCCATCTCCATCTCCATCTCCATCTCCATCTCCATCCCATTCCCATTTCTGTATCCAGCCACATTCCAGGCCCCATCCCTGTCTCTATCCCCATCCAAGTGCCTGCTGGGATGCATGCCCATTCCCACTGGCTGTCCCAGTGCTAATCCCTCCTGGGCACACCTCATGGGGGCTTCCAGGGGAATATGGAGGGATTTTCCCGTATTTACTCTTCAAGTGCTGCTGTTACAAATATTCACTCCCGTGTGGGGAGAGCAGACACGTTCCCTGACGGGGATATCAGTTGGAACGTCATCTAATTGATTACATGGAAATTGCTGCTGGTGGAAAGGGAAGCCCTTGCCTTGCTCTCGGTGAATTAATTTTGCTTTTGCCATTCTTGGCTGTGCTCAATTAATCTTGTTAAAGTGATAAAATTTTAGCTCACACTTCACTCACGGGGTACCAGGGAGGCTCCTGGAGCCAGGAGGTTGGTTAATCACAGAATAGAATCATGGAATATCCTGAGTTGGAAGGGATCCACAAGGATCGTTGAGTCTGAATCCTGGCGCTGCCCAGACACCCCAACCCCAATCCCACCCTGTGCCTGAGCGCGTCGTCCAAACCCTCCTGGAGCTCTGGCAGCCTTGGGGAGCCTGTTCAGTGCCCGACCACCCTCTAGAAGAAGAACCTTCTCCTGATACCAAATCTAATTCTTCCAGTGATGATGGGATGAGCTCAACAAGGTGCTTTCGTGATCACGATTACTCTGGCACCAGCCCACTCCGGACACAAGTTACCCAGGAGCCAACATCCCACCAGGTTCATCCCAGGCCTCCGGGGTGCCATCCCTGCCCGGGGGGAGCAGGGCCACCGGGATGCAGGATGATGGTTCAGGAGCCTGGGCTGTCCCTGGCTCTGCACCGAGACAAAGAGCGTCGGCTCCCGCGGCCCCCGGCAGCTGGCGCGGGGGGACGTAATCCCACAAAAGTCCTGCTCCGGGGGGCTCAGCGGGAGAGGTGAGGGACACGCCGCCGAGCCCCCGCCGCCGCTGCCCCACTATTGACTGCCTAAACAGTTCTTTGGTGATTACAATGTAAATATAGCTTTTCATGGAGTAAAGGCCTTTTATGGGATCCACACACACTTAACCACTTAACCCCGGCGACAAAAAGAGCAGTGAATGAGCTGTTTAGAGGCTGCTCGTGCAGAAAAGCGGGGCCTGAATAGGATTTGGGGATCTCTGTGTATCAATTGCTATGCTCTGGGGGCCCTCAATGGGGCTTCAGCGTTCGAGCATGTGCCAAAGGGCTCCGTGGGTACGGATGGGGTGTCAAAAAAAAAAAAAAAAGAAGAAAAAAACCAGCTGCTTCTCTTTAATAAAACAATGATTTATTCATAGCAACTTGGGGAACGGGCAGGGGGACACAGGGACGTGCCAAATTGATGCTCATCCTGCTCCACACTCCGGAGAGGCTGAGGGGATGAGCCTGCTTGGGGAACAGGAGGCATGGAAACTCCTGGAGCAGCCCCTGGGGACCCCCAGGGCAGCCCACAGGGACCCCAGAGCAGCCCAGGTGGCAGAACCAGGTCCCGCTGCAGCCCCAGCCAGGTGATAAGAGTGTCCCTGTGGCTCCACTTCTTCACCCCAGGCACTTTTGGAGGGTATATGAGTTGAAGGTTTGGGGACGCCCCTCTGCTCTTCCTCTGCCACAAGGGCACCGCAGCTGGTGTCACCCCTGCCCCAGGTGCAGCAATGGGGCCATGCAGGGGCTGACGTGAGGCTCAGCCTGAGACCAGCCATGCCCAGGGTGGAGCATTTCGGGCTGGGAGCGGGGAACAGGGACCAGGGTAAAAGTCAGGGGTGCAGACGCCCCTGAAGAGCCGCTTGATGTCACCACTCTGTGGCAGGACAGTGGCATCTGAGGGACACTGGTGGGTCCTGTCCCCACCTGGCCAGGCTGCAAATGGGATCACACCAAAGTCCCGACAGGCTGATGAGGCACAGACCGAGTCTGGCCATGGCCCTATTTTTAGGCCTGTGCAGATGGAGGGATGAAAGCAGAGGGGGAGGCAGGGCAGGAATGGGAATGAAAGACAAACAAACGCCAAGCAGATGTTGGGAGCAGGGCTCTTCCCCTCGCAGGATGTGCACGTGGCTCCCGGCAACATTGGCTCAGCCAGTCCCGACCCCAGAGCTGGGGGACCATGGGGGGACCGGGGCAGAGCAGGGAGCAATGTCCCCTTCTGGTTGTCCCCCATCTCTGGGGATGACACTGGCCCTCCAGGGCAGTGAGACACCATCAGCCCCACGCCCTCAATAGTGGCCCTGGCAAAATTTGTGTGAGGATTTTGCTGTAAGGTCCTGCACTTTGAACTAAAAACACCCCATGGCCACCATGGCACAGCTCTTGGGATGGAAGTGTGGCTTTAGGGAGTGGATCCAATGCCCAGCTCACCTGCCAGTCTACCAGCATCAGCCTCACCAGACTGGGGTCATCACCAGCACCACAGTGGGGTTTGGTTTGGCATCTCCAGTTTCCATTCAAGCTGGAGACACCAGCAGTGCTGCTCACAGCCTTTTAGCAGGAGCCATGGTCAAGACCCAGACAGTGGGACAAATCCCAACCCTCCAGACTTGAGCTGGGTGCTGGCTGAGGGGTACCAAACCCACCTCCTCCAGCCATGCCTTTGCCTCTGCAGATGTTCAGGGGGTCTTTGCCAACCACGCTGATCCCATCTAATCCTCCCTTCCTTCCTTTTCTTTTTCCTTTGCAGTGCAGGGGATGGATGGAGTGACCGTGGTGGGTCAGGCGGGGGGCTGGTTGCAGTCACACCTCAGGAGCTGTTATCATATTTTGGGGCTCATGTCATCCCAGCTCGGAAGATCACACACCCTCAGCAAATCCGTAGGTGGAGTAAAGGCCACCAAAACCAGCCCAGCACTGCCTGTGAGCTCATCCCGGATGCCTCACTCGGAGATTTGCACTGCGAGCGTTGCCCTCACGTCATGTGAAATCGGGACCACATGGTGGCTTTAATTGCTTGCTGATTTAATTATCTTCTTACAGCAGTGGCCGGATGGATTGGTCTTGCCTTTGGTTGGAGTGTCTGCGCTGGCCCTGCTGGAGCTGGGATGTGCATCCTGCAGGAAATGCTGGCTGTGGTCAGCACGGCTCTGCCACGGAGCTTAGATGGGATGGGATAGGAAATTTCTTGGATGCCAAAACCTCTCTGTGGGTCATTGGCTGGGAGGTTGCTGAGAGTGACTCATTGAGGCACCCTAAGGCACCCCAACCCTGCCAGCCAGCGGGCTCAGGGTGCCTCAATGAGCCACAGCAATGACCCATTCCACCACAGTGCCAGCCTGGAGCTGGGACTGGGAAAAATCCAGCCCAAGTGGCAGCTCCTGAACTTCACATTCCCAGGCACTATTAGGCCCCTCTGGCCCATCCAGGCTCACTGAGGAACAGGAGGGAGGAAGGAAAAGCCATTTTTTCTCTAATGTGGTGGTTATTTGGAAAGGTTGAGGGTTTCCTTCAGGCTCCATGTAAAGCAGGAATGCGGAAATGCCACCTTTGGCTCCTGAGCAGCTGGGAAGGCAGCATTAGAGCCTTGGTGGTTAATAATTCTTCTTGCACCGAAACGAGTGTCTTTGAAGTGGCAGCTAGAAATTGGGCAGTGCAGGAAGATGCTGCAGGGCTGGCCTGTGTCCCCCTCCAGCTGGGACCTCGGGGCTGAGCCTGGCCTGGCACAGCAGCCACAACCAGCCATGCCAGGATGGAGTGGGACCTCTGGGCTCTGTGCAGCATCTCCATGGCAAAGGTGAGGGCTGGGATACCACAGGTGGCTTTTAGGGTGCGAGGACACACGTGAACGTGCCCCTCGGATACTGATCCCCCGTGGCCACGTGCACAAGCACCATCAAATATTGAAAATCAATGGGCCACTGCAAGGGAAGCAGCATAGAGCGTGTTGCATGAAAACAGCCCCGAGGAGCAGAGAAAAATATTAGCTAAAAATAAAATTAATCTCTTGCAAAGCTGTAAGATTTGCTGATCCCCCTCCCCCCACACCCCGCAATCTTTTATGTCGTTTTCTTTAATTACAGCTGGTTTAGATATCTGCTGCCTGGAGAAGCAGAGCTGGAGTCAGCCCTAAATTGGGCTTCTGGATGATACAAGAGAAAATAACAACCCCCAAGGACTGAACATCTGTCTGCACGGAGCACGCGCAGCGCTGGAATTAATATTAATGACTAATAGTTAATACAGAATGAAAGTTTTGCTTTACAGGTCACCCACTAAACCCTGCAGGTCTCACAGAGCTGTTTTCTGTGCCATGAACTTGACCAGACTCTGCACAGCCAGGAGACCTCCCAGCTGTGGGGGTCCTGCCCTGGGGCACAGGGAAGGGCAGTGACAGGGGGCTGCTCCAGGCTCAGCTCTTGGGAATACAGCAGCAATTGGGGTGTCCAACCAATTAGTAACAGAGGGCTCTTGGTTTTACCATATTCCTTTCGTATTTCTCTATTTCTTGAATTATCTACTCTCTGTCAGCCATCCCTGCTGCTCTCCCTCTCCTGTTTTTCCTTTTCCAACAAGAAAACCCGAAGGAGGAAAAACAGACACCAAAACCATCACCTGCTCTGCTCCCAAACCCAACTAAAACATTTCTTTAGGCCCAAAACCCCTCCCCATCCATCCCTGGGGAAGGGATGCACCAGTCAATGAGCAGGGTGAAAGCCAGGGAGGGTAAATAATTGTGACATGGCTGCTCTGGAAGACACCCCCGTGGGTGCCTGGGGGTCTTTTTGTCCTTTAACCCTCATAATGGGTCTGGGACAACTGATTAGAGGCCCAGGACAGATGAGGTGCAGAGTTCACATGGTGAGTGCTCACCAAACCTGCCCCGTGCTGCCTTTCATGTGTCCACTCCAACATAATTTTTCACATGTTGGAAATACAGATGATTTTAGCCTGGGTCCATCTGGTTTCCCAAATAACCTGTCTATTTGATAAATAACATAAATTAAATTAGACAAGACAAACAAATAGTTTTTTTTCTCTCCCCTTTTCAGTCTCTTGGCAAAAAAGGGAAAGAAAACATAATTCAGTGAGTGCCTTGAGCCCTGAGGAGCCGCACGGCGGCGGGAGCTGGGATTATAAACGTGTCTGCAATGTCAACCTTTACCACGCACCCACGGCCACTCCTCCCTCTGCTTTTAAGTCCTTTTAAAGAATTTCTTCATTATCATTTGGGTTCCCGAAAGCTCACGCTCTCTGCAAACTCAGCAGGTAACATTGTGTATTAGCAGCACTGCTCTCATCGAGGCTCCTGTGGTGCAGTCAAGGATCAGGAGCTCAGATCCCATAGGCTTTATTCCTCCTGTCACCTGTGTGGGAAAGGGAAACTGAGGCACAGAGAGGTGTTATTATTAGAGCTGCCCAAGTGAGATGAAAATCCAGGCCGCAGCCACTTCTGCACCGAAGTCAAACCCAAAGATCACCAATCATAACCCCCAGCTGGAACTGCTCTGAGTTATCCCAAGGCACAGTTAGTGGGGAAAAAAGGGAGGGAAGTGGAAGAAGTGGAATCAGCTCTCCCTTCAGCCCAGGATAGCCCTGCAGACACCATTTCACAGAATCACTGAGGTTGGAAAAGACCTCCAGGATCATCGAGTCCAACCTTTGACCAGCTTCTGCTCAGGGGGCACAGGACCCTCATCCCCACCCCGGGTCATTCCCTCCTTCCCAGCCCGCTCTCGGCACTTCCAGCAGTAACAGGGAGGATTTTTCTCCCCATTAGCACAGCGGCTTCGTGTCAGTGCCAGGAGGGGGGAGCTGAATCAATACCTGAAAATGAGAAGGCAAAGCTGAGTTAATGTGTCAGACAGGAGCAGGGGGGCAGCCCTGGAAAAGCCAGAGCCAGGAGATGGATGGCAGCAGGGCAGGGCAGGGGTGGGAGCACAGGTGAGGGTCAGGCCCAAGCCCCCAGCTCTGAGGATGGTCTGGCACAATGAGCAGCAGCAGCAGTATCTCAGCACATGGCTCAACTCTCCTATTCAGTTTCCAGCTCCCACAGAACCTGTCCCTGGCCTCCTACCACTGCTCTCACCCCCTGGCATGGAATATGCTCCCAGGCAAGGAATTTCTGGGGTGCAATGCAGAGCTTCCAGCAGCAACTCACAAACCCTGAACCACTGCAAAGTTGCTGTGGGGGAAACACAGCCAAAAACCTTCCCATTCCGTGTATTTCAATTTATGAGCCGTTCAGGCTCAACAGTATTTTTTCTACCCTTGGCTCTGGAACAAGGAAAATGTATTTTAAAGGGAAAATTCTACAGGGAAAGCAAAATAAAAGCCATAATTATGGCTAGTAGCATGTGCTGAGGAGAAGCCAGGAAACCACCAGGACTCAGCCAACCCTCTAAAGGTGCTCTTCAAGCTACTACTTTCTAATGCAAAAATGTAGCAATTATAGGTCTCCATAAATTTAATCCTTTGCAATGCCAGAGCATGGAAAACTGCAAGAATTTCCCCTGGAGTCAAGACATAGTTTAAGTTTTAATGATTTTGCCTTACCCCTGTCCCAGAGGAAGCACATTCTCTTGCTGCGCTCTAGTGGCAGAGCAGGAGCAAAATTCAGGGAAAATGCCCAAGTTTATAACTTGAAACGTTTTTATGCAATAAATCTGTGCTGAATTAGTATAACTTTCATATCAGTGAAACACTGATAAAGAGTTAAGTGGGTGTTCAGAAATCTTTTATTTACATTGTTCTTCAAGAAAAGTCTGATAATGAAGGAGGAAATGTCATTCCTCTTCCTTAAACCTCTCACCTCAAATCCAGGTACAGTAACCATTAGAATTGCTGTAATGAACTGAAATAGACACTTCTTAAGACAAGAATAAAGGAAGTTTTGTCTAGGAACTAAAAAATCCAAAACTATTGAAGCAGGAAAAAACCATGTTCTTCAGGCCAATAATTTTATGCAAACCCAAGTGGAAGACTTGAGGAGCTGAAAATCCACACTCCAATAAACACAAGGGGTTGTTTTTGTTGTATTCCAATATTAGTGCAGCTGTTCCTAGTGAAGGGCTGAGTTGTAGCTACAAAAAAAAAGGGCAGCAATGAAAAAATAAAGACATAGAAATAAAAAATATTGGGGAAAAAATCCTCAAGACATGTATACAACTGAGCGAAATCCTATAAATGAATTCCAACTGCCTCCAGAATTAAAACCATGTTTTATTGTAAAGTTGCACTTCGATTAGTACCATAGTTCTTTATAACATACTGTACAATAAAATATTTTACACACAGCACACGAGGCATGTGCTCACGATGTTACAAAATTTACAGCTCAGACACTTCCCCGATGGTGTCGGCACCTTAAGTACATGACATCCAGTCCCAGAGATGTTTAGTCTTAGAGCAGAACCCTGTGCCACCATTATCTGCTCTCCAACACGTTCAACATGTGATCAGAAATGTCAGGAATGCTGGATACTCTGGCTCAAGTTTCTCTTACGCTATTTAAAATAGCTGTGAATGACGGTTCTTTATTAATTCCCTCATCCTGGAGCAGCCCTTTCCTTACTAGCTGCTTGGCAATGGATGGTTTTCTCTTGGATGAGTGCAGCTTCCATGAAAACAACAGAATGGATGATTAAAGATAGTTAATCATCTATCTGAAGTTGGGTAAACCAAAGCAACCCCAGCAACTTCCCCCACCAATGCAAATAAACCCCCCCAAACCTCCTTTTCCTTTCCCCACGTTACTCACATTCTTCCCTCTGCACAAACACATTCATCTGCAAGTTTAAGGACATCAACAGTAATAAAAACTTTGAAAGAAACCCTTCTCACGTTGCCTCAAAAGAGACTGGGACCTTTTCCACAAAGTAAACATTTCAAGGATAAATTAGAGCTTCTTAAAAGGTGAAGCTTAATAAATGCTCAACATTAAAGAAAATAAGACACTGGAGGAAAACACAGCTAAAATTTTGTGCTGCAAGTGTAAACAAGTGTCCTGCCATGGCCACCAGTGCTTCATTCTCTCCCACAGCTGTAGAAATCCCTCCTTTTTTGTGCTTTCAGCTACCTGAGGCATTTCTGTGTCACACCTGTCACACCAATGGCATTTCCGGGTGGAACTGATACCTCTGCAGCACCTGTGAGAACAGCCCACAGTACTGGAAGTTTCTTTAATGCTTGGGAAAGACCAAGTCAGCATTTCATTCCAAACCAGGAATGGATTTTGTGCCCCCATTTGCCACAGAGGACCAAGAGAAAACAAAGCACAAAACCACTGCCTGGAAATTACTGGATCTTGTGAATGAGTTGGCACCAATTTGTTTCCCTGCATGGTGATTTCTGGCAGATTGGCAAACTAAATTGCAGCTGGCAAAGAGGAGACACAACCTTTGGCTCCAAACAGGAATATTCAGCTCTCCAAGTACTGGAAAATGCTTCGGCTTTGACTGGTTTCCTCTGAGCTTTCTACCCTGGGCCGCTTTGCCACTGATGTTATCACTGCAGAAGGGCCTCTCTTCTTCACCTAAGGGGAGTCAAATACATTAGAATACACAACATGTGCAAAAAATAGTTTAAAGTCTGAGTTATGAGAGAATTACGTGGCGTGAGAGCACATAGGGAATATTTAAGACAGCACTGCTCTTAACTGCTTGACAGAGTTCAGTGCCTGTATATTCAAATCATCTCCACAACCGGCAGCACCTGCCACCCAAATCTTTACCTGAGGTTTTGATTTCTCCTTTGCCTCTTCACTCTTCTCTGGGGAAAGTGTATGAAAGACAAAATTCCTCGAATTTCGAGGGGCATTTGGATTAAGATCTGACATTGCTGCCAGTTTCTGAAGAACAGCTTTAGGTCTGTTCAAGAGCGACCCATTTTTTATCTGAAAGGCAAAGAAAAGCTGCATTAAACCACTCTCAGCAACAAGGCAGGCTGCTTAGTAAGTTACTCTTCATAGAAAATCTACTCTCTACTCACATGTAACTACAACACAAACCAGGAGTGCCCAGAATTCAGGGGCAGCTGACATGGCTGTGTTGGGAAATGCCATTTTTGAGAACTGGTACCCACCTGGACGTCACTGGCAGGTCTGAAGGCTTCAAATGGGTTCCTGGGTAACAGAGCTGTCTCTTGTGCCACCACTGCTGGGCTGGCTGGCAGAGACATGGGGAAAAGGTCAGTTTTTGAACTCTTTCTCTCTCTTCTTTTCTTGTCACTTCAATAAAAATCAAGCTCACCTTTCTTCTGCAGGGACTTGGCAGTTGCTTTTTTTGCCAGTTTCATGAATTCACTGTCTCCACCAATTTCTTCCTCTTCCTCCTCCTGCTCCTTATTTTTTTCCTTCTGTAGCAGAGAGAAGACACTTTGTAAAATTGAAAAAATTCATATTACAAATGGACACTTCATTCAGTATTTTAAGTAGAGCAATTATTTTATTTATGTAAATTAATTTTTATTTCCTTTCTACTGTAAGAGGTTATTGCAATTTCGTAGATACTTCATCATTCTTGTTCTATTAAAGAACAGCATCACGTTTAGCTGAGAAATCTGACCTAATACTGAAGTTTAGCTTGAGGAATAAACAATTTCACATCCAGCAATGATACAAAGACTGAGCAAGCCTTTCTGGCAGCTCACCAGTACCTGCTCACGAAGCCACTGCTCTCGCTCAAATCGCTCCTTCCTCCACTTCACTTCTGTCTCATCAAACTCTTCATTCTCCTCATCATTATCTGAATCTCTCTGAAACAAGTCCATCTGTGAAGCAAAATCTAGGCAACAAAACAAGACAGTTAGCTATCAATTTTGAAAGTGGAGGCTAGTAAAAAAACAACAAAAAAACCCAAACCAAAAACCAATCACACAAGCAAGGCAAAAAACCCTTAACCAAACAAAAAATCCAGAATCATCCCCCCAATTTATTCCTGAAATACTTTATTGAGGACCACTAAGTGCTATTTCACACACACACAAGCTCTGTTTCCAATCTTTCTCCCCTTCTATTAACTCTGGATCATAGGTCACACCTATGTTTTTCCATCTGAACCTCCTGGTCCTGCCCGGGCCGTCGCTGTGCAGGTCCCCATCCAGCAGGTACCTCTCCTGATAGAGGCGTAGCTGGCGCTTGTCATCGTCCAGCATCGCCTTCCTACCAGCACAGGAGACAGGGAGAGGTTAATCTGGGTTCTTTCCCAGAGCCAGGGCCTCACACACCCAAATATCTACTGATAATGTCACTGACATGTGGAATTTCTGTATTTGGTTTCCTAATTCCACTTCATTTGGGAGCTCCTCATCGATAATCTCTTCTTCATATTCGTTCAGGTCTTCACCATCATACTCGTCTTCACTTCCCACATCACTCCCCGATAGCTCTGCCTCCTCTTCCATGAAATCTTGCAGTTTTCTATGAAAGAAAGTTGAAAGAGTTCAGTTTGGGAGAGTAACAGCCCTCACACAAATCTTCAGAAAGCAAGATTTATCTTTTGACATAAAATTAACACATTTCCTAAGGATATATAGTAATTTCTCATGTAATTTTTGGAAAGACCAAGCCTTGAGTTCTTGCACACGCACATACTCAGCCTGACCTTATGTAGCACCCCAAATCATTGTCATCCTCCAGACTCCTTGCCAAAGATAATGGCAATAACTGTCAACTCTACGTTTTACTTGCTAGAACAAATAAAATCTTAAGACATGAGGAATGACAACAATATTCTTGCATCCCATTTTTTTGGTCAAAAAATATGTTGCACTGTTTTTATTGTGGCTTTTTGGATTTCCATCTAGAATGAAAATTATAATGGAAATCATCTATAACCCACAAGCAACTCAGTTCACCTCATGCAACGTGACGGCACCGAAGTAAAAAAAGAGAGACATATGAAAATCCAGACCACATAAACATCAGCTAATAATGCTGGAGAGGGAATAATTCCAAACTAAAATTTTAGTGCTATTAATATTCTATTGTCTCTGGTAATTAAGATTTAAAAAAAAAAAAATTACAGTTTTTTCTTCGAGCCTGGTCTATGTCTCAGCAGTTCTTCCTCTTCATCACTCACTTCCGCTTCTTCGGCGGCACTATCTTCACCTTTTTCATCCTGTCAAAGAGAAAGTTTTCAGAAATACGGAATTTCTGAGTGTGGATTGCTTTGTAACGACAGATTCATCTGTTCGTCAATTCAAAACACACTAAAACATCAGGCACATTTCAGAGGATTTGCATTTTTCACTGTGTCATTATATTAAGGAGAGCATTTAAATGATCCAAAGTTTGCTCTGAAAAATGTTTCAGTAGCTTGTTATGGGAGTTGTGGTATTTTGTATTGATGGATATATTAAAAACCTAGGAAGATAAATAGAAATATCCATTTTATGCAGCAGCTGCCTGGCTCCATCAGGTCACACCTCTTCACTTGCAAAGGCCTCATCGTCTGTTAAAAGCTGAAAACCACCAAGTTCTTCTTGTTCCTCCTCCTCTTCCTCTTCCCTAGGGAAAACATAAATGGGAGAAAGGCATTTTCATTTTACCTCCAGTAAAATCAAGGCAAAATTTTAATGCCCACATCAGCTGCTGTCAGGCAGCTCCCTGTGAGCGCTCAGAACTACAGTCTCCCAGCAGCTTTTACCTATAAATGCCCCAAACCCTCATTAGTGTTGATGTTTTAAGATACCAGGTTTTCACTTGTAGAAACCATGGGACAAGTACTAATTCCCAATTCTTCTTCCCCTCTCAAATTTCTCATGGATCCCCCTAATACTCCCACTCATTAAGCCTCATTATCCTTCTGTCAGGCAGCCATACACTTGTCAATTTAGTCCATAAAAAACTCAAAGCATCCAACTTCACACTTGGTTACGGCAGTTTGGCAACAGCCCAGAACAGACTCCAAAAGTCCCACTTTTAATCATTTTTTCTCAGTTTCATGAAAGTTCTTCACTGTTTCTTTCACTATCAGTGTAAGACAAAGAATTTCCCTTCACAGTTGTTCTGGGAAACAGTTTATGCAGCCAATTAGAAAGTAATTGCTGAGCAATTTGCAATATTCCTCCCCTTCACCTCCAAAACAAGGCACACTTTCGCTGACAGCAAATTGATGTCAAACAAGAAAGCACTTTTAAGAGTGAAGCGAGACAGTTACCAGAATAAACTTCTGTAAATTTTAGGAGAGCAATGCTAACCTGTCTGTGGGAAAGGAGCCTGAACAGAGCTCCAGAGCCTCTGCCATTGGATCTTCTATGTCACTGTCTTTTTCTGCCTTGGAAGACACCGAAGAAGCCCATGTTGGAGAACCTGCTACAGAAAGCAATAAGATGGCAACTTATTTCTGCTCCTGAAGTGTCAGAGAACATCCTAGAAATAACAGTGCACATGCTGCCAACAAAGACAAAATGCCACACGTGGCATCAGTGCCCAGACCCAAAGTCACCTCAGCTAAAAACTTCTAAATCAAGTAATAAGCAAAGCTGAAAAGAGAATTCAGGACATACTCTGAGACACGAATTTTCCTGAACAAAGATTGAGTAGTTCCTCCATGTTCTGCTTTTTGGTGCTGCTGGTGTTTGGCACGTGCTCAGCTTGGCTGCTGAACTGCCCAGAACACAGGTCCAGTAACTCGTCCATGTTGGCATCCATGGCATTCTCATCCATGCTAGCCAGTGGCAGCTGATGCTTTGAGGACTGGTATTTATTCCTGTGTTGTCCAACATTCAAGAACCTGAAAGAAAGGCTCTAGTTAGAAAAATCTTGCTGGTCTGCACACCCTATTTCTGTTAACAGGCACAAAACACCATCCTTTACACTCATCACTCACCCATCTGCATCGAGCAGCTGGCTCTGAGTGTCATCTTCCAGGGAAAATTGAAACCTTGACTCCCCAGCCCCTGGAAATAAACTCTTGGGCTCAGGAGAGGCATTATACAGGTCCTGGGAATCTTCTATGGGAAGAGAAGGCTCAGAGGTCTTTCCCGAGCTCTAGTCAAGGGAATATAAAAATATTTAAGTTGTTTAGCAAGCCTAAATTTAAATGCAAGGGGCACTGGAACAGACTTCCCAGAGAAGCTGTGGCTGCCCCATCCCTGAAAGTGTTCCAAGCCAGGCTGGATGGGGCTTGGAGCAATCTGGGATAATGGAAGGTGTCCCTGCCCATGGCAGGGAGTGGGAATGGATGGGCTTTGAGATTCCTTCCAGCCCAAACCATGCAGGAGTCAAATTATGTCCATGCTGCTCCAATACACCACAGGAGTTCACTGACATCATATGTTCTGTAGCCCACATAAGCATTCTAAAAAACCATATATATAATGGTTTTATAACGTGCATATATAATGCACGTATTTTAGATATAAAAACCAGATTATAGCATCTTTTCTTTGATGCTTTAGAATATAAGTTTTATAATGTTGTTTTTATCCATTCCAATGTGGACACAAACCTCAGGGACAGTTTGCTCTTCTGAAATCTTACTGATACCAAAGCATTTGTCTGGTTTGATTTTTTTGATAGATCTGAACGTCAGGATAAAATACATTTATTTATTACCCATTGTGTTAATATAACACACGACCAGGACTGAGAATCTCACCTTGGAAGCAGAGCTGATAAAGCTTGTTCTGAAGAAACCTGGGGAGGGTGATCTGAACCCTCCAGCTGCAGGTAAGAAGCTCCCTCCCCGCGAGGCCTGTTTGTTACAGGGCTGGTAGGATGGGATCATGGAGCCAATGAACTCAAAGCTGCTGTTATGGCTGTTCTCCTTCGCCAGCGTTGGTAGAGAAAATGAATCATCATCCTCTGGAAATAAAAAAATTAGTGCTTAACGGGGTTTTTTTGTGTGTGATCCAGTAAAACCTCAATATAATATTTTGCAGCACTGACACCTTGCTAAAAATTCATTTTGTGGTCATGTTGGATTTCCTTCTTCTCACAGGATGCTTATTATACTTTTTTACTGAATTTCATCTTATTAATTTTGTGTTTCTTCCAGTATTATTTGGAACTTTTTTCCCTCTAGTTTTTTCAAGCCCTCCCATTTTTTCATCAATCTAAATTTTTAAAATCATACCGTATAACTATACAGGTGGTGAAATAACAGAAATACTGAATACCAATCTTAAATAGAAACTTTTACATGTGCTAAGGGAAAAAAAACAAAACAAAACAAAACAAAGCTATGTAGGGCAATAATTCTACTTTACCTAACTTGGTAGGTCCTTTGTCTGCAGTTTCTTCCATTTCCAGTTTCTCATCAGGAAGGGAGTATCTGCAATTCATTAAATAAAAGGTATTTGCTAATAAATTCAGGATGAGTTGCAAAAAAACCCCAAGGTGGCACAAAAATATTTTTAAAAGGGACTTTAAATAAAAACACCTACACATGCTGATCAAACATAAAATTTCTCAGTCACCACTTTTAAGGTTTGGATTATTTACCCCATTTTTGAGGAGCTGTCCTTAAAAAGCATCAATGTAGACTCTGTTGAAGGATGTTTTAGAACAGAATCACAGTGTTCAGATTTCTCCAGCTTTTCTCCATCAATTGAGTCTTTGTCAGTTTCTTTATCACCATCTTCAACGTGTTTCTCTTCTGAATCTTCGTTATCTTCCTCAGCTTCATCAAGCAGAAATTCTGAATTCTAAAACACATCCCCAAACACAGCACAGATATAATGATTATTGCCATTGCAAACCCTACCCCAGGTCAGGCATGTGACCTGTTTGGCCCTGCCAGCAATGAGCCAAGGATTTATAAAAAGAGAAAGGGGCATCAGAATCTCTTGAGCATTTCTATTTGGTTTTAATAGTGTTCAGACAAATTAAAAAAATATTCAAGATTAGACAATCCAAATACTGAATATGCCAACTATAGCAATTTTCTAGCTTCTAGGAAGAATTCTTAGCAATTTCCCCAATTCATAGTGTACAAAAGTCCCATTCCATTGGGAAGAGGAAGTAGAATGGAGAAGCTGATGACGTTATGGAAAAATGTTGCATACAGACCTCCTGATCACCTTCTTCTTCTTCTTCCTCAGACTCATCTGTCATCTCTTCCTCCTCCTCCTCTTCCTCGTCTTCCTCCAGCATTTCCTCATTGTCCAGCTTAAACAGCGCTTGCCGCTTCTGCCGCTCCTCGGTCCTGCGGAGCTTCATGGCCTCCTGGAGCTTGGCCTTCAGGGCCTGGAGCTTTTCACCTGAGCAGGAACAGAATCAGGGAATGGCTGTGTTGGAAGGGACTTTAAAGTTCACCCAATTCCACCCCCTGACAAGGGCAGGGACACCTCCCACTATCCCAGGTTGCTCCAAGCCCCATCCAACCTGGGCCTGGACACTTCCAGGGATGGGGCAACCACAGCTTCTCATGGAAGCATGAAAAATCCAAGGAACCAGTCACAAAGATCTGACTGAGGCTGTCCTACACAGGCCACTGCTATTTAAACAGTCTACCAAGAATTTTTTTATTAAAACAGGGCTATCCATTAGAGGGAACAAACACAGTAATCTCACAGATGAAGATCCCTTCACCTGTATTTCGTAGAGCAGCACTGGGAAATGGAGCATGAGAGAGGAAAATAAAGAAAAAAGTGGTTTTCAATTCAAACCTCACACCACTTCTTCCCCCTCACCAACCTGGCTTTGTGTGGATGGCTTCCTCCAGGCTCTCTGCAGCCAAAACTGCTGGCACCATGTCTGCTCTCAGCTCCTCTTTTCCATCAGATGTTGTCTCCTTACGGATAATGTTCATGTTTATGGCCCGTTCTGCTTTGGATTTCGATGTCTGGAGAGTGTGCTTCAAGAAACGTGCTTTCAGGGCTTCTAGTTCTTTAAATACATATTAATTAAATTAATGTGATAACATGTAAAAGCATTGATTGTTAGAAGTTGTAGTGAGAGTAGGTCTTGAGCTGTTTTTGCCCCCAAAGATAGTTTAAAAGCTAAATCTTTAATATTAAAATATTTGCAAAACCATTCTATTCGACTAATAATAAACCACCACATAGTATTGTTGCTGTAGCTTGTACTTAATTGATGTTAGCTAATATTAAGTTATCTTACCATTGACTACCATTTATCCACAAGACCTCAACTCACTTCCAGCCCAGCCACCAGGCAATTCTAAATTTCTGTTAAGATGTCTCAAAGAATCCACACTACTAAGTGAATGTGCCTAACTGTTATATCACCTAAATATTTCCGAATTTTCCAGTCAAGCTCAGATCAACACTGCTTAGGACTACGACACAAGTGATACCTTTATTTGAATCAGCTTCATCGAGGTTTATGAAGGATTCATTGTCAGAGCAGATTCTTGGCTTGATGGACACATCTATTCCCAGTTCACGAAGTTTATCCAGCTTGGACTTCCTCACTTTTTCAGGCTGTGTCACCAGTCCAGGCCCCACTTGTTGACTGCTTGTTTCACCTTGTACATCTGGTGCTGTTTCCCCTCTTTGCACAAGGGCATCTCCAGATGCTGTAGGAGTTTCACTCTCCTTTTGCTCATCACAGTCAGTGCTCAGGCAGCTGGAGAGCTGCTGTTCCTCTGCGTTATCATCAGTTGTTACAGTCCCTGTAACTGCATGAGAATCCTCCCTGTCCTGCCTGGGCTGCTCAGCACAATCCTCTGGCAACTTCTTCCCTACAGCAGCAAGAGGCTCAGTCGCAGAAGCATCAACATCTCTGGCCAGGTTCTTTTCTGGTTCACCAGCTGCTGATTGATCACCTTCCATTGGCCCATCTTTGCAATCCTTGCTCAAGTTCCCAGTGGCTGCAGATTCTTCATTTAGGGGCAGATGGTATTTAGAAGACCTAACAAAGGCAAAAAGAAACATATCACCCACGGTTAGTGTGAAAGGGAGATGAGGTTGAGGACAAACTGAGAGGAAGAAACCATTTCCTAATTACTGTCATTAATGTGTAGGAAGAGGTGAAGGACAGAAATCTGGAAAACTTCATCGTGAGAACTTAAGGAAGTGTAAAAGCTTTGTACTGGTTACAGTACCACAGCATGAAATTCCCGAGGGATTTTGTGACTACTGTAGCTTCAGTATTGTATTACACATTGTCTTCTCAGAGAAGAAACGGTCCAAGTAAAATGCTGGGGTTCACCCTAAATCTCACTAAAGTAACTCTGCATCAGTAAGTTCCTTCATCTGAGTTACTCCTAGCCCTGATCACTTCAACAGTATGACTGTGTCAGGAGTGCAGCATTGCCTTATGTTAGCAATGACATTCTCCTAATTTCCTACCTTTATGGAATTAAAGGAGCCTGAGAAATTCTGGTTATCCTCAAAAGAAAAGCTAGAGATGCTTAAAGTTCATGAAAAAATTGTATGAGGAAGGTTTAAGTCCTTACTTCAGCAGGGCCATGGCATTTCCTTGACATGCTGGTCGAGGTCTGCGCTTGAAGAAGTCGTGAACACTTTTGGCCTCAGGCACATGATATGGGAGAGACACAGATGATTCTGCCAGAGCAAGACAGTAAGAGACATGTAAAACATCATCTGAAACCTTTATTTGATAACAAGCACCTTTATTTTCATTAGTTACAAAAACACATTTAACAGGTCCTTCAATAAAAATGGTCTTGCACCCTTCAACCCTAGATAAGTCATGTTAGGCCAGAGAAGGCTCTAACCTCTTGGGTAAATTCTTTCAATTTCTCCTCTGAATTTTTAAACAGTTTATACCCCTTTATATACAAAGATTTTAAGTTTTACCTCTAATAAGTCGTTGGGTCTCACTATGTAGTTGTTTAATGGCTTCTTTACTCAACCTTGCTGCTTTCCGCTCCTTAAGGGGAGAAAAGAAAGGCTTCTGAAGTCAGGAAACAAAACATGGGGCTCTCTCTATACTTCTTAAATAGATTATTTTTCCCTTTCAAACAGAAAGGAGTCAAAATAAAGCATCCAGTTTAAAAAAAACAACAGAACCACACTGGGCATACAAGACCACTTTAGTCATGACAAACAACAATACAGAGCTTTAAAAAGAAGAAGACTTCACCTTCCTTCTTGGTTCCTTTAATACAGGCTCCGCATTCTCCTCATCAAATACATGTTTGTAGCCTTCACTCTCAGGAAAACGTTCTTTGTTCTATGGGGCATAAGAAGAAATTCAACAATTTCTCTCAATACACTGGCACTATCAAGGGCAAACACATCAAAAATAACTGTACAGAACCACCACTGGTCAGCAAAGCCAGCAAGTGTACTCATAAACCATCACAAACCCCACATAAGGGCAGATTTCCAAAGCTCCTACTCCAGCATTATCTTTTTAACTTGCCAGGACAACATCCCTCCATCTCTGACAACAAAAACCAGAAAGCTCCTCTCTCCTCTGCCACAGCAGTACAACTCCATTATGGTCAAAGAGAGTTTTAGAACCTGGTCAGGTACAAATTCTTTCAAAATTCAGTAATCACTGAATGATTTGGGTTTCAAAAGACCTTAAAGATCATCCAGTTCCACCCCCTGCCACAGGCAGGGACACTTTCCATTATCCCAGGTTGCTCCAAGCCCTGTCCAACCTGGCCTTAGGCGCTTCCAGGGATGGGGCAGCCACAGCTTCTCTGGGCCCCCTGTGCCAGGGCCTCACCATCCTCACAGGGAAGAATTTCTTCCCAATATCTAATCTAAACCCATTCTCTATCAGTTTGAGAGAGAGTACATTTACAATAATTTTGTATCACAGTCAACTGTTACCTTGTATTGTTTTATTTTGTTTTTCACAGCTGCTCGTATGGATTCTAGGGACTCTTCGTCCTCAGGTGGTTGACCATTCTCCTCTTCCAAGCCATTATCAAAGAGTTCCTTGTCATCCAGAAGGCATCCACTGTCATTGAAGGGAAGCCTCTCACCACCATCCACCTGCTTCCCAAAGAATAACTTACTTGTGTGATTCCTTTCAGAAGGTCCTTTTGGTTTTTTGACATTAATTTAAAATGACATTAAATCACCAAGAGTTAGGTTTTGTACTTCCATAAACTGCAAATTTAATTTAAATGAATCTGCAGACTTTGCAGGTTAAACTTGTATGGTGTTCCATGGATCTCTGGGGATCCCAAACCTGCTGCAGGAATGTGGACACAACACTGAAGCTTTGCAACAGAATAACCGCAAGCAATAATAAATTGAACTTAACTGAGAAATTATCTGAAGTTCTCTGCCAAAACACTCACCTCTGCCACAGGCTTCTTTTCTTTTCTCAGCTGTTTAATGGACTCCATTATTTTCTTCTTCTCCTTCCTTCTTCTGGATTTTCCTACAGCTTCTTTGGCTGGCTCCTCTTCAACATTTTGTTTATGTTTTCTGTACTTTTTCCCAGATTTTAGGGGTCTCTTCTCTTCCGGCTCACCCTCAGGCAAGCCAGACATCCTGCTTGTTTCAAGGTTTGCAATCTGCAACTGGTCCCCAGTGTCACTGTCATCACTGTCCAGCAGAGCCGGGAGGATCTGATGGGATTTCTTGCTCTTCTCAGCAGCAATGTTCTCCTTTTCCTCCCCATTTTCCCTTTCTCCACCCAAAGCATCTTCCTGCACAGACGAGTCTCCATCCTCCCCCTCTTCGCTCTCACTGTCCTGGAGCACCTTCTTGTTTTTTGCTTTTTTACGCACAAAAATCTCTTCCTCTGAATCTGGCAAAACATTTGAAAATAAACCAGGAAAATCCCACGAGTTAATTAACAAACAACCAAATCTACATCTGTTAAATCTCACATACGTCACCATCTACAGCAAATGAGCTTGAACCCAACTTTTCAAAATCCACTTCTCCCCAGAGAACAGCATTTACTTAAAGCAAATAGATGTTACAGGTTTTTAACCTTTAAAAAAAAGGCAAAGCTGAAAATCCTTCACTGGTAGTGTCTTGCCTTGAAAGGGTAATAAAAATCACACTACACAGATTAAACAAAACAGAAAAGAAAGTGAATAAGTGATTAAAACATCCCATTTACTCTTTTTCTTTCTGCAGCTCAATAAACACTTTTCAGTGGTTTAAAGATGCTTGCCCACAATCTGAGCAACAAAGAGCTTGGATTCCTGCAGGTCAAGCAGTGACAACCTCCTAAAAGGTATTTCTGAAACAAAAAAAACTAGTATTGGAGAAAAACAATTCATAGAAATGTTACAGACCTCTGTCCTCGAAGGATGCAGTGCCCTTGCCAAGGGGACCCGGGGAGGCTGTCTCGCAGCTGCCCTGGCCGCTATCAGAGTCGCTGTCCAGGGGTTTCTGCAAGTCTGGGTTCAAATCTGCCAGCGGAAGCTACAAAGCAAAATATGATTTTTCTTACTGGGGTGAATATTGTTTACATAGTTCTGACTCCTGGCATCCAAATTCATTCCAAAACCTTGGCTAAGCCCTCACCCACAATGAAACACGCATGCAGTTCCCTTATAGTCTAACTATCGGTATTGATATTTACATAATTAGTAATATGTAGTATTATTATTGATATTTACCATATTTATCGATACAAATGTATATTCACATGCAGGGTAGGAATTAAAAGCGAGTTCGCGCAGAACAAGCACAGAATCGACATTGGCTGATGTGACTGTATTCAGACTGAAGGACTTTTCTCGTTATTGTATTATTTATTGATTTTTATTCAGACCCGTCAACACGAGCCGAGCAGCCCTCCCGGCATGCACCGCGCCCGCGGAGACCGGCTGAGCGCGGCCTTCCCAGCGCGCCCCGCGGCCGGCAGGGCGAGCAGGGGGCATGCTGGGAGCTGTAGTCTGCGAGGAGGGGCGAGCCCGGTGACGGCATGGGACCGCCCGGGAACAAGGGCGGCGGGCAGGGGTGACTGGTAGCTACTGGCACCGCCACCGGCACCGCTACCCGAACGAGCACCGTACTGGAACCGCCACCTCCCTCTCTGTCCCTTCCGGCCTTCCACCGCGCCACAGCCAGAGGAGCCGCAAGGCTACAGGCAGCCGCGAGCTACCTCCGTCGCCAGCGGGCGGCCGGGCGGCCATGCAGAGCGGAGGGAAGCGGCAGGACTCACCTCAACGGAGCCCTCCGTTGTTACCGGTACCGCCGCCATATCCCGCCCGCACTCCCGCCGCCCGGGGACCGCTTCGAGCCTTCGCGCGCTGCCCCGGCCCCGCCCCGCCCCGGGATCATCCAATGGCTGCCCAGAACAGCACAGTGAGCCCCGCCCCTGGCCGCTTCGTTGGGCGGGGTTCCTTGTAGCCCCGCCCCCTGCCCACGGACCAATCGCGGCTCCCACGTTCAGGCCGCCCGCGCGCACTATCGCGCCGCCTGGCGGCGGGGGCGCTCCCCGCGCCTGGGCTGAGGCGGGACCGTGAGGGGCTGCGAGGGGCCGTGAGGGGACGCGAGGGGCCGTGAGAGACTGTGAGGGGCCGAAAGGGACCGTGAGGGACCGTGAGGGGTCGAGACGGGACGAGAGGGCACATGAGGGGTCGAGACGGGACGAGAGGGCACATGAGGGGCCGAGACGGGACGAGAGGGGGCGCGAGGGGCCGTGAGAGACTGTGAGGGGCCGAAAGGGACCGTGAGGGGACGCGAGGGGCCGTGAGAGACTGTGAGGGGTCGAGAGGGGACGGGAGGGGACATGAGGGGCCAAGGGGGGCCGAGAGGGACGTGAGGAGGCGGAGAGGGGTCGTAAGGCACCGAGAGGGGTCGTGAGGAGACGGGAGCGGCCATGAAGGACCCGGGGAATTACAGCTCTGTCAGTTACTGACATTGTGGGGACGGGGCACTGCTGCCAAAACATTTCACGTTGTTTCATGGATTAAACAGAGCCTATATTTCGTTTTGACCTTCGGGGTATGCTACGTATCATGTCTCCAGGTGACCATGCGGGTGGGAGCACACGAGTCGAGCTCATGGATATTAGATACACACAGCTATTACTGTCAGCAGTGTCCTATTTACAGAATAAAAGATATGCATTTTCCGTTGGCTTCTGTACAGACATTCTCTGAGCCAACCCTACTCATGTCAAGTGAATGAAGCCTCAAATCTTTTGGGTAAATTCTTTCAATTTCTCCCTTGAATTTCTGAGTATACCCTCTACATACAGAGAATTTAAGTTTTACCTCTCATAAGTCATCAAGTCTCATTAGGTTGTTGTTTAATAACTTCTTTACTTAACTTTGCTGCTATACTCTCCTTAAGGGAAGAAAAGAAAGGCTTCTGAAGCCAGCAGAACTTACTGAAAACACATAAGTCAAAGAAGAATTACTCAACAGATGCAAATCATTTCATACTTCGCGGATTTCACAGAATATTCTAAATTGGAGGGGACCCACAAGGATCATTGAGTCCAGCTGAAAGGTGAATGGCCCTTACAGGGATATTCTAGTACAGAGTCAATCCAAGTATGAAAATATTCTACTTTATCCTTTTTCGCTACCTTTAGTTCTGTGGGTCTTTTGCAAGTAGCTGGAGGCAGAGCCCTGAGCTGGGATGAGTGTCAGGGACCCTGTTCTGATCTACAATTGGGTATGTTTGGCACTTTTTCATCATTCCAGTTACTTTGTAGAACATACTGCTAGAGTAATACATTTCCTTCCGAGTCACTCAGTGGGAATCTGCTGTCACTGAAGGCAAGCCCAGAAAAAAAGATACCTGTTCTGGGGTGTTTGATACCAGCCACAGTTTTGGTGGTGTTTGCTACCAGCTATGGTTTTGTCAGGAACAAGGAGCAGGCGGACTGCTCTACCATGGCAGTTCTCATGGAACCAACAAGCCTGAGAACAGAGGAAGTGAGAAAAGCAAATGTCCATGAAACCCACCGCAGACACCACAGTTCTGCTTTCCTCTAGCTCCTGCAGGAGCTGCAGTAATTAATTAAATAATTAGTGTTTAGTAACAGGGGGACAGATGCTGGCTCTGCACAAACACACCTCCTCAGGGCTGTGTTCTCATTGCTGCGTCAGGATGAGAGTCGGAGTCAGCTGACGAGAAAAAGGTGGCAAAAAGATTGGCCTTATTAGGTAATTTCTGATCCCGAGTTGTTACTCATACCTGGCACACAGAGGCAACCATGGAACAGGTAAAACGTTTGCTATTAAGGAGGTTCTAAATTACACACAGACTTTGAGCACTGGATCAGGCACCATATTGAGATACTTGTATTATAAAAGCTGGTTTAGGAATCTGGTTCTTACTAAACACCATACTCCTTCTCCAGCTTGTAGCAGGCGAGGTGTTCAGAAGCAAATCTTCGGAACTAATCCTGTCATAACTCTGGTCTGTCATTCCCAAATCCAGTCTTGCCCATGGAAATGTGCTGTTTTCAATAAAAGGATGGGTTAACGTAGAGAAATAGGGTTCTGACTGCTGTGGCAGTTGGGATGTCTCAATATGTGTGTAATATGTATCAAGTTAATTGAATTTATAATGCAGTAAGTAAAGGCTTTAGTAATCACACTCAACATCTTACAGGACTGAGCCTTTGTGTTGCAGATTTCTAGAGACAGATTGTATCTTTTGTGTTTTGGTTTTTTTTAAAGTACTATTTGTGTAGCCCTACATACATGTTTTTTATACATAGACATGCCGAATAATAGCATGGAAATGTTGCCAGACACTGTGGAGTTTGTTACTGGTCTGGTAAAACTGGTTTTTTCCTCAGGTGTTCATCAGCTGCTGTCAGGGAATTATAAGAGAAATCTCAGATCTGTATGAGAATCTCAGAATTAATTTCATTTTAAAATAGATTTTGATGTTTTAACTTGGAAAATATCAGCCCCACAGGTTAAAAAAGGCAAATAAAGTAGACTCGGCATTTATTATTTATAAAATGTTTTGACTTCTGACTTTCTGGTGAGTCAGCAGAGAGCTGTTGGTTAAACAGAACCCAGGGGGTGCACAAGGGAGCAGCTCGCTAAAATAGTGTAAACTGCTTAAAAAGGCAAAAAGTCCCTAGGTCCTTTATTTAATGGCACGTGGCTGGAAGTGTTGTCTCTTTAACAGAAGACAAATTTACTGTCTGTGAGGATAAGGGGCCATGGCCATGGCAAGGTGCACTCAGGGGCTGAACGCCCTGGTCAGTGGAACACAGCCGATTCCCACCACCAGTGCTTCCCAGGCAGCTCCTGGGTGATGACCATGATTGTGCCAGCAGCTCATGGGTCTCCAGCCCTCATGGATCATCAGCCGTTCTGTGTCCAGAGAGCACCTCAAGGGCTGGTGGTCACAACCCTGAGAGGTTCAGTGCTGTGGCTCGCCTGACTTGTACAAATCCTGTTTTTTCGGGTGCTTTAAACCCCACTGAGGCTGTTTAGCTGGTACTGGGAGTTATTCAGGGTGTCATTAATTGAGCAGGGAGAATTCCCTGGTTTTGGGGAGTAGTGGAGGACTGGCAAAGCTGGAGTGGCATCGCTGTGGGTGGGCAGGCACCACCAGGGTAGCTGTCACCGAGCGTGCTGGAGTTCTGGGTTAATTATTAAACCTGCAAACAGGTGTCAGATTTTGGGACAGAACAGGGGAGGTACAGACAATTCCCTCCTTCCAGGTGCCCGAGGGGCAGCAGCTCTCACCTCTACTGAGGCAGCTCTGGAGGGGCCACATGCATGGGATGCACCCTGGGAAGAGCCAGCAGGTCAGGGAGGGAATCCTGCCACTCAGCCCTAGTGAGGCACATCTGGAGTGCTGTGTCCAGTTCTGGGCTCCTCAGGACAAGAAAGGCAAGGAGCTACTGGAGGGGGTTCAGCAGAGGCCGCAAAGATGATGGGCAGTCTAGAGCATCTCTCTGATGAGGAGAGACTGTTGGAGCTGGGCCTGGTTGTTCTGGAGAAAGGAAGGTTGAGAGGGGACCCCATCAATCCATACCAATATCTCAAAGGCAGGTGCCAAGAGAATGGTGCCAGACTCTTTTCACCAAGTCACAAAATTGTTGGGGTTGGAGGGCACGTCTGCAGATCATCCAGTCCAATGCCCCTGCCAAGGCAGGGTCATCCAGAGCAGGTGACACAGGAACACATCCAGCTGAGTTTCGAATGTCTCTGCATAGGGAGACTCCATGATCTTCCTGGGCATCCTGTTCCAGTGCTTGGCCACCCTCATGGAAAGTTCTTCCTCATGTTGAGGAAGTCATTTAGTTTATGGCCATTGCTCCTCATCCTGTTGCTGGGCACCACTGAAAATGATCTATTTGGTGGTGCCCAGCAACAGGATGAGGAGCAATGGCCATAAATGAAAACACAACGTTTCGCCTTAACATGAGGAAGAACAATGTTGAGGGTGGCCGAACACAGGAACAGGTGTCCAGGGAGGGCGCGGAATCTCCCTATCAGGAGACATTCCAACCCCACCTGAACGCGTTCCTATCACCTGCTTCGGATAACCCTGCCTTGGCAGGGGGGTTGGACTGGGCGATCTGCGGAGGTCCCTTCCAACCCTAAATATTCTGGGATTCCGGGATTCCGTGATTCCGTGATTCAGAGCCGCCACCTGTTGCGGCCGCGGGGCCGCGCGGGCAGCGTGCGCGCTCCCGCGGGCCGGGGGGGCGGCGCGCGTGCGCGAGC
>VZRV01008266.1:897210-914054 GCA_013398115.1 Falcunculus frontatus | reverse complement strand
GGCGGCGAGAGCAGCGAGGCCGCCACCGCCGCCATGGAGGCGCTGGGACCCGGTGAGAGCCGCGGGGGGGGCGCGGGGGCCGCGGCCTGTCGGGCCGTGACAGCGGGGGAAGGAGGCCGCGGGCCCGGCGGAGCTCCCCGGCAGCTGCGGGGCCCGCTCGGAGCCGCCGGCGCTGCCCGGTGCGGAGGAGCCGCAGCGGGTCGCGAAACTTTGCGCGGGGGTTGCGGATGCCCTCACGGCCCCGCTGCTGCCGGGGCTACCGGAGGACGCGCGTCGCCGCAGCGGGTCGCGAAACTTTGCGCGGGGGTTGCGGATGCCCTCACGGCCCCGCTGCTGCCGGGGCTACCGGAGGACGCGCGTCGCTCTCCCCCGGGTGAACGGGACGGGGCTAGGAGCGGGACAGCGACAGCGAGGGGACGGCGACAGGCAGGGCTCTGGTGTCACAGAGATGTGCACCCTGCAACCTGTGCAATGATAAGTTTTATATTTGACATTGAGCTATTTCTGAGAGTTTAAGGTGATACTGTCTGAAAATACGATTGTTTATTTCTTTAACAAACTTCGCTTAAATACTAATGGGTTTTTGCATGTGGCGTTTTCTTGCATGTGTCTTATTCCATGGTTATTCTTCCATCAAATGCCTGCAGAATGTATTTCTAGCCCTCAGTGGCCTGTACACCTGACCCATCAAGTTCCCATTCAAACGATTGGTATAATCGAAGTGATGTTAATTTTGGTGTGATAGGAAACGTTTATTGACACAAAGGTGCAATTCCAGAAAAATCCAGAGTTTGAGGTAGTGAGGGCTGACTCAGAGCCTGCTTAATGTGTGTGATATATCGTGGCCTCCCTGAGTTCCAGCTGGAGAAGCAGATCCTCTTTCAGTTTTGAAAACTGTTTCCTGTCTGAAGCAACTTGGTTGAGGTGCTTAGTACATAATGATTGTGGAGTAGGAGAAATTAAAATATAACAGCACATACAACCCTAGTCAGGCTGATCAGATAAAAATCCTGTAATGCCAGGGCAGCCTGGCTTCAAATGGGAAAACAGTTTTTAGCTGATTCTCTGGAGTCCTTTGAGAAATAACTTTTGGAAGGAGGAGATGTAAGTTTTATCTCCTTTGGTCAGAACAGAGGGCAGCGTTGCTGTGCGTGTTTGCAGAACTTGCCAATACCAAGGGAGGAAAATGGGTAAATATAGTTGTCATTTAATCTCTTGCAGGAGGTCAGTGCTTGCACTTCCTTCAGACTAATTAGCATGGGATTAATGGATCATCTCTCGTATCCAAATAAGCACAGCAAACTTTGATTGCCCTCAATGATTCATGCTTGTCAAGACAGCTGTAGTTTTTTTGAACACTAACTGTACTCCACAACTGGTCTGACTGTGACGGAGCACGATCCGTCAGGCCGGTGCGGAGCCAGGAACGTGTCCTGTGGGGTGTCTGTCCCCAACAGCCCCCTGCCACTGTGGCTTTGCAGAGCTGACGTGGCAGTGGGCTTCAGCTGCTTACATACTCTATGTTCCTTCTGCTTAAAAATATTCCAGGGCTGGTGTCCTCAGGTTGATAATTTTATTTGGTAATGCAGTAGCCAGTGGATGGCTTGTAAATCCAGTGTGGAATCTCCTGAGATTTGGTCCTGGGTTTAATTTATGGTTGTGTTAAAGTTTATTGCTGCACCCTGAAGTGTTCTCAAATAGGAGTCGCCTACCTCTCCTCTCTCCTGGTACAAACTCTGAGCCTTTCTCTTATATGGATGCTAAATTTGCCCTAAGTTTTATGATAGGTTTATTACTGTATTCTAGTGAGACTTCTTGCCCTCTCCTTTGCTACTCTACAACAGAGGGAAGACACTTTGATCACACTGAGCCCTGCTCAGATATAGACAAACCCACAAAAATATACCAATGTCGTTTGCTTTATGTGCAGTGTCAGCTGAGGCTGTGATTGATTAAAAAAAATAGTCAGTTTAATCTTGTTAACATGGTATCTCAGATCTTAACACTTTGAGGAGGGTAACTAAAGGCTTCCCTAGTGACCAGCTTGCATGTGAGTAGTGCTTCCAGAACTCTAATAATTTCCTCCTTAGAGCTGTTCCTGAAGCTCTTTTTTGTCCCAATAAACCATCTCCTCCACATCTGTAGGAATCCATACCTGTCTAATGCTTTCTCCCTTATGCTTCTATTTAAAAGAAAGCCTAAACATTTCCTCACTCCTGTCTTTCTGTTGGACTTTTAAATTGCATCATTAACATCCGAACTTCAAGCCTGTAGTGAAAACAATGACAAAATGTGGCTTTTGTGGCTGTTGGTTTGTTCTGGAAATGGAATTTGGGATGTATTTATCTTTGCATTACATGAAAATACATAATATCTGTATAGTTGCATTCCCTCTCAGGACTCTGTGAAGTTCCTAAGTTATGAATAAATGCCACTAAAATTAAAAAAAAAAAATATTTATGGCACCTACCTATACCTGCTTTAGGGAACACATTTTTTACCTTGAAGTTCTGAGCAGCTGGAAGACAGAACCTCTTTGAATGCCTCTGTTTGCAACCTTGGAAAGCTTAAGATTTCTTCCTGCCCAGTCAAAAAGTCACCCATAGCGCACCTGAGAGGTGCATGGAGTGAGCCATCACATCTCATACGTATATATTTGACTTTCCTAGGGCCCCCAACAAGCCTTTTCCAGCCGCCCCGTCGCCCAGGCCTGGGCACTGTTGGGAAACCCATCCGTCTCCTGGCCAACCACTTCCAGGTTCAGATCCCCAAGATAGATGTTTATCACTATGATGTAGATATCAAACCAGAGAAACGCCCCCGAAGAGTCAACAGGTAGGAGTTATTTAATAAAGGTTTAGTGATTTAAATGAACTCTATATACCTGAATGTAAGGAAGCTGTGCATCCTAGGAATTCTCCATCTGCTAAAGACCTGTTTGTGTCTGTACTGTGGTCAGCAGCTGCTTTTCAGTGAACTATAATATTCTTATGAAGATGTGTTGCAATTGGCCCATAATCTGGAAGGCTCTGGGAAATGTGCTGAGCATTGACCTCCAGCTGGTTTTATTTTACAGTCTACAAATGAATGTCCCTGGTAATTGTTACACAGTCTGTTACACAAACGTGTAGCAGCTGAGGGGATGTATTTCAGCTTGTAGATTTTGGAATCCACGTGTGGATCAATCCATGGAGGGCTCCTACCCACGCCAAGGCAGGTCCTTGTGTCTGCTCCTATGTGTGAGCATCTCTCCAGATTCCTCTGCCTGTTTTGGCTGTAGCTCTGCTGACAGTACAGATACCTGTACCGACACCTGTGTGTGCCACTTGGGTGTCTTAACCTGGAGGTGGCATTTACAGCTCCTGGTGTGACCTGGGGGTGCTCCTCGTGCATTATTGTTTTTCATATCTTGCTCCTTTAAGAAGAAGTAAAAAACAGAATTTTAAATTGTGTAAGCCCATTGCTGAATTTTCTGTTCTTCCACTTAACTCAATGAATCACTCCCCAGGGAGGTGGTGGATACGATGGTGAGGCACTTCAAGATGCAGATATTTGGGGATCGGCAGCCCGGGTACGATGGGAAGAGGAACATGTACACGGCACACCCCTTACCCATTGGCAGGGACAGAGTAAGTGTTGCTTTAAGTTTCTATGGGAAAACTGTTACAGTGTCATTGGAAAAATGTTCTTTTATTGATGTAAACCCAAAACACTGTCACATCTATTGGCGTAGTCTTGGAAATGACAGGCAGGGCCAGTCAGGGTCTCTAGGAGCTCACTGGTGTTTTACTGAAGTTTGTGTCTTTGGGTTTCTAATTCCCAGCTCTTCAGCTGGAGAATATCACGGGACATGAGAACTACATTGTGCTCTTACAGCTGCACAGAGACTATTTTTCTTTCACCCTGGTGGGAACTTCCCTTTTCCCTGTTCTGACCCTTGTTCTGCTGCTGAATGATAAAGTCGTTATAGCTGACTCTGACTCTGGTTGGGTTTGGCTGCACTGTGGAGATACGTCCTCCTGTTCCATGGGAACAACTGGATCAGCTGTTCCTGCCTTGCATGTGGACCCGAGCTCTAAACAAAACTTCACCCCATCTACTGATCTCCCAAGGGATCTGGTCATTGCTGTGCCATGGGGGATGCCCAGGATGAGTTCACAGTTACCCTCTGGGCTGTGGGGTGTGAGAGTCATCCCAGGTGCTGTGCCAGAACTCTGAGATTTATGTTTCCCAGCAAGTCTCCTTTTTGACCAAAAGGTTTTCTTGCCTTCCTATTTGGTTCACAAAACATCTTGCTATTAATTGGCTGACTTAAAAAAATGACTCACCGTTCTCCAGAGCTTTGATGTCACCATACTAATTACTGCTTAAAATTTACATTTAAAGATACTTCAGTGCAGTTTCTCAGATGAATAAATGAGAAACTTTCAAAGTCCTGAGGGAACCAATTGTAATATTTTGAGGTCATTACACAAACTAATCGTCAAAAATACAGATTCAAAGGACACCTAGAAGAAAACTGTACCATTGCTGAGTGTTGTGTCTGTCTGCAGTCCATAACAAAAGCTTGTGCTTAATTCTCTTGTGCCCATGGCAGGTGGATATGGAGGTTACACTTCCAGGAGAGGGGAAGGACCAGACATTTAAGGTTTCCATTCAGTGGGTGTCAGTCGTCAGCCTTCAGATGCTGCTGGAAGCTCTGGCAGGGCACTTGAATGAAGTTCCTGAAGATTCTGTACAGGCACTGGATGTAATCACACGGCACCTTCCCTCCATGAGGTGGGTACCTGTGGGGCCATCTTGACTGGGTATGTCTCCTACCTATCCTAACATTTGTGTTAGTTATTCATTGCTGCTGCTCTGCTGCCCATTACACCTCTGGTAGAAGGGATGTGGGATACAGCCATGTAATTCAACACCTGCCTTACAAATTTGCACTAGAATAGGGAAATGTGATCTGAACTAAGGCCTTGTGTCTGCTGGTCATGTTTCTAACAGGAATTTGCTGTACCCTTTCCAGCTGCACTGTCAGAAAAGGCTTTATGTGCTTGCCATAAGTGAGCTCTGACAGTTATAACATGCTGTAGAAATTTTTTAAACACTATAGGTGTGAATGTAAAAAATATATCAGAAAGAAATTATCAGAGTATTAATTCTCTTATTTTTTTCAGGTACACCCCTGTGGGTCGCTCTTTTTTCTCCCCTCCTGAAGGTTATTACCACCCCCTGGGAGGGGGCAGGGAGGTCTGGTTTGGTTTCCACCAGTCGGTCCGTCCTGCCATGTGGAACATGATGCTCAACATCGATGGTGTGTAGGAGATTCTGTCTCACTCATGTAACAGAGTTCTTTGTGCTTGTCAGTTAATTGTCCTATCTTTTTATCTTAGTGTCAGCGACTGCTTTCTATCGTGCCCAGCCTATTATTGAGTTCATGTGCGAGGTCTTGGACATCCAGAACATCAGTGAACAAAGCAAACCTCTGACAGACTCCCAGCGTGTCAAGTTTACCAAAGAAATCAGAGGTAAAAGCTTGTCCTAAAGCTGCTGCAAGAAAATACTGAAACCTGCTCATACTATGTTGTAATGAAAATTTGCAAGGCACGTGGGGAACTGGACTGTTCCTTTTTGCCTTCATCCTCCTCAAAGGTGATTCCTGTCCCTGAATTTATTTTCTGTTGGGTTTTCAGGTCTAAAAGTAGAGGTTACACACTGTGGCCAGATGAAGAGAAAATACCGAGTTTGCAACGTTACCCGGAGACCAGCCAGTCACCAGACGTACGTATCAAGCACTGCCTGACAGTTCTTAAAATCTTCAACCTATTAAAGATACCTGGAATATATTTGTGTAGAGGTTTGAGAGCAAACCAGTGAGAGACTCCAAGTCAGAAATACAATTTAATAGGGAAAAGTAAAAATAAATGCAATAGTACGAAGAAGGAAAGAAACAACACTGACAGAGTCAGAATACAACCTGGCACCCTGTTGGTCAGGATGTTGGTAGCAGTCCAGATGAAGTGGTCCTGTTGAAGCAGTGATCCTGTAGAAAAGAGTCTGGTCTTCACCTGAAGGTCCAGTGGCATAGCTCTAGTCCTCCGGGAATCCCGTAGGTAAGGGCTATCTGTGCTATTCCAAACCTCTGATTATATACAGATGGGAACTCTCAGCTCCTCCTCCTGGGCGGAGCCTCTCACAATGGGATGGTGAGTCCCGAGGCAAGGCATTGATGGGCCCATTAACAGGAGATAACCCCCGGAGGGAGTTATCAAGGGTGAGTCATGGTAGCAGATAACAGACACTGCCCCACCTGTTTATGAAGATGGTGATAGAATACATGCTTTTGGTTACATCTTATATTGTAACCTATGACAATTTGGTATATTGTTTATGCAGGAATAGTTGATCCTGAAGGTGAAGCAGCTGTGTGGCTTTACAGGAATGTTTAGTATTAGTGGAGTAGAGGAATAATGTGGGTTTTGACTGCTGCTTTATTTCCTTCAACCCAGGAAAATTGAGTTATATCCTGGCTTTTAAAGACAGGTGTCAAAAGCTCTCATTTTTAGAATAGCTAAAATACGAGAAATTCAGTATATAGACTAAAATCTTTTCATGAAGAAGAGATCCAGTAACAAAGGAAAATAGAGATCTGCTAAAGATAGCCTGGCATAGGTTTTTCATACCATTTTTTCCTTTAAAAAAATCTGACAAATTCTAACCAGAACAAACATCATTTCTAGGTTCCCTCTGCAGCTGGAGAATGGGCAGGCCATGGAGTGCACAGTAGCTCAGTATTTTAAGCAGAAGTACAGTCTGCAACTGAAATACCCTCACCTGCCCTGTCTCCAAGTGGGACAGGAACAGAAACACACGTACCTGCCACTGGAGGTAAGGATCCAAGTCCTGCACTGTGGTGTGTCCTCTGTTAAACAGTGTCACAGCACCTCTCCCTGCTCCTGTGCAGGTGTGTAACATCGTGGCTGGCCAGAGGTGCATCAAGAAGCTGACAGACAATCAGACATCGACCATGATCAAAGCAACAGCCAGGTCTGCCCCAGACAGGCAGGAGGAGATCAGCAGACTGGTGAGTACTTTTCCAGCTACGCGGTCTGTGTTGTCACTTCTCATGGCATTGGAGCAGAGCATTCTCAGAGTATTGGAGCAGGTGATGATGAGCAGCATGACCAAGAGAGAAGTAAAAAAAATCTGTCTTGGTTAAAACAAATCCCTTCTAAACAGAAAGGCTGTTGATGGCAAAGAGGGCAGAGTCACCTGAAGCTTCAGTGTAGTGACATCAATACATGTCTTGTCCCCAGGTGAAGAGTAACAGTATGGTTGGTGGGCCTGATCCGTATCTGAAGGAGTTTGGAATTGTTGTCCATAACGAAATGACAGAGCTGACAGGCAGGGTTCTGCCAGCCCCAATGCTGCAGTATGGAGGCAGGGTGAGTTTCCATGTCTTGTAAAACTCCTTATCCTGAGGTTAACGAAATTCATGAGGTATTTTGTGTATCTTCTCATGAGGCTTCCTCTGGTGGGCTACAGTCAAAACAGAGCAGCACTTTATTTCTAATTTGCCTTTGGTTTTTACCTAGAACAAGACTGTAGCCACACCAAACCAAGGCGTGTGGGACATGAGAGGGAAACAGTTCTATGCTGGCATTGAGATTAAAGTTTGGGCTGTTGCCTGTTTTGCTCCTCAAAAACAATGCAGAGAAGACTTGCTGAAGTAAGTATTTTCCTGTTTATTCAGAATTCTATTTCAAGGTGTATTTTTCTCATGTTTCTGAAAGGTGATATGTGGTATAAGTTGATTTTCCCCTGCCGTTCAAATTACCCTACAGAACCCTTAATTAAGAGGTTGTGTGAACCAGTGATTGGTAAAAATCATGGTTGCAATAATGCTCAGATAAATTAGGTGGATAAGTAAAAACTTACCAGAGCATCAGTATTAGTTTGGGAATCTGCCTCAGGATATTCATCTCAAATGTCTGTTTCTGTAAGGCTTGTAAAATTACAGAAGCTGATGACCTTCCTCAGAGAGGATTAGAGTCGTATTAGTGAGTTCCTGATGGGGATAGAATTGCTACAAAATAATTACTGTAGTGCTGTGAAATAGCAGAAATAGCTTATATCTGGTTGATAAAACTGATGAGTGAACCATAGTGAAAAGGCCAGGACAAATCCACTTCTATTTCAGGAGTTTCACAGACCAGCTGCGCAAGATCTCCAAGGATGCTGGGATGCCAATCCAGGGCCAGCCCTGCTTCTGCAAGTATGCCCAGGGTGCAGACAGCGTGGAGCCCATGTTCAAACACTTAAAGCTGACTTATGTTGGCCTGCAGCTCATCGTGGTGATTCTGCCCGGGAAGACGCCTGTGTACGGTATGGAGAAGGGGCTGTAAAGTGATCAAGAGTTGTACTGCAAGTGGGTGGCAGGAAAGAGGCAGAGGAGGTAATGGGTTCTCTTTAAAAGGGTGTTCTGGAGCTGGTTTGTCAGGCCTGATTGGAGAACTTGTGTATTACCAAAGAGCAAACTGAACCTTTGTCAATGAAGTTTCAAGGATCTGAATTACAGTAGCATTTGAAAAAAATAAGAGCAAGCAGGAACCACTGCCTTGTTTTCTGTCACAGCTGAAGTCAAGCGGGTTGGAGATACTCTTCTAGGCATGGCCACACAGTGTGTTCAGGTAAAGAATGTGGTCAAAACCTCACCACAAACGCTGTCCAACCTGTGTCTGAAGATCAATGCCAAGCTTGGGGGAATCAACAATGTGCTGGTACCTCATCAAAGGTGAGATTCAATCAAAAGCTCTTAATAATTGCATTGTCAAGGAAAATGGTGTTGTTTTGTTGTGTTTGCTAAAATGATACTTTTCAAAATAAAACACGCTTTAGAAATTCCCACAGTCTGGAGTGGACAGTGGAGGATATGTCTGCATTTGGAGTGTTCCCAGTAAGCCCTGAGCCAAGGGGAGTCAGAGCCATCCAGCAGTCAGAGCCACCAAGCTCACCAAGGTTTTTTTTCCTGTCTCTTTCCTGCCTTTGGATTCACTCAGTCTACCTTTTCCTCTTGCCACCTCCTAAAGCATCCTGTGTTTGCTTCCAAATTGAAAGAGAAGGAGTGAGGAAGAGTGACTTGGAATCAATGCTTGTAACTTGGTCTGCCTTTGACTCTGTCCTTGTCGCTTTCTGTTCTTTCTGGACTGCAAGTGCTTGAGGCAGCAGACTTTATCCTTAAAGATTCTGACAGGTTTTAGTTCTGTTCAGTGCTTTGGATGCACCTTCCTCAGCTGTATTTTTTTTTTTTTTTGTTCCTGGCCCTCCTTCTTTTTGGTGTTCTTATTTATTATTGTGAGTTGATAAGAGGCCTAGAGCACCTCTTCTTTCAAGTCAGGGCGAGAAAGTTGAGGTTGTTCCACCTGGAGAAGAGAAGGTTGTGTGAAAACCTCGCAGCACCCTCCAGTATCTGAAGGGGCTGACAAGGAAGCTGGAGAGGGACTGTAGTAATGGGTTCACACTGAAAGAGAGTAGGACTATATTAGAGATTAGGAAGAAATTCTTCCCTGTGAGGTGGCACAGGTTGCCCAGAGAAGCTGTGGCTGCCCCATCCCTGGAAGTGTCCAAGGCCAGGAGGGACAGGGCTTGGAGCAATCTGGGATAGTGGAAGGTGTCCTTGCCTGGGGCTGGGGGTGGAACTGAATGGGCTTTAAGGCCCTTTCCAACCCAAACCCTTCTGGGATTCTGTGATTCTAACTAATAAACCTTAATCTTATCAAACAGGCCCTCGGTGTTCCAGCAGCCAGTGATCTTTTTGGGAGCAGATGTCACTCACCCTCCCGCCGGGGATGGGAAGAAGCCATCCATCGCAGCCGTGGTGGGCAGCATGGACGGGCACCCCAGCCGCTACTGTGCCACGGTGCGTGTGCAGACCTCGCGCCAGGAGACCTCCCAGGAGCTGCTCTACAGCCAGGAGGTGATCCAGGACCTGACCAACATGGTGCGGGAGCTGTTGATCCAGTTCTACAAATCCACTCGTTTCAAGCCCACGAGGATCATTTACTACAGAGGGGGAGTGTCGGAAGGACAGATGAAACAGGTATTGTCTGATACTTTTTTGTTGCTTGTGAAAAATATGGTTATGTGGATTATAAGGGATTGACCCTTGAAAAAATATATTTATTTACGTGGATTATATTTGTTATTGGAAAAATTAAGTTTCCTTGAATTGTCCTGGGCAAGCACAATGTACACTTACCCGTCTGATCATGTTCCTTATGACGTGGCATTTGTACACAGGAAAAAAAGTAATCAAATACCTACTGAATTCATCACATAATAGTTAAATCTTCTGCTTGTAGGTAGCTTGGCCAGAGCTGATCGCCATCCGGAAGGCCTGCATTAGTTTGGAAGAAGATTATAGACCAGGAATAACCTACATTGTTGTGCAGAAAAGGCATCACACCAGACTGTTCTGTGCCGACAAAACTGAAAGGGCAAGTACTGATTCCATGAGGGGGAGGTGATGGCACAGGAAAGTGGGATTGTTTGATTCATTGGGGTGGGATCCATCTTGCCCACTAAAGCTGTACAAGCAGCAGCAGTACTGGGTGGTAACAGGCTTTCTCTACCAAAATAACCAGTTCCTCCCTTTTTTATTGCTCTACATCAGATGGAACGGCTTGTTCCCCCTTTTGGAATAGGTGTGCTCAGTATCCCGGTATTTGTGTACCTGGAGCTGTAGCCTGGGTTTTTATAGTCCAGGATTCCTGATGATGAGCTGACCTGGCTGTTCACTCTGTTCCCTGTTCTGTCTCTAGGTGCATCTAAGATAGGCCTGTGGCACAAATCCACAGGCCAGCTGAGGAACCTTCTTTAGGGAAGCACTTGATCTGAGGTTTGCTTAAAAACCCAGATCTCCAGGGTGTGAGGGCAAACAAGGGTACGAAATAAATTTATCTCAGGAATCTGCATTTTCAGATCCTGAATTACTTGTGTAGGCTTTATCCCACTCTGCAGTTTTAATGGTGCTGGCAAGGGTTTTATTTTCCTCTGATGACACACCAGCTGGATTTGGTGAAGTTTCTAAAAATGAATTCACAGAGAACATTTTCATTCCTGCTATGTAAACGACCTTAATGTTTTTTCACCTTTTTGAGCAGTAAATTTTCCAGCAGCTTTCAATGGAGCCTACCTTTGAAGGCATTTTTGGGTCACTTCCAAAAAAGCCCATGGACTAAAAATAAACTTTTCTCACCAGGTGGGTAAAAGTGGCAACGTACCAGCAGGCACTACTGTGGACAGCACCATCACACATCCCTCTGAATTTGACTTTTACCTCTGTAGCCATGCAGGAATTCAGGTAATTTCAGCTCTGCTGTACTCAAGCTGTGGGACTCAATCCTTGTAGTTGTCCCCATGGGAAATGTCACTTCTGTTTGTCGCTTGGCAGACCCAGAGTGTGTCGGTGCCCGCTTGGCACTGACTCCTCGGTGCCTGCTGGAAGGTGCAGCCTGCAGGTACCGCCTCTGTCCTTGCTGCTGCTCTCCAACTGACTGCTCACCTGTTCTCTGCAGGGAACCAGCCGGCCCTCCCACTACCAGGTGTTGTGGGATGACAACTGTTTCACAGCAGATGAGCTGCAGCTGCTGACGTACCAGCTGTGCCACACGTACGTGCGCTGCACCCGCTCCGTCTCCATCCCCGCGCCCGCCTACTATGCCAGGCTGGTGGCCTTTCGGGCCAGGTACCATCTTGTGGACAAGGATCATGACAGGTAAGGAATGGCTTTGTCATCCTGGTAGGCAGGTAGTGAAGCTGAGCTGTGCTGTTTGTCCCAGTTGTTCATGGGTGTGTGTCTGCTCACAGCGCTGAGGGCAGCCACGTGTCGGGGCAGAGCAACGGCCGCGATCCGCAGGCACTGGCCAAGGCCGTGCAGATCCACCACGACACCCAGCACACCATGTATTTCGCTTGAGAGCACCTGGGAAGATAAGGCAAAACAACAACCCATGCAGTCCTGAAGTGTTTGGAAGCCTCCTGCTCTATCCAGGGCCGGGGGATTTCGGACTGCCCACTACCAGCAGCTCCGGACAGTCGCACTGAATCTGTTCTTCACTGCAACGTCTGATGCACCAACCCAATTGAGCCATTTGTTTCATTGTTTTCTGTACTAGAAATCCATAGACTTGTCTTTTCTGATGCATTGGACCGAATTTTTACCTCAAAGCGCAAAGGCCGATCATCCTGAAATTTTTCAAGGACTTGGCACGAAAGGTTTCTATCAAATCTTTTGCTAGCTGTGGTTTTTCAGTTCTCCTCATCCCATGAGCTGACGGTGACTGCTGCCCTGTCTCCGTGCCCTGCTTCGTGAGTATGATGTGATGGCAAAATGTTTTATCCAGCTTGCTGTAATCCTTCTGTCGTGTGGGGCCATAGATTTTTTAATGGAGATTTTAGACTTCACTACTGTAAATGCCTTTTAACAAACATAACTTTCACAGGTATTGCAGTTTTTTGTCAGTTTTACTAATTATCTTTTTAATCTCTGCAGACTTGGGCTGCAAAGCAATTGCACTATACTGCGAGTTAATAGGTGGTTCTTGTTCTGTGAATGTGTAATATAACCAATAGTGATGCCTGTCAGTAGATTTTAATGATAATGGTTATAAATAATACTGCCATGGTATCGTAACAAGTACTGAACCATCATTTCCCCCCTCTAAAAATGATAAAACAAAAAAAAAAAATTAGCTTTTAGGTATTTTGCAAACTTTTACAAAAGTGCCCACTTTATGCTGCTGTGTGGTTTGATAAATCTAAGTGATTTTAAAACTTTTTTCTCATAGAAGGTTTAACTTTGGCAATAAATCTTTGTTTTTTAAGCCCCCCCAACAGTGTAATTTTCTAGCTGAGGATTGTGCATGAGTTTAACCAACATTCTCGTGTCGTTTTCTGAACACACAATTTGGCAGTTTCTGAAACAAATTAGAAAAGACGCATTTCCATGCTTTTTTTAAGAATTATTTTTAACTGTTTTATATTCACTGTTGGTGTCCTGTCTACAACATTTTTTATAAGCTTGGAAACTGGGTGTTCCGTGTAGGAAAGGCCAATGTGTACAGTCAAAATGTATTGTGTGACAGGCAACCTGAGGACTAGTACCAGCATTTTGAACTGTTTTTTTCCTGGGAATCTGGGTTGCCCACACAACTGCATTTACAGCATGTTGAACCTGTGTGAGTCTCAAATGCTGATTCTGTCCCAGCCTAGAAATTAGGGTTTTTAATCTGCTTGGCTTTTTTCAGCTGCAACCTGTAATCCAGAACAGGGACCTGGTTTCCCTGGTATTCCTGTAATCTATGAACTTAGTAATTTAAGACTAGATTCCTTATTATATACCTGAGTTAGTGCAGATTAAATCTTATTCCTAAACTGAGGAGGAGTTTGAGAAGCCCAAGGATTGCACTGTGGTCTCTGATACTTGTGTGGGGTTTGCTGCTAAGTTGTCTGCTGTCCCAAAGCTTAGGAACCAGCCCCCTCCAAATTTCAGCAATAGGAAATGCTGTTTCCTTCAGTCTTTAAGCTTGTAAATAAATGAAAGTTTACATTTCTAAATGCTGTTGTTTTCAGTTGTACCAGAGTACACTGAACATCTTCAAACAGTTTTATAACCTCCTTGCCAGTAGTACGTCTCATAAATTAAGTTTAACCTCTTTTCATTTCTGTTGAAAATGGGACTGAAGTGAACCCTGCCCCTGGCACGTGCCAGGACGGGTTTAGATTGAAAAAAACAAAAAGATTCTTTTTAGTTTTTTAACTTTTTTTTTAAAGAATACCTCATTTGTGTAACAAAATCAGGACATGTGGGTGGGAGACTGACCGCTGCTTTTCTCAGTACTCGTTCAGGGAGAAGACACAAAAACCCTTTTTAGAGTGAACTCTGACTGACCCAACACACACGGAGAACTTTGGCACCTTGAAAAGCACCTGAGCACCTGTTGGAGGTGGTAGGATCCGAGATCCCTGATTTGAGTTTGTGCACTAGGAATGGGGCTGGTTTAACAAGGGTGCATAAAAAATGAACTTTATCACCAATTAGTTGTCCAGTGCCAAGCACTCCTGGTTGAGACTGAGGGAAGGGAGAGCCTCTCCTTGGTTTGCCTGTGACTGGATATTTGACCTCAGACCAGGTGGAGCATCGGCCCCTGGCGAACCCTGGGCCAGCACCTGCACGGGGCTAGTGTGAGCCCACCCCGGGCACAGGGCTGGAGTTTTGAGGGGAAAGCACTGAAGTTCAGGATCCAAGTTGCAGCAGTGCTGCCCTAGGCAGGTCTGAGCCCAAGTCTGGAGGACTTGAGGACCTGGGTGAGCCCTGTGGGCCTGAGTAACTCGTTCTGCATGTGTCAATCAATGGGAAGATGTGCATTCTGTAGCTGTAGTTTTAGGGTGTTTTGATTTCTGTTTTTTGGGGTTTTTTTATAAATAAAGCCTGTTGGCCACTGTTTAGCTCTGTGGTGTGAAAGATTTTAAATGTAGCAAAGTTCAAAGAGTTGGGGAAGGGGGTGGTTGATATATATTAAAAAATATATATATAAGAAAAAGGGGGGGGGAGAGGGCAGAAATCCTGTTTTCCACCCGGTTCTGCTTGCTTTGTCCCTGCTGAGTTCTGAACAAGCTCTGGCAATCCCTAGTTAGCCTGTCTCCACCAGTCTGGCTCTTGTATTGCTGTGAGTTACCCAGGGTCGTGCCCGGAGATACATCCAAAGGGCGCAGAGGTCGGTGGACGGGATGTCCTGTGTCCACCCTCACTCGGCCCTTCAGATGGGGAAGGGCCCTCGTTCAGAGCTGGTGTCTGACAGCCCCGACCCCCAACCCCTTTGTGGATGTGCTGTAGGAGTTTTCTTGCTCAATAGCGAGGGAGTGACTCTGCTTTCATTTTCAGAAGGCAGGGCTGGAGGGCATTGGATCCATCCCGATCCTGATCCACTGCGAGGCTCTTTCCCTGTGCACTGGAGGAAAGATCTTGCACTAAATATCACTTGCAGATTTTCTTAGACCTTGCTATTGACATTTTCATATTTCTATGTCTAGAGGCTGCAACTTCAATGTAAAATGTTTGCATTTGTTCAGTTTGACTTCTGATGTAATTTTTTGGTTTCTATATTGTTAGACTTGTAATGTTTCAAATGGTATTTTATTAACTTTGGGCTGGATGTATGTCTCTAGCAATACGAGGTACTTTCTAAACTGTCCTGGGGCTCACAGCCCCGTGTCCAGATAAGATGCTGGTTGTGTACAATTGCAATGTATTTTTTTTTTTTAGCCTGCAGGGATATTTTGTGTTCATGTGTCCAAAAATAATAATAATAATAATAATAATAAAAAAATTGGCATTCTCGTGCCAAATGTTCTGTTTTTCCTTATTGCTGTCCAATAAATGCAATGTACAGAGTGAGCAACCGATACTGTTGCCTGTAAACAAATGTCTTAAACTATTTAACTTTTAATTAAAACTTGTACACAATGTGTCACCTGTGGAACTCATTACCACAATACATCTATTTCTGATGCATTAAGAGTTAGCAAATTACAGAAATATGTATGGGTGACATCTCCCAGGATCCTAAAGGAAGCCGAAATTGCAGAACCCAGGGGCGGGGTTCAGAATGGGCCTATTTTTATAATGTTTGGGAAATTACAGAGAAAATTCGGTGTTAATGGACTGTACCTGCCTGGAGAGGGGATTCTATATCAGAGAGATGCAACAAATAAATATAAGAGCTGTTGGCTGCTTCATCTTCTCTATGTGAGGTGAGGGTTTGTCTCCTTAGACAGCTGCGCTGCACTATAAATACTGCGGAAAGGACAGGAAAAGCTTTTGGAGGAGGCCAGAGCGTGGGAGCTGTGACTGAAACCGGGACAGGATTGTCTGAAATCCCCAGCACCTTCTGCAGCCCCGCATCAGATGTCAGCTCCGTTTGCAGGGCAGATCCTGGGGCTTTGGCACTGAGGTTGCTCAGCCTCACGGAAAGCTGAGGAGCTCAAACCCCAAGGTTTGTTTATCCTTGTGTCTTCCTAACTTGATGTAAAGACCTCTTGGATCAAACCGCAGGAACCCAGCGCTGAGTGATGCGTGAGATTCTGTGCCACAGCCTTGCTGTCTGTGCAGCTCCGACTCCAAAATCCCGGCTGGGTCCTGCTCCAGCCACTCCCTCGGGACAGCAGGAGCTGCTGCTCGTGCTTTGAGAGAACAGCACGAGGTGGGAACGCTTTGACAGCCTGAATTCCTGTGGCTTTTCCACCGTTTCCTGGAATGGCCCAGTCAGGATCACACACCTCGGCTCGTTGTGGGAATGATGCTCCTAGGCTTTATGAAGTTATTGACCAAGTCGAGGCACAGGGTCGGGATTTGCACTTCCTGGGAAGGACAGGTCTGGGAGGTGGTGGGACACGGATTGAGAAAGGGATGCTCTGCCCGGTTCTATGGGTTTAGATGGAGCAGGGCCCACGGGGAATTCCTGCCCTGCTCCTGCCTGGCGAGGCTCAGGGCACCTCAGGAGTGACGGTACAGCGGCCGATACAAGAACTGGTTCCTAGCGCTTCCTCCTCGGCCCGGCAGCAAAAAATGAGTCAAAAAAAAAGGGGGGGGGGGAAACCACGAAATAAATACTTGTGGCAACGGCGCAGCGGGAGGCCCAGGCGCGGGCGAGCGGGCAGCGCTCCGCCGCTCCCCGGCTGCAGCGAGGCCCCGGCTGGGCAGCCCCCGCTGTCCCGAGCGGAGCCCCCCGGGTCCCCCCCGGGTCCCCCGGTCCCCGCGGGCCCCAAGATGGCGGCGAGGCCGGCGGGCG